>CM076577.1:1324885050-1325451292 GCA_034641835.2 Pinus albicaulis
CATGCTTTCCAATGCGCTATCATGGAGCTCATTTGGAGACCAGGAAGACCTCAAAAACTCAGCTACAAAATAGGTAATTTTTCTAGTTTTGGCGTTGCACCCCTATACCTTGGAGTTGTACCCTTGGTAGGAGTTATTGCAAAAGATCTTTTGAAGCCTTAAAATCAACGTTTTCTCCAAATTGGCTCAAATAGTTATGTTAGAGTTATTTTTGGTATAAATGAGTTTAGATATTTTTACCTTGGGCCTTTCATGGTCTCAAAGGTCAAAGTGCCTTGAATGTGTAATTAATGACTTATAAAAACCCTAGGTAGGGTTTTCTTCATCATTTTGCAGTTAAATATTGCATGTAAGGCTTCATAATTTTTTTTGTTGTACGTTAATTGTTGAGCTCAATATACATAGACTTGGAGTTGTGAAAAAAATGTCCTTCGAGCTTTGTGACTGTTTTGGATTGAATGTCAATGAAGCAAGCACATTCATAGGATTCATGAACATGGTTAATGGTGATGTTGTTCTAATTTAGTAATTGTTTCCTTCTATTTTCATATTTTTTCATCTTTTCTCATGCAATAGAGCATAAAATTTAGGTTCAAATATGTTGTTAGAGGCACCTTAAGTCTTTTTTCCTTCTATTGCTTAGATGTTTTCCTTTGTTGGGTCTAATTAGAAAATTCTTGATTGCTCTCTAGTTCTACTTAGATTTTTGCCTTAAGAATGGTTTAATGGAGTCAAGCCAAAGAAGTTTATGGTATGCCCTCTCCTTTGGTGTATCTTAAAACATTGTTTTTAAGGCCTTTTCTTTGAAGTTCACTAGTTAGCGTTTGGCTGAAGAAGATTATGGTTTTCCCTATCCTTTAGTACATCTTGAATAGTCACTTTGAAGGTATTTTATAGTTTGATTAAGGAATTGAGGAGTTCGCTACTCTTTAATCATTACTAATGTGTTATCATGAATGTTTTCTTTCTCTGAAGTAAATAAAAAGAGATTTTAGGAGATCTCTGCTCTCTACGGTTTGCTGGATTTTTGTTTTTTAAGTTTACTTGGTGAAGTTTGACCATAGAAGTTTATGGTGCGACCTGTCATTTGGTTATTTCTTAAGCATTGTGATCTTGAAGGCCCATATTTTTATAGTATTTGTTAAAGGATTCTTAATTTCCCTTTAAACCTACTATGTTCACAACTTTAATGTTCATTTCACTCACATAAGCTACTAAGATCCATTTAGCTTTGTTAACTTGCCCTATGAAACACCCCTGATTCATTGTTGTCCTCTTCAAGCCTTTCACGGACCCCATAGCCCAATGGTTTTAATTTCTCTTACTCTATATTTTGTTCTTGACAACCTACCCAACCAAACAAAACAAAACAAACAAACCCTATCATTATAACTAGCCTAAAATTAACACCCTAAAAACATACAAGTCATAGCTTTTTTACAAATATAGAGAGAGCCCTCTCTAAGTCCAGGAAGGCTAGGTCCTAAGACTCCAAATATTGGTTTGATGTTACCCTTGTCTATTTGGTCTTGCCATTCTAACAAATTAGAGGGACCTAAAAGATTGAACCATCCTCATTTAAGGAAGAAGTGCAACAACCAATATGGTTTGATGCCACAGTTGAGGAGTATGACTCCGTTATCAGAAAAAATGCATGGGAAGTTTTCCCAATACTGGAGGATAAGTCGATCATAGGATCCAATGCATCTACAAGGTGAAGAAAGCGACAAATGGGAGTGTGGAGAAGCACAAGGATAGGTTTGTGTCCAAGGGGTTATCTCAAGTACATTAAGTAGAGTACAAAGATACTCTTGCTTTAGTAGCAACGAACTCTTCAATCAGATCTATTCTTTCACATTCAACATAGATGAGATGGAATATACATATGATGGATGTAAAGACTTAATGGAGTGATTAAGGACAAGTTGTGCATAGATAATCCTGAACGATTTGAGACCTTTGACAGAGATTTGCATGTGTGCATACTCAAGCAAGCATTATATGGAATGAAACAAGTACCACATGCTTGGTACACTAGGATCGACAACTATATCACTGGGTTGTGCTTCACCAAAAGGGAAGCAGACGCAAGCCTTTACCATGTTGTGGTTAAAGTTAAAAAATTGATTATACTATTATATAATGGTGTTGAGAACTTATGGAAACCTGTGTATCTTGCTGAAAAGACCCGACTTTTCGAGTGAACACTTCACCCACATTTAGGGGAAACAAGCTTAGATGATGATAGGAAGAGTGCTTGACCATAAAATATATATAGGGAATGGAAAAATTAGTCATTAGATAATTGGAGACTAAAGGGAACATTGAGATATTTTACTAGAAAAAGGAATTGATTATTATTGGAGATAGTTGAGGATTATATAAAGGATTAAATGAATAATTTGTTTTTAATTATTTGCACATAATTCAATAAAAGGTAGATAAAACAGAATTGACCTTTGGAATTAATTATTTTTATATAAATGTTGGATTAGAAATGAATTAAACCAGGTTATAAAAAATGAAAATTTGACTGGATTAAATAATTAAATAAAACATTCACTAAAATGTGTGTATTGGATTAATCACTTATTTTTATTTAACTAAGGCAAGAAGCATACAAATAAATAGTTAATGAGATTAAAATTAGAGTAGAATAAAATTAGAATTAAAAATTACATAAAATTTTATCAAAGTTCAAAAAAGGAGGTAAACAGTAAAATGAGAATGATGTATATATGGATTAACAAAGGGTTTTGTTAATATGGGCACAAATATCTAAACTAAGATCAAAGGAAGAAATATATTAATTTTTTGATGTAAAGAAAGTTGAAACTAAAATTGTTGATGTAGATTTTATTGAAAGTAAACATTTTTAACCTATAAAGGAAAGAAATAGAATTTAGAATATTGAAAAAAACATAGTTACCGATGAAATAGGTAACTGATCTGGTACCTACTTTTTTGAGGTAGCAGGAAAAGCACTCAATTCTAAAAAGTGGTGATTCAGAATCACCCCCTTTTTTGGCATATTTTTGACACTTTAATTTCTTTTTATTTATGCAGTATAAACATTTGTTTAAAAATGTTAGTGATTTTCATGCTAACTTTGAAAGGTGTTGATGCATCATCAACCATTTTTTTTAGAGTGGCGATTTTCATACTAATTTTGAAAAGTGTTGATGCATCATCAACTATTTTTTTAGAGTGATATTTTTCATGTTGGTAATAAAACATAAAAGTAAAATAAGAAAAACATGACAAAAAAATTGAAATATATAAATAAATATATAAATAATAAAAAAAAACAATAAAAATGCAGAAAAAAAAAAAAAATTTACTAAATTTAAATAAAAAAAAAAATTAAATAAAACAAAAAAAAATCGAAAATTAAATAAACATCAAAAACAACTTTTTCTAAGTTATATATATATATATATATATATATATATATATATATAATTTAAAAACAATTGTAATTAATAAAATTAAAATTAAAATAAAAAAAAAAAAAAAAATTAATACAAAAATAAAATTAAAAACTTTTAAAATAATAAAACATTAAATTAAAAAAAAAATAAAGAGAAAATTAAAATAGAAATTTTAAAATAAAAAGATGAAGACTATTAAAAAAAAAAAAAATTGAGAAAAAACATTTTCAAATAATTAAAAAAAAAATTCAAATTGTTTTTAAAACTTAAACCATTTTAAAAATTTAAAAATGAAAATAAATAAATAAATAAATAAAAAAAACACTAAAAAACAAAAAGAATTTTTTTAATTAAAATTTAAAAAGATTAATAAATAAATTAAAAAGTAAAAAAAACCTATAAATATTAAATTTAGTAATAATAATAATAGTAAAAAAAATTAGAATAAAATATTAAACTAAATTAAAAAAGCAAATATGAAATATAATAAATAATAAAAAAATTAAAAAAAAAATTATTAAAATTTCTTCAATTCGGTCTTATATAAAATTTCATAAATATATAAGACCGAATTGAAGAAATACATTGAATTAGGTCTCCGAGGTGGCATCAGGAGGTCAATTCTTGTAATCAACCTGGGGAGGTCGATTTCCAAAATCGATCTGGGGAGGTCGATTCTGGTAATCGACATTCCTGAGAATCGACATGGGAAGATCGATTACCGGAATCGACCTGGGGAGGTTGGTTCCCGAAATCAACCTAAGGAAGTCAAATTTGGGAATTGACCTGGGGAGGTTGATTCCGGGAATCGACCTTGAGAGGTCAATTCCAGGAATCGACCTGTAGAGGTTGATTTCGGGAATTGACCTTGGGAGGTCAATTCTGGGAATCAACCTTGGGAGGTCGATTTCAAGAATCCACTTTGGTGGGTGGATTTCAAGAATCAATCTGGGGAGGTCGATTCCAGGAATTGACTTGGGGATGTCGATACCTAGAATCGACGTTGGGAGGTCGATTCCAGGAATTGACCTTGGGAGGTCGATTCCCGAAATCGACCTCGGGAGGTCAATTTCGGGAATCGACCTAGTGAGGTTGATTCCGTGAATAAACCTAGGGAGGGTGATTCCTGAAATCAACTTGGGGAGGGCAATTCTCGAAATTGACCTAGGGAGGTTGCTTCTGGGAATTGACCTGGGAGGTCGATTCCCAGAATTGAGTTGGGAAGGTAAATTCTCGTAATCAACTTGGGAAGGTCGATTCTGGGAATCGAATTCCCGCATAGGTGGCGGCGGGGGTCGATCATTGGGTAGGCAGGGAGGCTTCAAGCAGCCCCCTGCCTGCCCAGCGATTGACCCCCATCGCAACTTGGGTGGCTCAATTGAATAATTTGTTTTTAATTCATTTTTTTTAATTAAATTTTAATAATTTTTTTGTTTTAATATTCTTTTTTATTTTTATTGCTATTTATTATATTTCATATATTTTTTAATTTTTATTTTATTTAATACTAATTTTTGAATTTAATTTAATAAAATTTAATAAATTTTGTTAATATTTTTTTTTAATTTATTTAAATTTCATATATATATATATATATATATATATATATATATATATATATATATATATATATATATATATATATATATATATATATATATATATATATATATATATATATATATATATATATTTATATATAAAATTTAATATTTTTTATTTAAATTAATTTTTTATATTTTTTATTAATTTTATGTTTTAAATTATTTTGTTTTTTAAAATTTTCTTTTTCACTTAATAATTTTATTTATTTATTTGTTTCCATTTTCCGTTTTTAATTAATTAATTTTTTTTTTAAATTTCATTTTAAAAGTGTTTTTTTTTTTGACTTTTTGTTTAAATTTTACTTTTCATTTTAAAATTATTTTTTTATTCATTTATTTATTAAAAATTAATTTTTTTTTTAATCTAATTTTTTAGATTAATATTATTGTCTCAATTTAATAAGATGTAGAATATATATATATATTTTTAATTTAATTTAATATGTAGATATAATTTAAATTAAATTTATTTTTTTAAATTTATTTGTTTTTTTATAATTTTTTTTACTTTAATATTTTTATTTTATTTTCTTTTACTTTTTTATTTTTAGTTAATTTTTAATTCTTTTAATTTTAATCTAGACATTTCTCTTATTTTAATTTTTAAATTTCAATTTATTAAAATTTAACCTCTTTTTTAAATTTATTTTTTTCTTTTCAAATTTAAATTCTTTTGTTTTTAATTTAATAAAGATTTATTTTTTAATTTTTAAATTTAATTTCTATATTTTATTTTTATTTTAGTTTTTTAAATTTATTTTCTTTTTTAATTTAATATTTTTATTTAGTTTTTTTTTTTAATGTTTTAACTTTTAATATATTTTTAAATTTAATTTTTAAAATGCTTCCTGTTTATTTTTTTATTAATTTTTTCTCTCTTTTTTTTTTAATTTTAAAATTTTTTAATTAAAAAATGTAATGAAATTTATTTATTTTTCCAGTTATTATAAAATGTTTTGTTTTGTTTTTTTGGTTTTTAACATAATTTTTTATTATTCTAAAATTTTTGTTTCAACGCTTTCTGTTTTCGTGGTACTTTTTGCACCAAAACTTTTTTTTTATGTCTACTTTTAAAATTGTTTAAAATTTATCCCCAAAAAAGAGAGGTTATTGCATAATACAACTTTTCGCTTTAGGGGTGTTTTTTGCACAAAAAAAATTGGCTTTTTCTTCCATTTGTAAAAATGTTGAAAATTTACCCTGAAAAAAAGAAAAGGTTATTCCAGAATACAACTTTTCATTTTTGGCTTGTTTTTTCATGGTTTTTTATGTTTTTTTTGTTAGAGTTCCCATTTGATTAGTAACTATGTTAAAAGGGGGGAAGGATTTTTAATTAGGAAAAGTATTAAATAAAATTATATATTCAAAGAAGTATGAGAAAGGGAAAAGGTCCTGCCTCTTCCTGATGTTATGTTCAACCCTTTAATGAAGTCCTTGATCCAAAATCCTTATGGATCGATCCTTTCTACTTGTGGCGTTCGAATACCTGTAGGAGATTAAGGGACAACAACAAACATGATCCAATACAAAGGATAAATTGACTCAAATATTCATGGTGGATGACTTCAACTTTATTAGATATTCTGCTTCATACTTTGATGGGGATAAGAAAATGGAATGTTTCCTTCATGTTATGTTATGGGTAATGAATCAACAACTATAGCCTAGAGGTCACATAAATAGTCAATTCCATCAAATTCCACAACAAAGGAAAAACATGTGGCGATTGTAGAAGAAAAACCTAGATTGTGTGGCTTATGAGAATACTTGAATATTTGTAGGCGAAACAAGTTGATTATACTCCCTTTTTAGTTGCAATACTTCTACAATCAAGTTGGCCAGGGATATTATATTTCATGACCAAACCAAGCATATTATCACAATGTATCATTTGTTTCAATACCAAGTAGAGGGGAAGACTATTCATTTGAGACATTGTTCAAGAAATGAACAAATCACATAAATATTCACCAAAGCACTTGGAAGAGAAAAATTTGAAAAGTTCATAATGATTCTTTGGTTAACAAACACCCACTTGGATTAATGGGGGGAATTATAAACACATAATCCTACAATATGTGCATGTCATTTTAGCTAATTGTAAATATTATGAATATAAAAATATAGGTGAACCTCATGGAATATGAAATAAAAGGAAACTCATCATTTTTATTTAATATGTATCTAAGCTTTTTCAAAGGTATCCAATTATGGAGTTATCTCTAGAATTGATATAAAATCTTTCTATATCCATGATTCTTTGTATATCTGTCGTCTATGAGACCTTGGAACAAGAAACATTGCTTGCCAAACTTTATTTGTATGTTATTCCTCTTCTGTAGTTGTTTCTCATCGCTCAATCAACAAATGAAAACTAGGGATCACATTGTGAATCTTGTCTATGGTTTAGTCCATTTCTTAATTTCATAGCTATTTAAGATCTACGTGCCCATTTTCTCTTTTGTAATGTTATCTCCTTGTTCACTACAAAATTTCCCACAACTGAGAAACCATAGTACATGAAAATGTTCAGAATCCATAATCTGATCATGATCCTAAAATCTAAGCTTGAAATCCAATCATACATTGTAGCGATTTGATTTAGTTTGGCCACCCCAACTGCAATGATTGAATTAAAGTTTGTTTTCACCCTTACTAGTGGTGGTATATCCCACCTCTCAAGTGTTAACGTGCCAAACTTTGTGGGAAAGTAAAATTTTATGCTAGACCTTATTCATATTAAGTATTTTGAATATTCCCGCTACAAAAATTCTAGTTAGAGATAAAATCATTTTTGTTAGATGTTGGAACTCAAGTTGGTTGAACCATTCCTCCAAAGATGATAATTTCTATGGACCTAGGTTCTATTTTCCAATTCCATTAGAGACCCATTTAGTTGCTCCTGTATGTAGGATTGTTAAAACCTCTTGAAAATTTATTTTAATTCGCATTTAGTATACTAGCCCATTTCTTGTTCTTGATTTCACATGCTTGGGAACTATGCCATATAAGTTGCCTTGTTTTTTTATCAATAGTGTACCTTGTATATTATTAATAACCTTTTATATTAGTTCAATCAACCTTTTCTTTATGAGTCTGGAATTTTGGAATTATTAACTTTTGTAGAGTCAAATTCTAGATTTGGTTCATCCATAGAGGAATAATTCAACTCCTTATGTCTTTTGTCTCTTCATATTAGTCGCTTGGGTGAACTAACTTTAATACTAATTTGTAGTAATACTACTTGAAAATTTGCATTTCGTCATCTCCATTATTGGAAATGTGCTAAATGAAAAAGAAGACACCAATATTGGTCCACGAAGATCAAATATACTCTTATATTTAATGATTTATGGGATGACATCTATTAAGGGGAGGAGGATGATGGACTCAAGAAGCCTACATTAGAGAAGGAACTATCCATATGGAAGAAAAAAGATAATAAAACTTAAACCTTAACTTTTGCATTAATGAGTGAAGAGATGAGCCATCATGTTGTTTTCATTACAAATTATTATGTGTTTAAATAATTTATGGGAATTTTATGACTCACACTCAAAATTGGAGCTTGTATAACTGCGAGTGAAACTCTTCAATTAGAGTTGAAGGAAGATGTAGTCATGGCCTTAATGTTTGATATTAAATCCATCATGAATAACATATATGCTAATGGAGTGAATATATATCTTCCTCTCACAACCTTTCTTATGGACCTATAGCCTACATATTCTCTCTAGCTTGAATCTCTATAAGATAATAACCAATTGAAGTATATTCAATTTGACTCTTTTTTAGAAGATTTAAAAGTGTGAGAAAGCTTTCGGAAAGAGGAAGAAAATAACTCAACTCATGGAGAGACCATATAACCTGTTTAAAAGGGGAAGGATCAATCACTTGATTCTTCTAGAGGACAAAGAAAGGAGGACGTGGAAGAAATAACTTCAAACAAAAGGGGGACAGGGAAAATTTTATGTGCTAATAAGCATAGGTGGGCTAATTTTGCATGTTTTTTCAAAAAAAAAAGATTCATCAATTTCCATTTTTTCTACAAATTATCGCCCATATTTTACAGTATAAATTTTTTTTCCTTAAAATTTGTCAATAATTTAAGTAGATGATATAAAATCATTAGAAATTTGAATATTTTTACAATAACATCACCAAAGAGTTTATATTTTTCATATTAGGGACTAGTAATGTTTTCTAAGGTTTATAAACTTTAAGATAAATTTCCATCCTTTAATTTTTCCCTGAAAGGGGTAGATGCAACCAAGGAAAGACACTTGATCTTCACTATGTTCATTGTAGTAAAAATTAGCATGATGCATCAAAATTTAGAATCCCCTAGGAGAAGAGAGAGGTAAAACACTATATATAGTGAAATATAAAACACCTAAACATGCTCACTCCTTTTTTCCCATTGCAATATTGGAGTAATTGAATATTTGTTTCATACTTCATTTTCTTCTTGCAGAGATGCTTGGCTACTTGACACTATTGCAACATGTTATTTGACCTTTTAAAGAGACTTATTTGAATATTTTATTGGTAATGTACACAAAATAGTATATTTTTTCTAAAAATAAGGTATCAAATGCTTAGGATCCTAAATAATCAACCTTAAACTACTTGAATTACTCAGTTTTTTTTAAGATGATGCATTCTATATTCTAGATTTGTGAGGGAATTTGTTGTCCCTTATGCAGATTTGAAAATAAAGCCAATACATCCATTTATTTGATGAAAAATAGAAGTAGATAAGACTTCTAACAACATGGTTGTTGTGACTGGTGTAGAGGATGAAAGACTACTGATGTTGAAAGGGACATGATCTTCTTACACATAGAATTTTTCATACCTCTCTCATCATAATGAAGGTACATTTCCATCTAGTATCGTATTGGGTGACTATATTTGGACGTATTAACTACGAAAACCTTGTTTATTAAAAAGGAATGATGTTTCTCATTTCCCTACTATTCCTAGGAAAATAAAGAAATATCATGTATGTATCTTTGGAAAACATAGCAAACAATTCTTCTATTATTCCACTTCTAGAGCACATTCAAAAATTGGACTAATGCAATATGATTAGTGTGGTTCCATGAATATTTCATATTCTAATGGAAATAAATACATGTTGAATTTTATTTATGATACACCAACATGAGTTGGTTTGATTTGTTGAAAGATAAATCTCAAGTTTTTGAAACTACAAAATTTTTCATGTATGGATTCAAAATCAAGTGAAATCACACATTGGATTTATTTGTAGCAATAATTAAGAGAATATATTCTAATAGATTTGAAAACTATATTCACAAATATGAGATTCAACGTAAAAACACTACTAGATACATTCTTCAACAAAATTGTGTAGCTAAAATAATGAACATGATTGCCTTGAACGCGATTCATTCCATGACATTTTTTAAAATTTTATAATTCTTGTTTTGGGCTAATGTAGTTCTATATGTATATGTGAAAAAATAGGTGTCCTTCTCATGACCTTAAGAATCAAACTCCTCATGAAATTTGGTATGGCCACATTCCTTCTATGAGGCATCTAAATCTTTTTGGTTCCACCTTTTATGCCTTAATTCCTAAGGAAAAAAGAAAAAGAATTTATAGAATGAGTTAGAACTGCATATTATTGGAGTATTGAAATACCACCAAGGAATATCATGTTTATGACAAGGTAAAAAAATAATTTTATTCTTTCTACAGATATAATTTCCCTTGAATATTTTGGGATTAATAAAACCTTCAAGTGAAAAATTGATTGTTTTGATATATTCCCTCATGTACATATATATCGTGAATTTAATAATGAGTTTGTACGTCTTGAAAGTGGAATCCCCATCTTGGAGTAATATTTGAAATCACCTTTTGAAGAACCATCTCCCCTCGTGAAAATTCGACCACTTCATAAGATCAAGAGGATCCTTTGAATGGTATGATTGAGAGGATTTTAAGGTTTGTAATTTTGATTCAACACCATCTTATAAATGCCCATAAAAATGGATCTTTAAAACATTGGAATGTATTCCTCATAATGAGGCCAGAAAGACAGAAAGGAAAGGGTCCACCATACCAAATGGATGTGATGTAGATACTTCCAATTTAGTTGATATAGATGGTATGAATGCTTCATATGATTGTTAATTGAATTTATCTACTAGTTTTAAACCCAATTCCTTTAAATAAGCCACTTTCCATGATAAGAGGAAAGAATAAATGTAGAAGGAATATGATGCTCTCATTAAGCATGCGACATGGAAGTTTGTGGACCCTCCATTCAAAACCAAACCAATTGTATGAATTTGTGTCTACAAGGACAAGCATAAATAAAATGGGTCACTTGACAGGCACAAAGAAAGGGTCATGGAAAAAATATTTGCATAGAATGAGGGAATTAATTACATGGATATTGTTTTGCCCACAATATAATGGGCCACTTCCCACACTGTCCTTTCCTAATTGGTACAAAAAAGATGGAAAGTACATAAATGAATTTAAAAACTACTTTCTTGAATGGATATTTGAAAGAGAATGTTTCATGTCTAAACCGAAAGCATTTTTTGTGAAGGGACATGAATAGAAAGTGTGAAAACTCATTAGATACTTATATTGGTTTGAAACAATAATCATAATCCTAGTATAAAAATTTAACTAAGCATATTGTAAAATTGAATTTCAAACAATTTAATTTTGATGACGCAACTCTTTTTGTTAGGTATGCTGGTAAAACTATTACATATCTTGTAGTTTTTGTAGATGATATGTTGATCATACTAGGGAATAAAGAAATCTATATTTCATCCATAAAGAAAGAGTTGAATAAGGGATTTGAGATGAAATATTTGATACATCTTCACTATCACTTTATATTGAAGCGAATCAACATTCAAAGTAGATATTTATCTCCCAAAAGAAGTAAATTTTATAATTGTTAAAAAGGATTGGCATGGCTAAATGTAACCCTTTTTCTAATCCAATGGAAAATAATTTAAATTTCACATGAAGAGAAGGAAATGGATTTGAGGATGCAATGAAGTGAAAAAAGTGTGTGGGAATTATTATATAACTTATCACCACGAAACCAAACATTTTGTTTGTTGTTGGTATTCTATACAAAAACATTTTGAAGGACATTGGTCTATTTCAAAGAAAGTTCTAAAATACTTAAAGGGAGCTCAAGACTTTGGAATAAAATATCTACAAGAGGTTGATTTTAGCTACATTGGATATTTTAATTCACAGTTTGATGTGGAAAAAAATGGAGTTTCAACTTTATGCTATCTCATGAGTTGCGTATCAACAATTGTCTCATAGATGCCACAAAAAAATTCTATTAAAAAATATTCCACGACAAATGTATGCTATGTCGAAACTAAAAAATAAAAATATGAGATTGAGTGGTTTATGATAAGACACATATATTAGTAATAACAAAAAGAAAATTATACTCCTCTTTTGGTTGAAAATACTTTTGCAATCACTTTAGACAGGAATCCTAGATTCCATGATAAAATAATGCACATCAACACAAATCATCATTTCATTCCATATCATGTAAAGGCAAAGACTATTCATTTCAGTCATTTTTATAAAAATAAATAAATTATGGACACATTCGCCAAACACTCATAAGAGAAAATTTTGAAAAGTTCATAATTATGATTGGGATCACAAACATCCTTTCCATCTAAAGGGGGAATGTTGGACATGGAATCCTACAATTTTTTGTGTCATTGAAACTATAAATATTAGGAAGATGAAAATAAAGGGGAACCTTGTGTAAGCTGAAATGAAGGTTCACCCATATATTGTATTAAATATGAATCTAAGATTAATGAAAGGTATCCGGTTCTGAATATATCTCCAACGTTGATATCAGAAATTGTTAACTCCATGATTATATCCTTAGCTACAATATACTAGAAATCGTAATGAGAAACATTTCTTGTGAGACTTTACTCCTATCTTATTACTCTTCCAATATTATATATCATCACTCACATAACATATGCAAACTAGGGTTCACGTGGTAAATCTCATTTGAAGCCTACTCCTCTACTCATTCATATAGATCTTTAAGCTCTACATTCCCATCCTCTTTCCCACACATCCTATCTCCTTTATTAGTTTATCATTTTTTTTCAATTGAGAAACCCTACTCCATGATAGTGTTTGGTTGCCATCAAGAGAGCTTGAGGCCAAAATCATAGATTGAAATATAAGGATTCAATTTAATTATAGGTTTGATGTTAGTTTTCCTAAATGTAAGATTTGGAGTGAAGGATTTTTGCACCGATATTAATGACCATATATCACACCACTCAGATTTCAATGTGCCAATTTTTTTAGTAAATTAAATTGCAATATTGTTTCTTATCCATCTTCATTATTTTTATGGCTTCCAATGTAACAATATCAATTAGAGATAAAACCTATGTGGTTTGATATTGGAAACCAATTTGGTCAATTTTTTACTCCATAGATTATAAGCCCCATGGGTGTCAATTTTATTTTCTAGTTCCATTAGAAAAATATTTAGTACTGCCTCCAAATAGGAGTATCAAAACCTCTTGATAGTATATTTTAATGGGAATTTCATATATGGACCCATTTCTTATTCTTGGTTTCACCTAGTTAGGGACTATGCAATATATTTTGAATTGAAATTTATTTGTACCCCATATTTTGTCTCATTAGTAACCTTTTATATGAGTGCAACCAAACTTTTGCTTAATAATGTGGACCTAAAAATAAATGATTTTTTTAGAGTGAACATTTTTCTTTGGTTTTTCCCTCAAGGAAGAATGCCACACAATAGGTGTGTCGAAAATTATTATTATTTTATTTGGTGAAATAATTTTAATTATGTATTCATTCAGTGTTTCATTTTAAGAGGAATTCTCTCATCTCCATTGTTGGAATGGTTCTATCTAGAAATGAAAAATATTAAGAGTGGTCTAGAAAGATCAAACATTCTCTAATCTATATTGATTTGTGGGATGGAACATATGAAAGAGAGGAGTAAAATGGACCTAAGAACCCTATATTAAGAAACGACCTATCCATATGGATGAATAAACAAAATAAATTTTATGCTTTGATTGTTGAATTGGTGAGTGAAGAGGTAATCCATCATATGGTTGGAAATACTATTTTTTTTTTTTGGGGGGGGGGAGGGGGGGGGGGTTGAATCAACGTTTCTTTTATAGCTTTTATTTTATGCCAATTAAGACCACTTAATAATCCATAAAAAATAGTGTACAAAATAATAATTTTATTAAGAAGAAATGACAAGGGCTCTAATCCTATTTTTACAATGAATGAAGTACAATGATAATTCAAGGCTTCAACCGAAGATGAATACTCCAACCTTCAAATCAACTAGGCTTAATCCTATACTATTCCTAAATGTCTTGTGGAAAGTGTGTTTCCTTCTCATATTATTCCACATAAAATAAACAATTCAAGCTCCAACCTTGTGAAATAATCTGAGAAGTAATAGCCTTTTCCGCAAGACATTTCTTGAAGAATGACATGGTTGTAAAAAAACCATTAGTATAGCCACTAATGAATTTTTTTCTCTTCAGTTTACATAGTTTATACTTATCATTCATGGTTGATAAAGCAAGACATAAATCATCCTTCAAGTGTTTCTCCTTACAGCTCTTAGATCTTGTATCATTAAGAGAAGGATAAAGACCATATAGAACAATTATATTCACTATATGTATAGTGAATTATTCCTTGAAAGCACCAAGAGCCACAAATTTTAAAAATACATTTCGAGGATTATTAGACTCCAATATTCTATTAGATCTACCTTCAATAAGGAATTCACCAACAAGTCTCAAAAAATCAAAACTACAAACTATAGGTTTTAACCCTGAAAAAAAATTATCTACACACGAATCTTATAACAGAAAATAAACAATAACGGGAGTGTAAAATAGAAAATAGATAAACACAGAGATTTTCCCCTAGATCCCAAATCGGGACAACCAGCTTGATTTTTCATTATTATTCCTTTTAGTGTTACAACACATATATATACATGCCAAAGCATACATAAACCCCAATCCATTAATCCTGGATTAGAACATAACCGTAGTTCCCTTGACCGGATCTACAAAATACCAGGGGCCAAAAACCATTGTACCCCAAAACCATGTGCAAAATCATGCACAAAACATGGGTGGGTCTGCTTGTGAGTGGGTCCACACACCAATTTTTTTTTTTTTGGGGCGCTGCCTCAGACCCCGATAGGGAGGGCTATCGCCCCCTGCTACGTTCGGCGCATTGTACAGCGTGTGGGGCTAGTCATGGAAAGAATATAACACATACCCAACACAAACACCTTAAACACCAAACTTTACAAAAACTTCACACCGATACACCACAACTTTCCATCCAAATTTCTAATTTAATTTGACTTCTTCAAGTTTTGTTCCATTTCCTATGTCCAGAGCCCTCAATTCAATTCCATGTGTATAATATAATTGTATAATATAATTCCTAGTTCTTGGCAGCCTTTCGAATTAACCCTAGTGGAAAGAAAACACCTTAAATGTAAGTATTGACGTATATGAAATCATAACATATACCCCTTTGGCATTTTTACCATGAAAAACATATGATTATGTAAAAAATTTAAAGAGTTTGTTACATATGGATTTTTCTATACACCTAGGGTTTTATCACCATGATATACTTCTTTATTTAGAGAATATTAGATCTTTCTTCAACTAAGGCTTCTTCAATAATGTTTCTTCATTAACATCAACGAAAAAATTATCCAACACATATTGTTTCCATTATAGACTCTCATGTTTCTATAAATTAGTGAAGGGACTTGTATGAATCCCACATCGAATTGGAGCTTCTGAAACTCCTATGAAACTCTTCAACCTAGAGTTGAAATATGATGACCCCATGGTATTGGATTTCGACATCAAAGCCTTCATGAATGTCATATATTCCACTTAAGTGAAGCCATATTTCCCTCTCATAACCTTCGTGGAGGCCCTCTACCATACATACTCTCATTTCTTTGAATATCAAAAAGTTGACCAATTGTAGTCTATTGCATTTTACCCTTGGTGGAAAATGTTGTATAATGTGAGAAAGCCTTTGGAAAGAGGGAAAAAATATCTCAACCAACTGGAAAAACCACCATTCCTCGTTGAGAAAGGGAAGAATCAGTCACACGATTCTTCTATAGGAGAAAGAGGTTAAATAGGACATGGAATAAATAAATTCATATGTAGGGGGTAGTCACAACGAAGGTAAGAGACTTGATGTATGAATGGTAAAATACCAACATATGCTTATTACATTGTCACATATGACAATATTATAGTAACTGAAGAGCTTTTTTATACTTAATTTTCTTAGTTTCTTGACACATGTGCAACATGTCACATAACCTTATGGAGATACTTCCTTGAATATTTTAGTGACAATGTAGATGAAATAGTCTATTTTATAGATAAATAAAATATCAAGTCACATGAATTTCTTAAAATATTTTTGTATGATGTGTTCTATCTTGTAGATTTGTGAATGGTTTTGTTGTGCCTTATGCACATTGAACAATATAATCACTCCATCCATATCTTTTAATGAAAATTATAAATAAGGAAGCATTTTGATAACATGATTTTTATGACTACAATAGATGATGGACTAACGTGAAAGTTAAAAGAGACATCTACTCACCAAAAAATTCTACATACATCTCTCATAAAAATTAAGGTACATTGACATCTAGTATTTTATGACATGTTGTATTTGGGAATATTATTTTTATTGTTTTCATACCTAGGAAACTAAATTAATGTGATGCACGCATCCTTGGAAAACATACACTACACCACTTCCAAGACTATAGTTATATAACATGTATGAAAATTGGACTAATATATTATTATTATATTTTGGCCCATTTCCTATTCCATATTCTAATGGAAATAAGTATATGGTTACTTTTATTCATTATTACAACTAGGTGTGTTGGGTGTACATGTTGAAAGATAAATATTAAGCTTTTGAAACTTTTAGAAAATTTAATGTATGGATTTAGAATGAAGAACAATCACATATTGGCTCTCTTTGTATTGATAAAGGAACTGAATATACATCTAATTAATTTGGAAATTATTTTCACGGTCATGGGATTCAACATGAAATCACCATTTCATACAATCCTCAAAAAAATTGTGTAGTTGAAAGAATGAATACAACTATCTTGAATATGGTTAGTTCCATTATGTTCTTAAAAAATGTAAAGTTTTTGTGTTGGTATAATGCAATTATATTTCCATTATATGTGGAAAATAGGTCCTCCACTCATGAAATGCGGCATGGTCACATTCCTTTGCTAGGGCATGTTAGGGTATTTGGTTCCAATTTCTATGCCTTAATTTGTAAGGAACAAAGAAACATGCTTGATGCAAGGGATTCGAAAGTGCATATTCTTAGGGTATTCATATACATCCAAGGAATATAATATTTACATATCATGAATTTTATATTTCAATGCCACATATCGAATGGTGGATCCATATCTTTTATCAATATATAAAATCTCTTTTTCAAGAACAATATTTTCCTGCATGAAGTTCCAACCACTACATGAGATCAACAAGATCCTTCGAATTATGTCATTAAGATGATTGGAAGGTTGAATTTTCATGCAACAACATCCCAATAAATGAAGAAAGTTGGAACATATTATAGAGGTACACCAAGAAGGCTCATTAAAATAATTGAATTTGTTCATTCTAATGAGGTTGGAAAGATGAGAATGAGAGGTTCAAACATATACCATGGAGGTTGTTGATTTTTGTAGCTATGGTCATTGTTGATAATTTATATTTTCTCCCTTGAAATATATAATGTAATTGTAAGCCATGTTGTTCATGCAATTTTCATCGATTAGCCTTGAATATAATTATTATGATACACATTGTTTATGTTGGATTTATAAGTGAAAATTTCAAAATTTGAATTTTGAATTTTTGGATCCAAAATAGTCAAGTCATACCTTCCTCAAGTCAATGCATCCTAGTGAAGAGAAAAAAATAGTTTGGATAGACATACCACTATATATTGAATACTAGACCTCCTCCTAAACAAACCAGTTTGGATAGGCATACCACTATATATTGAGCAATAGACCTCCTTCTCAAGGTTGCATTCAGCCTCACAGAAGAAAATATATTTTTTGGGCATTCAAGATAAGGAGGAGAAGCAAAAAAGACAATAATGATGAACTAATATAAAACTTCTATAACCCTCTCTAGACCTCATAGTTGAGAACTTTTGGACAGTTTATGGGTAACGCTCTAGCCATGCTGAAATTGTAGGGAGGCTGAGTTTCTCAAAATATTTTCTATGGTAAAAATTTGACTTAGGAAAACTAGAGACTGCCGATGTTGAACGGATACTTGAGCAGGTTTGATCATAACTTGGTAGTTAGTTTGAACTCATAGTTGACTAGCTGCATTATATGTATCTATTGTTGAAATGAAGAATTTCACTGAGAAAAAAGTCGTTGTGTTTTTCCCCAGTGGGTTTTTTGAGGGCATATATTGTGTCTCTTTGTGCATTGTGATATCTACTATCATTGTGGTTCTATGGTTTAATATCTGAACTGTAATTTCTTAATTATAAACAATAATTGTGAAAATAAGATATACAACATTTGAAGTAATTATTAGCATTTTAGAAATTTGTTATTGTTTCAATTGCATTTGAAAAATAAATAGAGTTAATGTATATATTTATAATTTATTTGATGTAGATGAAAGAAATGTTTCCAATGATTAGGAATTGAATTTATAAACTAATTTTGAACCAAATTACTTTGGAATAAGATACTTCTAGTGATAAGTATGATGGTCTTATTAATAATGGGACATGGAAGTTGGTGGATGCTCTATATTCCATGATAAAATAATAACTTTAGGAAAGAATCCTAGATTCCATGATAAAATAATGCACATCAACAAAAAGTACCATTTGATTCCATATCATGTAAAGGCCACGACTATTCTTTCTAGTAACTTTTATAAAAATGAATAAATTGTGGACATACTCACCAAACACTCATAAGAGAAAAGTTTTAAAATTTTAGAATTATGGTTGGGATCACAAACATCCTTTCCATCTAAAGGGGGAATGTTCGACATGGAATCCTACAATTTTTATGTTTCATTGTAGCTATAAATATGAGAGATATGAAAATAAAGGGGAATCTTGTGTAAGTTGAAATGAATATTCACCCATATATTTTATTAAAAATGAATCTAAGCTGAATGAAAGGTGTCCACTTTTGAAGTTATCTCTAAAATTGATATCAACACTTGCTAACTCCATGATTCTCGCCCTGGCAACAATATTCTAGACATTGTAATGAGAAACATTTCTTGTGAGAATTTACTCCTATGTTATTCCTCTTCTAACATTAAATATCATCACTCACATAACATATGAAAAATAGGGTTCATGTGGTAAAGCTCATTTGAAGCATAGTCCTCGACACATTCACATGGATATTTAAGCTCTACATTCTCATTCTCTTTACCACTCATGATATCTCCTTTCTTAGTTTACTATTTTTTTCAATTAAGAAACCCTACTCCATGATAGTGTTTGGCCACCATCAAGAGAGCTTGATCCCAAGATATTAGATTGAAATATAAGGATTCAATGTAATTATTGGTTTGATGTTAGTTTTCCTAAATGAAAGGTTTGGGGTGAAGGATGTTTGCACCCATATTAATGACCATATACCTCACCACTCAGATTTCAATGTGCCAAACTTTATAGTAAATTAAAGTGCCATATTGTTTCTTATCCATCTTCAGTATTTTGATTGTTTCCACTATAACAATATCAATTAGAGATAAACCTACGTGATTTGACATTGGAACTAAAGTTGGTAAAATTGTTACTCCATATATTATAAGCCCCATGGGTGTCAATTTTATTTTCGAGTTCCATTAGAAAACTATTCAGTACTACCTCGAAATATGAGTATCGAAACCTCTTGACAATATATTTTAATGGGAATTTCGTATATTGACCCATTTCTTGTTCTTGGTTTCACCCAGTTAGGGATTATGTAGTGTATTTTGAAGTGAATTTTATCATTACCCCATCTTTTGTCTCATTACTAAGCTTTTATATAAGTGCAACCAAACGTTTTCCTAAGAATGTGGACCTAAAAATAAATGATTTTTTAATAGTGAACTTTTGTCTTTGTTTTTTCCCTGGAGGAAGAATGCCACACTTTATGTGTGTTGAAAATTATTATTAGTTTATCAGGTGAAATAATTGTAATTCTATATTGATGCAATGTTTCATTTGAAGAGGAATTCTCTCATCTCCATTGTTGTAATGGTTATATCTAGAAATGAAAAATATTAAGAGTGGTCTAGAGACATCAAACATTCTCTTGTCTTTAATGATTTGTGGGATGGAATCTATGAAAGAGAGGAGGAAAATGGACCTAATAACCCTATATTAGGAAAGAAGATATCCATATGGAAGAATAAAGAAAATAAATTTTATGCTTTTATTGTTGAATTGATAAGTGAAGAGGTAAGCCATAATATGGTTGGAAATACTGCCAGCAGGGGTGAATCTGTGTTTCTTTTATAGTTTTTATTTTATTCCAATTAAGACCACTTAATAATCCATAAAAAAAAATGTACAAAATAATAATTTTACTAAGAAGAAATGACAAGGGCTCCAATCCTATTTTTACAATGAATCAAGTATAATGATAGTTAATGGCTCCAACCCAAGATGAAGACTCCAACCTTGAAATCAGCTAGTCTCTAATCTATATTATTACTAAATGTCTTGTGGAAAAGGAAATTCCTTCTCAGATTATTCCACATAAAATAAACAATTCAGGCTCCAATATTATGGAATAATATGAGAAGTAATCACCATTTCCACAAGACATTTCTTTAAGAATGATGTGGTTGTAAAAAAAACCATAAGTATACCTATTGGGTGTTGGCTTTGTACATTTTTCCTACACTTATATTCCTTATTTTGCCTCATAACCATAACCAATGGGACTATATTTACCCCTTTTTCCTACCTATTTACTCGAACTTGTGTTGTTTCACCTTTCTTTCGTTACTTTTCCAAAATTTCACCAATTATTATGATCTGCTATACCTTTTTATGACTAATTGATGGTGAATGTTTGGATAATATAGATGGTCTTTGTGTTGTCTTTTCAGATGTCATTTATAGCACCAAAGATAACAAATACGAAGTTCACACGAGTAGTTCGGATAGTGTTGTTACAACAAAGCGATGCTCTTACACCTTGGTGTTATAGACCCACCGACAACTGCTATTACATACTGCTACTATAGACTTGTTGGAGAATTGCTAATACAGTTGTATCGTTGACTAATCTTGTCAATATTATTGTTGGTCTGTCCTTTGGTGGTTGCACTACAATTTTGTTTCCATTATGATCGTTGTAGGAGTTGTTAGCATTGTATTTTTGGGACAACAACCTAAGGGAAATTGCGATTGTAATCTTTTATTTTATAGTTGGAACTTTATTAGGAAGTAGTTACAACTATATGAGTTCTATTTCAATCAGCATGAGAATTGTAATATTCTCATGATTGATTTATCTCTGGATTTTCTGATATACCCACTATATATCTCTCAGCCCTAAGGGTGAAGAGGTTAGAGGAAAACAACATTGTTTTGGATATATAATAGTATTCAAATTAATATAGATTATCCTATTATTACTGTCACATGTGTGATTGTATTTAGTTTCCATTAAATTTCCTTCTCTACTTGCGCCCTACTAGGGAGGAAGGGCCCTCCTTCTTATTAGGGATTGCAATGATTAATGTAGTTGTGTATATGTAATTATATTTCAGTTTATGTATCAATAGAGTGTTGTTGCTGCTATTCAGCTGATAATATATCTTCTTCAATTCAAATACTTTAATACTTTATATGTGGTTACACATGTGATAATAGAGATAGAAACTGGGTACCTATTTTGTGGCGAGATAGAGAGATCAATTGAAGTGTGATTTCAATATTGTAGATTCTTTTGTTTCTACATGAGTGATTTATTTTCAACATTTACTTCAGCAATGATTCTAAGAAGTGCAATTTCCATGTGTTTTCATAGAGTGTCTCCAACAACACAATTTTCCGGCAGTAAGACAAGATGTAAGAACCTGTGCAGCGCTCTAACAGGCTTGAGAAGGCTTGCTAATGTCTTGTTGGGACACTTAGGAATTGAAATTTGGGTGTTTTTTAGGGTGCCTTCAGCTATACAGTCGTTCGGTGGTAAGACGTGAGGTAAGAACCTGCACATCGCTTTAACAAGCTTGAGCGGGTAGATTGCTATAGAAACTAAAGAACTTAGAGGATGAATTGATATGCATAGGGCCCATGTGTGTCGATAGGACAATATAAACATCTAAAAACACCCCCCACTCTACTAACTACAGGAAAGATGTTAGGTCCCTATATTACTAGTATAGTCCCTTATTGTTGTTAGTGTAACCCCCTTATTGTTATTATTGTACCCTTGTAACCCCCATATTGTTATTATTATGCCCTTAAATTATTATTGTTAGGTCGGCTAGGATTACATTGTGGCCCTACTAGGATTACATTATGGCCCCATGGACTCTTATATATAGAAAGGAGGTTTTGTAATTTCAATCATCCAAGAATTATTCATTCATGTAATGTATTGGAGGTTTCCCCCTCGAAGTGGCTTATTTCAAAGGCGTTGATATCTCTTTTCTTCTCTTTTTGGAGATATTTTCACAACATTTGGTATCAAAGCTTTGAGATTCTAGGTTTTCGCTACTCCAGACAGGTCAGCGTGGCATTTTCGCTATAATTTTTTTTCTACGAAGGTTCAAAATCTAAAAATTTTAGAGTGCGAAGCCAAAATCCTGAGGAACATCGTCAAAAACTTTTAGAGCTTGGTTCACAACATTTTTGGATATATGATTTGTGCAAGTTAGGTCATTTTGTATGCTCCTGAATTTATCCTAAATAGGTCATTGTGGTATTTTCGTAATAAATTTTTTTCTACGAAGGTTGAGAAGCTGAAATTTTTAGAGTGAAAAGCCACACTCCTAAGGAATAGTATCAAAATATTTCAGATATTGGTTCACAATATTTTCGTAGATATGATCTGTGGAATTTAGGGCTTTTTGAGGCTTTTAAATTTCATCTCAAAGAGGTGATCATGGGAAAATATTCATAGCTCTCTCTCTGAGCATCGGATTGGAATGTTGTGAAAGGTGGCCACAAGTGCACAGAATGTAGATTTCATTCTATCAATTTTAGAGCCAAAGGAGGAAACAATGACACTTGGCAAGTCATACAAGTTCACTCTACTGAACCAGTCCAAAATTGGGTCATTGTGGTAGATTGGACATAAATTTTCCTTGAAGAATCCAAATCAGATCAGACCTGTGGAATTTGAAAGAAGCTTTAGAGAGCTACTATAGGGCTAAATTTTAGATATTGAGGATCCGAAATTATAGAGATAATTCAATTTCAATATCGAGCTCCTCAAAAGCAAGTAAAAGGTGCATATTTTTTTATTCCGAATTGCATAAGTCATGTTTGAAGAATCAAGTTGAATTGATTGCAAGGACATATTGTATAATAGATATCAGTATTGGATTCTAAAATGGCCCTAAAAAGAATTCAACACCCATTAAGCCTTTAGAAAGCTCTACTATGACTCATGAAGATGAATAATGGCAACATGACATATCAAAATTACAAGAGCAAGTGCAACAAATTTCACTCTGGCAAAGAGCAACAAAAAATGACATGAAGTTTTGAAGAAAGGCGTGGAAAATAAGATGGATGGTTTGAAGAAATTCGTGGAATCTAAGATGGATGGTTTGAAGAATGGCATGGAATCTAAGATAAATGGCATGCAAGATGGCATGGAATCTAAAATGGAAAACATGAAGAATGATCTAAAAGAAGACATGGAAGGTTTGACAAAGTTGATACAAGAAATTTTTCCTAGTGGTGAAAAGATAGTAGAGGAAACTCATGATGAGAACAAAATAAATGTTAATTATGATTTCATAAAATCTAATGTTGGTGGGAAAAACCACCATATTCCAAAAATGGATATGTGGAAGTTTGATGGAAGGGATCCTGTAACATGGATACTATAGATGGAGCAATATTTTGATCTCCATAATGTGCAAAACACACAAATGGTATGCATTGCAACTTTACATTTAGAACAAAATACATTTTTATTGTATCGATGGCTTTTCTCCCGTAAAAAAATTTTCACTTGGTCAATTTTCACGGAGGAAATGATAGCACATTATAAGGGTACAAAGAGCAACACCTTCTTTAGCCAATTGATAAATCTCAAACAAAAGGGTTTAATGGGGGAGCACATTGAGGACTTCCAAAAATTGAATATAATGGTAACTGATATTCCAGAGGAACACAGGATTGATCTCTTCATAGCTACTTTAAAGGATAACATCCAACATGAAGTTCACATTTTGGAACTTGATTCATTGGAGAATGCATTCAGGTTGGCAAGAAAAATTGAATGTAAAATTATGGCGACAAGGAAGCCTACCACTCACTTCTATAAAGAGGGAAGTGTTGCTACTCCTAGATTTCCACAACCTACAAGGTTGACACCACAACAATTGGAAGAAAAAAGAGAAAAAGGGATTTGCTAAAATTGTGATGGAAAATACACTAAAGGTCACAAGTGTGCTGAGAAGAAATTATTTTACATAGATTGTCAAGAGGAAGAAGAAAATGAATAAGAAGAGGATATACACTAGGAACCAACCCAAGAAGAGGAAGAAATGAGTCCGACCATATCGTGTAATGCATTGGTAGGAATTACCACTCCTCAAACTCTCAAGATAGAAGGACATATCAAGAAGAAAAAGGTAATAGTGTTGATTGATTCAGGTAGTACACATAATTTTATTCATTATAAGGTAGCCAAGGAATTGAATTGTTTCCTATACCCAGCACCAGAATGTCAAGTGATGGTTCCAAATGGAGGAACTATAAATTGCTCGGGAAAATTCCATAATATCAAGCTAACCATGGGGGAATATGTATTGAATAGTCCAATGCTTTCCATTCCTATGGGAGGTGCTGATGTTGTACTAAGAGTACAATGGTTACAATCGTTGGGGACAATAGCTTTTAATTTTCAAGAACTTTTCTTGAATTTTTTTTTAGAAGGAAAGGAAGTCAATTTACAAGGTATTGCAGGAAAGTCGGGAAAGATAATAAGCTTTAATGTCATGACAAAGCTTATAAAGAAATAACAACGAGGCATAATTTCACAATTATGCTCACTAGAAGTTCCAATATCAAAATCATCTATTTCTACAAATATCCAAAAAGTCTTGGACAATCATTCCAAGGTTTTTGAAACTCCGAAAGGACTCCCAACTATTTGTGATCATGATCATGCTATTCATTTCATTCCAGCAAGTGTTCCTCCAAACATCAGGTCTTATAGATATCCTTATGTCCAAAAGAGAAAAAATGAACATATGATTGAAGAAATGTTAGAGGCGGGTATATTTCAACCTAGTCAAAGTTCTTTCTCTTCTCCTGTAGTATTGGTACACAAGAAGGATGGATCATGGCACATGTGTCCAGATTACAGGGAGCTCAATAAGCTCACCATTAAAGATAAATTTCCCATTCCTGTGATTGATGAATTATTGGATGAATTATTGGATGAATTACATGGAGAAATTTATTTTACCAAATTGGATCTTCGTCCAGGGTATCATCAAATTAGATTGAAGATTGAAGATATTTGGAAAACAAAATTTCGAACTCATGAGGGTCATTATGAATTTTTGGTCATGCCTTTTTGCCTTACCAATGCACCTTCTACATTTCAAGGGTTGATGAACTCCATTTTCAAACCCTTCCTTAGAAAATTTGTGCTAGTATTTTTGATGATATACTAATCTACAACAGGTCTTGGAAGGATCATGTTCAACATGTTGACAGGGTGCTCAAACTATTGCAGGAGAAACAATTATATGCAAAAACATACAAATGTTTCTTTGGAGTACAAGAGGTGGAATATCTGGGTCATATTGTATCTCACGAGGATGTTAAGGTAGAACCTAAAAAAATTAAAGCCATTAAGGAATGGAAAGTCCCCACAACCATAAAGAAGTTGCCAGGATTTCTTGGGTTAACAGGGTATTATCGAAAGTTTGTTAAGAATTATGGGAGAATAGCAACACCTCTAACAACATTATTGAAGAAAGTTGCATTTTCATGGACTCCTGAAGCAACTAAGGCCTTTGAACATCTTAAAGAAGAAATGTCCCTAGCACCAGTATTAGCTATGCCAGACTTCACAAAAACCTTTATTGTAGAATGTGATGCCTCAGGAAATGGAATTGGTGCTATTTTAATGAAAGAAGGAAGACCCATTTCTTTTGAAAGTCATCCAATCAAAGGAAAGTATTTATAGAAACCTATTTATGAGAAGGAAATGTTAGCAATACTACAAGCACTAAAGAAATGGAGAACTTACCTAATGGGAAGACACTTCAATGTAAAAACTGATCATGATAGTCTTAAACACTTTTTGGAACAAAGACTATCTTTAGAAGAGCAGCAAAAATGGGTCACAAAGATGTTGGGTTATGACTTTGAAATAATATACAAAAAAGGTAAGATAAATGTTGTTGCAGATGCAATCTTAAGAAAGAATGAAGAGTTCAAAGCATTACTTTTCTCCATTTATATTATCCAACCAGATTGGATAACCGAAGCAAGAGATGAATGGAAGAAGGACGAAGAAGTGTGGACACTTATTCAAAAGTTGCAGCAATATCCTAGTACATCTGATACATTTAGTTGGAAAAATGATTCCTTATCGTACAAATATTGCTTATATATTTGTAAGAATTACCAACTAAAACAAAAGATTCTTTTGGAATTGCACACTTCTCCTTTAGGAGGACACTCAGGATTTTTAAAAACTTACCACAGGGTGAAGAAAGAATTTTTTTGGGATCACCTTAAATTTGATATTCAAAAGTTTGTGGCGGAATGTTTGGTTTTCCAGCAGAATAAAGTCGAGACAATTAAGACCCCGGGTCTTCTACAACCTTTATCCATTCCAAGTCAATGTTGGGAGGAGATTTCAATGGATTTTATCACAGGTTTACCTAATTCTGAAGGAAAGAGTGTCATCATGGTGGTAGTTGATAGACTTACCAAGTATGTACACTTTTTTTCATTATCTCATCCATTTAAAGCAAGTACAGTTGCTACTATATTTATGGACACAATTCAAAATCTACATGGAAACCCAGGGGTTATTGTGAGCGACAAAATCCCATTTTTACTGGAAATTTTTGGACGGAGTTATTTTCTTTTTTGGGTACTCAATTATCCCATAGCTCATGTTATCATCCTCAATCCGATGGTCAAATTGATATATTAAATAAATTTTTGGAAGGATATCTTCATTTTTTGTATCTGATAAACAAACATGATGGGTCAAGTGGTTACCTCTAGCTGAATGGTGGTATCACACTTCCTTCCATACTGCAGCAAAAATGACCCCATTTATGGAACTTTATGGATATCATCCACCATCCATCACATCATATTTAAGATAAAATTCGAAGGTTCAAGTAGTGGAAGATCACATCGATCATGTAATATCCCAAATCTGAAAATCTCTGCTATATCGAGAATATCTTTAAGATATTCCAATTCCTTCTCCAGTGAGCTATCACAAGTCCATTTTAGAGATTTTCTATTGAGGAATTTATAGGATATGTCTCCTTCCAAAGAAGGGAGAGATCCTGAGGCTATCTGGCCCTTCACATACTTTGCCTATGGATATGCAATATTCCACTTCGGGAATTTCTGCTACAGGGTCCTTGAGGACGTTGTATAAGGAAGTTGCTGCAAAAATAAGACAATAGAATACTGGGATGTCCTATTACATATAAAATATAACTCCATTTCAGAAAATAATCTCAAATAAATAACACTAAATGGGTTATTCAGATCTCCCCAATCTAGGTCTCTAAAATAATGCTCAAAGAGAGAGCTATAGCAATATGCAAAACATCAATCTGAAACTATGAAAATATAAATGTATCATGAGAGGGTAAATAATAAAGCCATAATTATATTATTATACAGCAATATTATACAAAATTATCATGAGGAACAAGGCCCTTTAGCTTTTAGAACCAACCTCCAATGAATATATAATGTAATGCCGGAGTAGCTGCAGCTACATAGAATGCCGAAAGACCATAACTGCGCAGTATCTATGAGAGATGTAGCTGATGAATACATAAAAAATGATAATGTAGCTGAAGGAATACAAATAAATGCCCACAAATGGGAAAATGGGCTGCATATGGAATTTCTAGCCAATCTCAGGGAGATTGCTAGAAATGTCAGATAAAATACAAGTGACAAACAAAATGTCACTACAACTGAAAAAAAATGATTATGAGGCTATGGCTGATCTAAAATGATGATTCCCTCCTCTGATAATGCCCTCAAGGGAAAAGGGGCTGATCCCCTTTTACTCAAAAGCACTCCTCCTGATGAGCACAAGAATCTCCCTCAACACTGCCCTCATGGAATAACGAAGTTTCTCCAAATGACTACATTGTGGGAGATGGTGAATGAGTGGCCTGATGTCACAGATATGAAACATGGTCCAAGAGCCCTCTCTACAGCTCCTCCAATGAAGAGATCACTCCACCACTAAAAAAGCAAGTAAGGAAAGATTCTATGAGTTCCTCTGTTGCTACCCCAGCAACACAGCACCATCCTGCTATAGAAATAACACTACAACTGAAGGATTGAGCTTGGAAAAATTCTAGAATGAGGAAATTAAGCTCAAATCCTCTCCTCCCATGAGGAAGAGGTAGGGGATCTCTGCCCGAGAACACCCCCAGTGCTTAAGAGCACTGCAATCCTGCTAAACATCCCGGTTGTGCAATTCCTTGGCCTCACCACGAAATTTCTGAAACAAAAGCATGAGTAAATGAGCTGATATCTTCTCTCTTATAAAGAAAATGAACTCTCTCTTACCATAGGTCCCACAATTAGGGTTTCCATTCACTTTTGAATGCTTTCCCTCCAAAAACTGTGTTGTGTTCTAAAGCAAGCCACCCCTCTAAGGTAGCGTTGTTCACTTGGTCAAAGATGGCCAACTCAAGGTGATAATCATCATGTTCACACCATTAGGTGTATATTTCATCTGATTATTTATCCTCCTTCCTCATAAGGAGTGTTATTTCTCTATCACCAAAGGGTTAAGTGGTCTCCTTACCCATTTTATTAAAAAAAATAAAAATATGCCAGTATAATGTTCCAGTTTAGCTTGAGGCTAAAATTGGGAACATTACAGTCCTCCCCTCCTACATGTTGCTTGTCCTAAAGAAACTGCATAGAGAGAACAAGATTTTCTCCCCCTTCTTCTCCTGTGGCCTCCTCATCAACAATCTCCACCGCAGCTCAAGATATGTTGTAATAAACTGTCGTACAATGCCTCCTCCCAAGTGTGCAAACTGGAATGGTGCACCTTATGGAAATTTAGAAGGTGTAGGTGGAAATATCCCTATTGGCTATGGCCTCCTCAAGGTAGGAGTGATGACATGCATGGGAAAATATAATCCCACTGATGATCCCTTCATTAATGCTATCATCCAAATGGAAATATTGTCCCCGGTTCTGTGCAATATAATGGGGCTGAATGAAGAGTTTTGCTACTTCATCCCAATAAGCTCTTCTCTCCCTCTGTAGTACATATGGGGCTGCCTCTGCCCTCGGGCTGAAATGGTATGACCTCCAAGAGTGGCCCAAGCTACCCCATCAAAATATTTAGCCATGAAATGCCTATGTAAATTATCCAAGTGGTTTTCCCCACAAGAAGAGAAAAGTAATAATATTGCAATCATGGTTTGCCCATTGAATCTCTTCCAATATAGAACATGTGTAATGGGGAGAATAGTGCTCCCAATGGGTTGTCCCAACATATAAGTCACTCTCCAAATAGTGCTCCCTATGAATAAATAAGCATCAGCAACACAAGGTAGCATAATACAATGAAAACAAGTTGTCACAAGACAACTAGAGAGTGGGTCATTGCTCCTCTCATGGGAACAACGCAGTGAGCAACTTGCCTACATAAAAAATATACATAAAAATTTCTTTTCCCAGCCACTTTTTTTCTACCACACACATCTCAAAAGATAGAAACATGAAAATATAAATTGGTTCCAATGGTGCACACCAAGGAGCATATGGTTCCCTCCACAAACCACCATAAGAATGGTCCATTCTTCTACTACAAAATTCCAAAAATACATCCTTCTACATTATGAAAGAAGGAATCAACTCTTCTTGACTCATCATGCTACTCAAACAAGGAAGGAAAGTACAATACTAAATATGATATTATACCTTCTCCAATTTGTACTTAAGCTCTTGAGCTGAAATGGTCCAGCTGAGAATTTCCCTCTACCTCCAATGAGTAGTATAGTGGCTGTGAGGTTCTCTCCACCATAATAAAGTGGGATATGCATATCTCCCTATGCTGATAGGTGCCATGATGAATTCCCTCTAACTGAACACCTCTAGCCAATCAAATTATGCATAGCTGGGAAGTCCTCATGTGTTGCATGCAATAGTTTCTTCTTGAGAGTAGAAGCTCTAGCCAAGAAGAATTCTGCCATAGTGTGAGATGACTATATCATAAAATATGCATCATTCATCTCCCTCTTAGTCATCAAGAATCATGCATGCATCAAGATCCTGGGGAATACTCAACCCTAGCTGAGCCCTCCATCCCGGATCAGTCCTCCACATAGACAACGCTGGTATTTTGCAATATGGTGCTCCATCATGCTGCTACCTAATACCTTGACATCCCCTCATGCCAAATTCATCCTCCAAGTTTCTTCCATGCCATCATGTAGCTACTCATGCTCAAATAGAAATAAGGACCTCTGAAAATGAGCCTCCCATGAGAGATTATCACCTCCAAATAATCTTCGATCCTGGCCAATGTAAGCATGAGTGGCCTCCATCTAATCCAATGCATAAAAGGGTCCCTCCTCAAAGGAAGAATCCCTTGTTCATCAAAATCCTTGGAGCAGCCATCCTCCATCATAAATATGCTATCCTCCAACCATGCAGCAACTCTATCAGCACAGTAAGACTGATGAAGATGGGTGATACTGAAAATGAGAGAGTATATCTCTCCTCCTTGATTTTATCCAAAACCTTCTACGTTGTGTTGGATCCCCCTAGTGTCTCCACCCCTCCAGAATCCATGAGTGGTGAATCAAATGGAATGATGTCTCTCATCACTCTAAATCAAGTTGCCTCCTAGGTGGAATTCCCCCATTAAGTGAGACATCATGCTTTGGAATAGACTACATGTATGAGTGGACTGATTTTTCCCTCTCTCCTGTGTGTAGTGTAGTATCTTTCTCTTGTGTATAAAGTTTCTAAAATGGATATGGGTGAATGCCCATCATCCCTCCATGCCAATCCTTCTCTTCCCCTTCCATCTCACAATCCCCATCACATGCTATATAGGACTCCGGAATTGTGCCTTGGTTCCCACATGCAAAAACATTTGGAACTCCCTGCAAAGATACAGGGCTCCTCTAGTGGAAGCAATAGATCCCTTCTCACCTCCATGTGGTGATGGATGTCCTCCCAGTGTGACAGCATTTTTGGTTCCTTCCAGTGCATGCAAAGTTTCTGTGTTTATGTCACAATGAGTTTCACCTAGTTCTTCCATCAAAACCTTAGTGAAATATTCATGTGTTTTTCCATTTGCATGGCAATGTAAAATGGAACTTCCAAACCAACTAACATGAGCCATACCTTTTAGTTCCAGCGCTGCTCCTCCCATGGCCTCATCTCCTTCCTCTATTCCTTTTTCAAATGAAAAAAGGACTGCATTATGGATCTGAATGTGTGGCTGAATGCTCACACCCATCATGAAAAAACTAGGGTTTTCCCCATTCACAACCCTTTTGAGAAAATCTTCCCATTGTTCCCTTTCATCAAGATTTTCAATGATGTCCTCAATGGTCTAGAAAAGAAGAAGGGAAACCTCCTCTTCCATCATTCCTATTTATTTTTCTCCTTTGTAAATCTACTCTCCTTGGAGAGAATCTCCTCTTTCTGATAGCATTGGATCTTGGGCATAGGCTGAGCCAAGATCATGCTCTGATACCACTGTAATATCCCAAATCTGGAAATCTCTGCTCTATCGAGAATATATTTAAGATATTCCAATTCATTCTCTAGTGAGCTAGCACAAGTCCATTTAATAGATTTAATATTGTGGAATTTATAGGATATGTCTCCTTCCAAATAAGGGAGAGATCTTAAGGCTAGCTGGCCCTTCACAGACACTGCCTATGGATATGTAATATTCCACTTCGGGAATTTTTGCTACAAGGTCCTTAAGGACGTTGTATAAGGAAGCTACTACAAAAATAAGACAATCAAATGCTGGGATGACCTAGTACATATAAAATTTAACTCCCTTACATAAAATAAGCTCAAATAAACAACACTAGATGGGTTATTCAGATCTCCCCAATCGAGGTCTCTAAAACAATGCTCAAAGAGAGAGCTACAGCAATATGCAAAACATCAATCTTGAACTCTACAAATATGAATGTATTATGAGAGGGTAAATACTACAGCCATAATTATATTAGTATATCATCAATATTATACAGAAATATCATGAGGAACAAGGCCCTCTAGCTTTTAGAACCAACCCCCAATGAATATACAATGTAATGACGGAGTAGCTGCAGCTACATAGAATGCCAGGAGACCTTAATTGCATAGTCTCTATGAGAGATGCAGCTACTGAATACATACAAAATGATAATGTAGTTGAAGGAATACAAAGAAATTCCCACAAATGGGAAAATGGGCTGCATATGGGATTTCTGGCCAATCTCAAGGAGATTGGTAGAAATACTGGATAAAATACAAGTGACGAACAAAATGTCATTGCAACTAAAAACCAAATGAATATGAGGCTATGGCTGATCTGAAATGATGATGCCCTCCTCTAATAATTCCCTCAAGGGAAATAGGGCTGATCCCCTTTTACTCAAAATCACTCCTCCTGATGAGCACAAGAATCTCCTTCAACACTGCCCTAATGGAATAACACAATTTCCCCAAATGATTGTGCAGTGGGAGATGGTGAATGAGTGGCATGATGCCACTGATAGGAAATATGGTCCAAGATCCCTCTCTACAGCTCGTCCAATGAAGATATCACTCCACCACTGAAAAAACAAGTAAGGAAAGAATCTATGAGTTCCTTTGTTGCTACCCCAGCAACACAGCACCATCCTGCTACAAAAATAATGCTACAAATGAAGGAGTAATCTTGGCCAAATGATGGAATGAGGAAATGCAGCTCAAATCCTCTGCTTTCGTGAGGAAGAGGTGGGGGATCCTTGCTCAGGAACACCCCTAGTACTCAAGAGCACTGCAATCCTACTAAATAGCTAGGATGTGCAAGTCCTTGGCCTCATCATGAAATTTCTGAATCAAAAGCATGAATAAATGAGCTGCTATCTTCTCTCTTATAAAGCAAATGAACTCTCTCTCACCATAGGTCCCACAATTAGGGTTTCTATTCACTTTTGAATGCTTTCCCTCCAAAAATTGCGTTGTCTTCTAAAGCAAGCCACCCCTCTAAGGCAGCGTTGTTGACTTGGGCTAAGATGGCCAACTCAAGGTGATACTAATCATGTTCACACCATTAGGTGTTTATTTCAGCGACTTATTTATTCTCCTTCCTCATAAGGAGTGTTATTTCTCTATTACCAAAGGGTTAAGGGGTCTTCTTACCCATTTTATTAAACAAAATAAAAATATGCCACTATAATGTTCCATTTTAGCGTGAGGCTAAAATTGGGAACATTACAGAGCATCAACAAGAAGTTCCCCAACTCTTAAAGGACAACTTGAATTTGGCACAAAATCAAATGAAACAACATGCAGATCAACATCGCAGCGAGAGAAGTTTTAATGTAGGAGACTGGTTATTTTTACAGCTACAACCATACAAACAAATGTCCCTCAAGCAAGCTAAGAAGGATAATAAATTATCTCCAAAGTAATATGGTCCTTACAAGGTGTTGCAAAACATTGGTACTATGGCATACAAATTGAAGCTTCCTGCTTCTTCACGAGTGCATCCAATTTTACATGTTTCATGCTTAAAGAAGGTTATAGGTGAAAATATTCCAGTTCAAACAATATTTCCAAAACTTGATGAGGAAGGAAAAATCATATTGGAACCTAAAGCAATCACGGAAACAAGATATTGACAGCTATGGAATCGATCAATTTCAGAGTTCTCATCAAGTGAAAGAACTTACCCACTGAAGATTCTGCATAGAAGGATGAGAATTTTATACAGAAGCACCTAGAGCTACTCAAGCGTTGAGGACAACAATTTTTTGAAGGAGAGGGGCATGTTAGGTCACTATATTACTAGTATACTCCCTTACTGTTGTTAGTGTAACCCCCTTATTAATATTATTGTACCCTTGTAACCCCCATATTGTTATTATTGTGCCCTTAAATTATTATTGTTAGGTCGGCTAGGATTACATTGTGGCCCTACTAGAATTACATTATGGCCCCATGGAATCCTATATATAGAAAGGAGGTTTTGTAATTTGAATCATCCAAGAATTGTTCATTCATGTAATGTATTGGAGGTTGCCCCCTCGAAGTGGCTTATTTCTAAGGCATTGATATCTCTTTTCTTCTCTTTTTGGAGCCGGTTTCACAACAGAAGCAGATTATACGATGAATAACGAGTTACAACAATACAGTAAATGTTTTCATCTTCTTCACTTATGGTTAAACCCAACTCGGTGAAATATATTTTGATCTAATTGGTGTACTAATCATGTAGTACTTGTTTCATTCCATACAACACTCACTTGAGTATGCACACATGTGACTCTCTGTCGAAGGTCTCAAATCCTTCTAGCTACTCTATGTACAGCTTGTACTTAATAAACCCATTAAGGAATGTTTTCTTTACATATTTCATATGTCAATTCCATCTCATTGTTGGGTTGCAAAATGTGTTTGTATTTTCTAGAAAGTTCATCCTCGTTATCCTTAATTCTTATATTTTTCATGTCTTAATGTGCTAATCTATTAAGGAATTATGGTAAGAAATGAGGAATGATTGCAATTTCGATTTAACTAAAATTTACCCTTCTTCATGCAGGAAAGTGGACAAGGAACGATTGTTGTTCCCCGTTGTTGGCACAACCAAATCCAACAAGTAAAGAAAGGAATGAGTCAGTTGCGGACAAGGAGAAGAACGAATCAGGGGGATCAGCATAGAATAGAGGAGATGTATTAAAGATAGAAATTGGTTGTGAATCCCTTAGGATTAGGAGATCCTGAGGAATCGTATTTACTATTTACTCTTTACCCTTCTGATTATAAAAGGAAACGATTGTAGGAAGAAAGGGGAATCGTTGTTATTTTGAAAATTGTAAACTTAATTACAGATTGTGTCATTGGAGAGCACAATTACATTATAATGCTACTCAACTTTGATGAATAATTAAATTTTTTGTTTTCATTCACATTATTTGAAGTAGCTTAGCAGTGCCTGCTGGTGGCTAAGGGCCCGACCCCTGGTATAGTTAACTTCTTCCCTTTGTTATATTTCTAATTCTTCTAGTGCGTGATTGATTTGATAATTTCTTGTTACCGTGAGTTCATTTCATTAGTTGTTTATTATTTTTCTGTATTGAGATATTATGCATTCTATTTATGATTTACTTCGTTATCATTTGATATGAATCTTGTTCATTATAGCGTGAGTTATTTAAGACAACATATTGCATTTCTTAAATCATCTGTAAGAGTTTAATTATTGCTATGAGACTCTCATAAGTGATATCATTTTTGTCTTAATTTCTTTGCAGAAATTAGCATAATCTAGATTGAATCAACTAAGTAGGAGTGAGTTATTATTACTGTGCTCTCGGCTGATGATACCATTATTTGGATTGCTGTAAGATTTCATTTCAATAGCAGATTGCACTTTGATATTTCCTTTAATTATTATAATTGGAGTTCATTAGATGCTTCCATTTATTCTTGTGATTAAGATCTATACTACAATTTAGGAAGTATTACACTTTGAATTAATAGCAACCACATACTGTGTACACTCTTGAAACAAAAGGACTTGCCCGGATTGATGATTAACGTGACATATTTAGGAGTTTTAAAAGCATATTTTATCAACCAAAATTTTGGCTCTGTTGTCGGGGAGTTTGTAGCCATTTACAAAGAGTAAATTGATTTTTTTTTCCCACTGGGGAAGAATTGGGTATTAAAAAATGAAGGTAAGAACCTGCATAACGAACGAGTAACATGCTCTCTCATATGCCTGCTTTCTAGCAGAATTGCGTAGGAGTTTAAGATAGGAATGAATTTTTGTATTTTTGCATGAATGACTAAGAAACCTCATGAAGACAAAGTTCTTCCTTCTAAAACTGAAAAACCTAAGGGACCAGTGACCCTTGGGTGATCAACTTTTATTGACGAAATATTAAGAAAAACTGAGTCTCAGTCATCGGTAGGACCCCAAGTTATTGTTGCCAAATGTTCTATTGACTTCCTTCAAACTGCAGAATCACCATCTCTAGCTAATGCTGAGATTCATAGTAAAACTAAAGGGACCGAGCAGAGTTTTCAGGATACTCATAGCATACAAACCTACCCTTCAGAAGAAGGAAACTATTGCAACCTCTGTGATGGAGAAGGAGAAACATGTAAACCCAAATCAAATTACAATAACCTAGATATCCTGAAATAGTGACTGAACAAAGGACATCTAGTCTTCCAGATCATGGTAGTGATGTTCTAGCCTCTGGTGGGAACCTTAGGAAAAACTCTCCAGCTGTAGAGATCCCTGGAGGAAATTGGCATATTTTTTAACAAATGGCTCATAACCAGTAAGATAAAACTTCTACATTGCAATACCCCATCATAGACACAACTGTCAATGCTCCCATGAAATATATCCCCTTACAAAACATTCTTACCTTTCATGGGCTAACTTCAGAAGATCTTGATGCATTTCTTTTTGAATTTGATGTCTTATGTAGGGGTTATGATTACACTACCGACCCCCAAAAAACTAAAGCTATTCCCCTCTACCTTGAAGGGAGAACCTCTGCATTGGTTCATGGGACTTGGTGGAGGGACCATCAATGACTGGGACCAACTGAAAACATCTTTCCGAAAAAAATACCAAGACTATTGCCGAACTAGAGAACTAAAATATGAAATCTTTCAAATGGTAGCCAAGCATAGCAAAACTTTGGAAGAATATGTAGAACATTTTCAATATAATCTGCAAAGATCTCCTTACACAAATCTACCTGATAAGTTTCTAAAAACCACAATGATCAAAGGTATGAAGGATCAATGGGTAGAGACATTATATATAAGGGGAAAAGGTGATATTTATCAAGATAATTATAATGATATTGTGGATTTGTGCATTAAGTGTTCCAGGGGTAGTTCAAGGATGAAACCAGTTAGACGTGATGCAAACCTCAGAGATAGTAAAGCTTCAGGAGAAAGCATTACACAAAGAGAAATTGGTAATCTGTTGGAGGACTTCAAGACTGATATTATGCGGACTCTGACAAAAAAATTAGATGTCATGCAAGCTAAGCAAAAGCAAGTCATAGAAGAATAGAACTTGGCTATTTTTTTGCCTCGTTGCACACAAAAGCACAAGCACAAAGAATGCCCTCTGGATGTGATATGAACATGCACCATATGCACTAAGGAGCATGCCACGGAAAGCTTCCCATCACTCCCGGGATTAAAAGCAGTTTTCAAGGAAGCAGAAGAAGAAGTGGACCCAGTGCATCAGTTGAATCAACGTCGTCAATGGAAAGCATGCTAGATAGGTATGCCCACTGATCCATCTTCATTTTTTCCTCTCTCGCAATATAATTCTCAACAATATTCAAGGGCATCATGGAAAAATCAACCACCCTTTTTACCACCTCAAGGATTTTTTATGCTACCTTGGCCTAATCAGTAAAATTCAAATAATAATAGTTGGCCAAATTTCTCGTACCCACCGCAATTTTGGCAGAACAACCCTTATTCGTCACAATGGTCCCCTTCTACTTCTCAAAATCAAAATTAGCAATAAAATTGGCAAAGAGCTACAAATCAGCCTATGGGAATAGTCCCTCTACCTGAACCAACTTTACCAACACCTTATACGTTGCAGAAAAATCCTCAATCTAATATATGACCGCAACTCCCAGCTCAACCCAACCCAAACCCAAAAAATAGACTAGTTTAGTCAATACAAATCGTTGAAGGTCTGGACCCTGAAAATGAGTTGAAAGAATGTAACTAATTTAAGTTGAGATCTGGACCTATAATCACTCTAGATAAGGATAAAGACTTGCAACTAGAATAACCTCACGCAAATTAGCCTCTGACTATAGATGAACAACAAATAAAATAGGGGTAAGATATAGTCAGACAAAAAAATCCTGAACAAATCATATCCACTTCCCCCCCGCATTCCTAGAAATACTATTGATACTGCGGTCAATTGAATCTCCTAACTTTGATCTTCTAGGAGAATTGAAAAATATTTGTATAAAAATCCCTCTCCTCGAAGCTATCCAAGACATTCAGATATATGCCAAAACTATCAAAGAATTGTTTATAAATAAGCCTGTGAGGAAAAAAAAATAAACCCTATTGTGGTGGATTTGACACATGGGTGTATGAAATCGCACGCATTTAGAGAATGTGGTCTTTTATCTAAACCATAAGTAACAGGAAATATCTAGGGGAGCTTAGAAGTATAGAACTTAAATGAAGTAATACACTAAAGCATTCTTTGTTAAAAGTCTAAAACTAAAAACACAAAAAGAAGCTATATAGAGAGTTCCAAACAATACCAAGGTAAACAGCAACTTGATGGCCTTCTTCTCATTGAATTCTTGGAATGAAAACAAAAATCTTACCCACTTGCCAAAGGGCCCAGACATAGGCTCTAGGATATGATGCAAGGGTTTTTTTCCTTCAATTTCTGCCTTTTGACGTAGTCTAACTCTCTCTCTTTGCTGCAATGGCTAAGATTGTTCGGTGGCCAATAATCGAGTCCTCTTCTTTAGCTCCTGCTCCTTGGTTCACACAATACACTGGTGTTGCTTGGGAAAATTTGGCCGGCATAACTTTGTGCTCACACATTGTTCATCTCTTTGGGGATTTATATAGGTGAGCCTTCAAACCTCCTTCCCTCCCTTGGTACATGGCGGATAGTGACCCAAGGGAGGGGAAATATTCCACTTTGGGCTGAAATATGCTTTATGTGCTCACACAAGACCTAAGGAGGCGTTGGTGCTATCCTTAGGCAGCTTTCACATAAGGAGAAATTATCCTTTGCTTACTTGTTGTCCCGGAAAGTAAATTTTTTCTACTTCCAGGAATGTGCACTTATTGGGCTCCAGTGCACGCAGAAAGTGCTCTTTTCAAAGGACAAAACATGCATTCGAGCATTTATGACTAGTTTAATCTTGAATTTCTCAAACCCTAGAGATTCTTGATTCCATTATGTATCCATGTCCTGTAAATCCTTAGGCTTGACATTAATTGATGTTTTTTTCTGCTGTATGATTTTCCAGTGTTAACAAACCCTACTATCCATGTTGTTGTAACTTTGTCTGATTTGTTATTAGGAAAGGAAACCTCTGTAAAATATGAAGATCTTGGAAACCCCATTGTCACAGTTCAGATAAATGGTTGTTCTTTTCCCATTTCTTTAGTTGACCTAGGGGCGGCCATTAACATTCTCACAACTACAACTTACAACATTATTGGCATCACAACCTTGGAACCAACAACTACCTTATTGGAACTAGATTATCGATCAGTCATTAGACCAGAGGGAACATTACAAGATGTGATGGTCTCTGTAGACACTTGGGAATATCTAGAAGATTTTTTAATTATTAATCCTAGGAACCAGCTAGATGGACACCCTTTAATATTAGGAAGGCCTTGGCTAGAGACTGTTGATGTTTATATCAGCTGCTGAACAGGAACCATGACTATAACTAGGGGGAATGATGTGAAAAAATTGGCTTTATATCCTCTTGATCATCCAAGCCTGACTATTATAAAAACCAAGAAACAACCTACAACATATTTCACAGAAAAAAATTTCTCACCATTAACTATGGTAGATGCTCTTGAATTTAAAAACCAAACTAAATATGATGTTATTGATACTTTTATCAATCATCCTACCATAACATCAAGTTTGAAATGCCACATGATTGAAGCAGTCCTTGACAACGAAATCGAAGAAGATCCCCTGAAAGAAATCAATGACCAAACAATACCAACAACCACTATTTATAATACCAAACCTATCGAAATCGACCCAGGGAAAACTCTAAAGATTAACAGTAATCTAAGTGATGACCAACAACAAAAACTTACTCAAGCTCTTAGGAAAAACAAAGAAGCTTTTGCTTGGGACTACTCAGACATGAAAGGGATTGATCCTCAGCTATGCATGCATCATATCTACATTGAAAAGGATGCAAACACCATTCAACAACCTCAGCGTAGATTAAACCCTCACTTAAGAGACATTTTTAAATAAGAACTTTAGAAATTTTATCTATCCTATATCTGACAGTAATTGGGTTTCTCCCTTAGTTGTGGTTCCCAAAAAGAATGGGAAATGGAAAATATGCATTGAATATAGATAACTCAATAATTCCATGCAAAAATACCACTTTCCCCTTCCATTTATTGGTCAAGTCCTAGATACACTGGCAGGGAAGAAAATTTTCTCTTTCCTGGATGGATTCAGTGGATACAATCAAATCCAGATTTCTCCTGAGGACTAGGATAAGACCACCTTTACCTATCCATGGGAAACATTTTCCTATAGGGTATTAACTTTTGGATTATGTAACACACCTACCACATTCCAAATAGCCATACTCAATATTTTTTTTGACTTGATAATGAAGGATTGGAAGTATATATGGATTATTTCACACCCTATGGAGATGACTTTGAACAAGCATTGCAGACATTGGAGAAAATTTATCGAACGGTGCATTGCTACTAGCCTATGTCTAAGTCGTGAAAGGTGCCATATGATGATGTCAGAAGGCCTGATCTTAGGTCATTAGATTTTAGTAGCTGGAATCGAGGTAGATCCAGCAAAGATACAAGTAATTATTTTACTAGCTACTCCCTGTACTCAAACAGAGGTATGTATGTTTCTAGGATTTGTTGGATATTATTGTAGATTTATCAAGAATTTTTCACAGATAGCTGCACTATTATATGAATTAACAGGAATCACTGATTTCATATGGACTAACAAATGTGATGTTGCCTTTACAGATTTGAAACAACTAGTATCAACAACACCAGTTCTACAAGGACCAAACTGGGATATACCATTCCAAATTTCATCAAATGCATCCAACACAGCCATTGGGGAAGTTCTTGGAAATGAAGAAGAAAAGAAACCCTATGCTATACATTACATTAGCAAAAACCTAACCCCTGTTGAGTTGAATTACATAGTAACAGAGAAGGAGTTTTAGTTGTTATTTATGATATTAACAGCTTCAAACACTATATAACTAGATACCCTGTAATTCTGTATGCGGATCACTCTGCTATTAAATACTTAGCTAATAAACCTATTTAAAATGGAAGAGTGACACGTTGGTTGCTACTTTTGTGGGAATTTGACATAATTATTAGGGATTGACCAAAGAAGGAGAACCTTATGGCTGATTTCCTCTCCCGAGTGCCAGGAACAAATGATGCAATAGCAGTAGAAGATCAGTTTCCAGATGAGCACCTCTTTACTGTCATCATAAAAACATCTAGGTATGTAGATGTGGAAATTTTTTTAGCAGTGTGGAAACTACCTAAACATCTGACACCCAGAGAAAGGAAATCCATAGTACAATGTAGCACCCGGTTCTCCTGGATTGGACGATATCTTTTTCATACAGGGGCTGTTATTCACATTCATAGGTGTATCATGGAGGATGAAATTTATGACATCTTAAAGGCCTACCACGATGGACCGTGTGGTGGACATTTTGCAGACCACAGAACTGGACACAAAATTTTACAAATGGGCTACTATTGGCCCACAATCTTTAAAGATGCTAAGAAATTTGTTCAGGCCTATGAAAATTGTCAAAGGATGGGCCACCCTGGCCAATCTGATGAGATTCCCCTACACCCACAGCTGGTCATAAAACCTTTTGAGTGTTGGGCACTAGATTTTGTTGGGCCAATTAACCCATCATCCAATCAGAAATCATATATATTGGTTGAAACAGAATATGTAACTAAATGGGTGGAAGCGGTAGCATTACCTAGAGCCAGAAAAGAAACCATGATACATTTTCTTTTCAAAATATTTGTATGGTATGGGTTACCCAGATAAGTAATCACTGATGGAGGGCCACAATTTGTGGGCCACAAGATTGCTGCCACACTAAAAAATCATCATGTTGTTCACAGGGTTACCTCTCCATATCACCCACAAGAAAACGGGAAGGTAGAAAGTGCCAAAACAGTAATTGAAGCTATCCTAACAAATATAGTCTCCTCAAACAGAAGAGATTGGGCTATTCAACTTCTAGAAGCCTTGTGGGCATATCGTACAATGTGGAGGAATACTACTGGATACTCCCCATATCAACTAGTATTTGGTAAGGAACCTAATTTCCCATAGAATTTGAGATACAAATGCTAAGGACAGCCCAGGAAGTGGGACTGGATTTAACTGAAGCCTAGATGAACATATTACAATAAATAAATGAATTGGATGAGATCCAGCTATCAGCTCTTCAGCATACTGCACTAATCCAACAAAAAAGAGAAAAATGACATGATGCCCTCATCAAAAAGAAGACCTTCCATGAAGGTGATTGGGCACTTTTATATGATTCTAGATTCCAGGATCTTCCGGGAAAAATCCAGACCAGATGGTTATGCCCTATGAGATACAAGAAGTGCATGATAATGGCACCCTTACATTAACCACCATCGATGGGCCTGGCCACTCCTTTAAATCAAACGGACATCGAGTACGCCTCTATCACAAACTGCTTACAAGGGAATCCTTTTGCAGCAGATACGGGAAGATTCCACAATACAAATTCTTGCTGAGGAGGACAATCCTTCCACAACACCAGTTCAATGAAGGAATATATTTTTTTCAAACCTGTACATAATTTTTCCTTTCTATTTTTTATTGGATTTAATTGTATGTTAGTTTTTATTATTTCCTCCATTTTCTTTGTTGTTCCCTACATTAAACAACTTTTTTTCCCTATAAGGAACATAAACTTTTGTATTTTTTTTCTTTGCTATTCCCTATAGGGAAAAGTTGTTGTTCCCTATAAGGAAAGGCAATTTTTGTGTGAATTTTTCTTTGATGTTCCCTATAGGGAACATATATTATTCCCTATAAGGAACAAAAATTTTTGTGTGTATTTCTCTTTGCTGTTCTCTATAGGGAACAACTGTTGTTCCCTCTAAGGAACAACAATTTTTTTGTGTGAATTTTGTTCTGCTATTCCCTTTATGGAACGTCAATTTTTTTCAGTATAGCTTGCTTTGTTGTTTCTTACAGGGAACAAATGTTGTTCCCTTTAAGGAATAACATTTTTTGAATGTTTCTTTTTCCATTTTCTTTCAAAGAACAACACTTTGTAAATATTTTTGAAGAACATATTATTTCTCCCAGATTTATCCATAAAACACTCCAATTTCAATTTGTATGATCCTCTTAATGACATGAAAAGTACAATACGCATGGAGGTATAATGGAACAGGAAAATACTGTGAATGTTATCATCTTTAACAAGATTTCTTTGTGATGATCCATAAAAATAAAAAGACACAGTTATCTATCTCACTTTACTGTCCTCATTTCCACTATAAATTAAACTAATTGATTATCCGTATCATGCTGGTTCTCCCTTGTCTATATATTATTAATAAGATTATGCGTATATTCTTATTTTATATTGATATGTAAAACTTCTTCCACCATCCCTACTCTTAAGGAGTGATGAGCCACCTTCTATGTATAAAATGGGGATTAAAAATAAAATAAAATAAACAATATAGAATAAAAGAAATATATATATATATATTTATTTATTTATTTATTTATTTATTTACTAATGATTTTATGGTTTCTTCCATAGATGGAGGATAGGGGGTCTCATCACGAGCCTTCCTACCATGATCATAAGGAAGAAGTGAAGTGGCATTCCCACTATGGCCACCACACTAGGGATATGATCCGATGGATGCATAAACAAATGAAGTACTTGGAAATAGGAGGTCTCATCACGAGCCGGCCTGACCACTCTTGCTACTTCACAATGAGTGGCAATGTGTCCACCTAGTCACCAAGCTAGCATATTGGTCTCTACTATGGAACATCATAAGACATTTCCCCAGTTATACATAGAGTACCATGGTTCTCAAGGGTTAAAAAGAAACTCTGTCAAGGCTATGGATGCCTACAGGTAGTAGAAGCTCAGCTGATGGTATTGAAGCTTTATTTTACATCAATAATTTTTTTATTTTTTTTCTGAATAAGACTAAATCTATTAAGAAGAGAAATATAGTACAATCAGAGCTCGCATGGAAGCGAAGCTAAAAAATCAAGGGAACCGGAAATGATATAGTATCAACATCGTTCCCAAAGAGCAACAATGACGAGAGTGACAGGTGACAAAGAGAACAGAGAAGAAAAAGCTAAGCTGAGGAGTCTACCCAGCATGGGCAGTGTCTCCCAAACGACATTTTTTCCCTTTCTTTTTACTAACTTTGACCCAACCACTCTGATCTGGCTGGGTTGGAACCACTTGCAGACTGTTCTGTGTGGAAGGTGAAGTCTCCTTATCTGAGTCGGAAGAAGAAGACTCATGAGAACGTTTCTGCAAGATCAAAGAAGAAGTGGGATCCTCGGGTCGATCTGAGGGCGAGTCCTTTGGATGCTCCACATTCTCCTCTTCCACTTCAATATCCTCCTCATCAGAGCTGGAGGACTCGAAGTCATCCATAGGGGGACTATCACACAGTTTCCAGCTCTTGGATTTGGATTTGCGATTGAGGGTCTTCTTTTTGTCAAGGAACGTTGCACATGAGTTATGGAGATGACCTGTCTGATGGCAATGACGACACCTGAAGGCTGTATTCTCATAGTCCAACGTTTGCACCCAATGGAAGTCCCCAACTTTTAGGATGATCTGGTCTGGCAGCCCTTTGCTGATGTCAATTTCCGCACAGATTCTGCCAAAGGTATATATACCCTTCTCTGCCCTTGATGTGTCTGTTGCCAGGAAGCGGCCAAGAGTATCCCCAATTGATTGAAAGACAACAAAATGCCAAATATGCGCTGGGAGGTTTGGAAGCCTGACCCAGATAGGAAGCTTGGTGATCACAGCAGTAGAGGGGCCAAAGTCTGGAAACCAGGGGGTGAGGAAAAGTCCGGCTGAACCCCAGAACCAGGGCCCCCCCGTTAAGGCCTTCTGGTAATCTTCGTTGAAGACAAAGGCAACAATAAAGAAGCCTTTCGAGCATAAAAAGACCTTGGTGTTGTTGGTCCAATTGGTGCGGATCCACTGGTATAGATCAACAGTACGAGGCCATAGTCCGTTAAACCTGCAAATGATGGCTTTTTCTGCAAATGTCTGGTATTGATCATCCAGAGTAGGATGAGTAATTTCAATAGCTGGGGCTTTCTCCATTTTTTCCACCAAGAAAGGTTTCGGACCCTCAGCTGGTTGAGCAGTATTCTTGGCAGGTTGTGCATGAACTGCATCTTTATAAGAAAATCCTTTGGGGGCAGAGGATTGCCCAATAGCACCTCCCCTTAGTCGAAGCGATAGGATCACTGTGGCATTTATTGCAATTTTGTAAAAGGAAAGAGGTAGATTGTAGTCAAGCTGCTTACCTGCGAAGAGGAGCCGCAGAAGGGAGGAAGGAATCCCCAACCTTTTCTCGAGGATCTGTGAGAGATAGCCCACAGTAAATGAAGGTTGCACCTCAAGGAGCAGGGTTTTTCCTGTCAAAAGAATTATTTGAATCTGAAATGTCGTTTGCTGGGGATGAGAGGGATCCCAGCTACCAGGAAGGGGCATCGAAGTCATCTTAGCAAGTTCTCTGGGTTGCAAGGCCAGCCCCAGATCCAGTTGAGACTTCTTCTGCAAGTGGAAGATCAGAGCAGCCGTAGCCCAGGTGAAAAAACTGCTAGCATGGTCGTAGAGAAAAATGGGGCTACGACCATAAAAAGGTGAGGCAAGGTCGCCCCTTCCTGCCATCTCACAATTAGACGGCCAAAGGACTATGGTGGCCGTGACTGATGCGTGCTGAGAGACGCCCCATTTCCCTGCAAAAAATCGCCCCACCGCTGCAGTCATCGCCTTATCTTCTGCAATGTTGCGAGTAAGCAGGTATCCGCTTCTTTTCCTCGCAGGGGTCTGCCTACTATCAGAATCATGGCGGCAGAACCAGGCCTGCGCGATCCAGCTAGCTGCGGCAGCACTCGGCGTTTGAAACCCTAGGGCAAGGGTAAGAGCGCGGGGGTTCTCCATTCCGTCTCCCAAGTCTTGCATCAATAATGATTATAATACCCTCTTATTATAATATTTTATATGGAGATATTATGGTCCTAATATCCCATTAAACCTATATTCATCAATATTTTTAAAGTCAATAATAATGGTTTAAGTGGAACAATGGCACTAAAAGTATTATTTATTGTGTTTTTTCATGTTGTTCCCTTTTTCTTTATTATATCACAGAACAGTAGCTTATTATTTATTTATAATTCAAGGTACAAGCCTTGATTTCACTCCGCCCATACTCTTTATGATATTGTCATTAATGCACATGCCTTACCAATCCATTACTCCAGTACCTTTCCGTCAACGCCTTACCCTTTTCATTTCATTCGAATGAGGACGACCTATCATTTCGAAGGGAGGCGAGGACCCCCAGTGTACTTATGAGTGCGTTGTCGTTCTCTCATTTGATTGTGCCGAATAATACAACATTCCATGATTGCAGCACATGTGGTATGATAACAGCCTGAATAACAGTATTTATATGTATAAAACATCACATAACCATTTGTTGTTCCATTACTTGGCTCTGTGTGTCGTTGTGTTTTGATACTACAATTATCATTTGCACAGTTACAACATGATGGGAGGAAGATAAGTACGCAGAGAAGCATTGATATTGGCTATCTCTGATGCAACCAGGGCAATATTAGCTCAGGCTGGGTGGATAACGTTCTTTGCAAGGGTTCAACCACCCAGTGAGGAAATTGCCATCACATTATTACGAAATTTACAGAATGGACATTCTGTGGTAAGGGGAGGGAAAATTACAGTATCAGACATGGTGATAGAAGAAGCATGCGGATTACTAGCAGAGGGACCTATGAGGTCTAGCAAGCAGTTGAAGCTGTAGGACGCTATCGAAATTTTCAGAGGCAAAGGACAAGAGCTAGTCAAAAAGGGCAAGGGCATTCAACCATCCTCTCTTGGAGAACCATGGGGAGAGCTAGAAAAAATGGTGCAGAACTACATTACATGCGACGGGTGAAAAGATGTGGTAAGGCCACGTCAACTGAAACTTTTAAAAGTTCTAAAACAAAAATGCTTTGCTAATCTACCCGAATTGTTGAACTCTTTATTGCATGACACTGCCGAGAGGCTAAGATAGTCCCAACATGTAGAAACCATGGTAAGCCACCACTGTCTGGTCAGGCTAATATTCAGCCATAGCCTCGCCCAACAAAAATCAAGCTAGGATGATTTACTATCAGCCCCGGAAGGAGGTTTAGCCTTGCTTGCACCTAACCTAATTCAAAAAAGGAAGAGGACTCCCCTTTCAAGGAACATACGTCAAAAGTGAACACAGTCTGCAAGGATGAGGTCAAGGAAAGGAATGGCTGAAAATCCTCAAGACAGTATCATACCTCAAAAGCGCAGATGGTCTGGAAGGTTGGGGTCAAGATCAGTAGTGGCCGAAAAACCTCAAAGAAATACCAGTAAACCTATAGAATTATCTAGCCTGATAAGAGAACAATTCTTGCATCCAGAATCGCAAGACCAGGGTATTCCTGAATCAAAACATGAGGAAGAAGCATAACATTCAGATGAACAAAGAAATGAATCAGGCCTCCCCTCAATACCAGGCATAGGCCCACAAAGTGATTTTTTGCATGATTTCGAACTTGCCTAGGTCTTGGCCAACATGAGTAATTACATGCATCCTAAAAGCCCACTCAATTTTAATGTAGAAGCAACGTAATCTACCGATAATTTTGGCAACACTGAGTCTTTATCTCCCTTGAGAGGTGCAAGCTGTGAAGCAGAAGTTGATGTAAAAATAATTCGGGATGCAGAGCACCAATCTGGTGACATGCTTCTAGTGCAAAATAGCTAGGTAGGCCTATGCAAAGAAAAAATAGGCCAAGGAGAAGAAGTAAAGACAAAGATACTTTGGGAAGCTGATACTCAATCTGGAGACACAGTTCTATTAGGATAGAGCCAGGATGAGCAACTAGGCTCTATAGAGGTAGAAAATATTAATGAGACTATGAGCAGAATAGTAGCTCCTTCGAAAAACTATAGATCCAAATTGAAAAAGATTAGGAAGGAATGACAGAAGCTACACAAAATAATAAATAAGCTCAGAAGAGAAATAAAGGAAATTACAGTGGGGAAGGTTCTGGACAAAACCCCAGAGATAGAAAATGCAGCTCAAACAGAGCTCATATCCACTGAACCAGTCATCATCAAAGAAGCAAAGCATGAAACTTTTGTAGACACAGCTACTCGGGTAGAGGAAGTGCCCTTCCATATTATGGGCACTCCAACAAGCACACAATCTAAAGATGACACGACACACAATGACCCCACTATTCTGAATCTCTAGGAAGAATTAGCACATGCTCAACTCATGTTAGAATAGCTTGAACAAGAAACTGTTCCCCAGAAAAAGTATCAAGCATTGCAGAAGTAGCTTCAGTAAATGAATGAGACAGAGAACGAGACCTTTGATAGATACAAAAAGGCATAAGAGAAAATAGAAAATATCAAGCTTCGCTCGGATAAGGTCCTGGCTCATACAGACACCATCTGCTCATTATACACAGCTGTCTTGGCATGCAGGGCTCTCGCCACTAACTACGCTTTGTTTCTGCTAGAATGATACCTGCTATTGAAAATTAAAGTCGTAAGAGCTAGAAAACCAATTTAATTAAACACAGTCAAATATTTTATACATTGTTGCAAACTGTATGGTGTAAAGGTTCAAAGGTTGATTTGCAAATTTTACTTGCACAATATTGTATTAGCAGATGAGGTGGAAAAGAACCCCACCTCTTTTGTGGGAGATATTCAGTTCTAGGCCTTTATTTCATTTACAGTTATTCAAATTAAATGGTTCAAAGTTCATTACGCCTTCCAAAAACAAGAGCATGGGTTGGATCTTATGGTAAGAAGTGAATGCAAGCATCCTTTGCAAATGCTTTCCAACCAAAAGAGTCTGATGAAACAAGAAGGGGTAATTCAAGTCTTAGGGCCTATTCATAAAGGGATTGTACAAAATTGAGTGTCATATTTTCAATCCATTCGAGAAATTTCTATGATTTCATCCAATCTTAGGTGGGCGGTCTCTGTTGGTAGTGTGCAGGATGAAGAGACATTTCATTATAGAAACGTTAAAGCAGTTGGAACCCATTTTATCACCTATAGCAACCTCATCTTAAGAGAGGGACCTTATTTTTTTGGTTGTCGGTTTCATAGCCCTATCATTTAGTATCCACCCGAAGGTTACCAGGGCACCTATGAATTTCTTGAAGGAGAGGAAAGGACCACTTTTGCAATGTTAGCTCAAAATCATGGTTTTAGAGAAATTTTTGACGTCGCTTCTCGAGCCTGCTGTTTAAATACACTCCATCAGAATCACTTATTTTCATGAGGACATGAAACAGAGTAAGTAGGGGAGTATGTTGCGTTTCCAAATGGGTATGTATTTGCTACTAAGTTCATCCTCGTTATCCTTGATTCTTATATTTTCATGTATTAATGCACTAATCTATTAAGGAATTATGGTAAGAAATGAGGAATGATTGTAGTTGTGATTTAACTAACTTTTACCCTTCTTTACGAAGGAAAGTGGAAAGGGAATGATTGTTGTTCCCTGCTATTGGCACAACCAAATCTGAAAAGTAAAGAAAGGAATGAGTCGGTTGTAGACAAGGCTAAGAATGAATCAGGGGGATCAACGCATAATAGAGGAGATGCCTTAAAGATAGAAATTGGTTGCGAATCCCTCAGGATCGGGAGATCCTGAGGGATCACATTTAATATTTACTCTTTAACATTTCTGATTATAAAAGGAAATGATTGTAGGAAGAAAGGGGAATCGTTGTTATTTTGAAAATTGTAAACTTAATTACAGTCTGCGTCATTGAAGAGCGCAATTAAATTGTAATGCTACTCATGTTTGATGAATAATTGAAGTTGATGTTTTCATTCATATTATCTAAAGTAGCTTAGCAGTCCCTGCTGGTGGCTAAGGGTCTAGCCCCCGGTAGAGTTAACTACTTCCCTGTGTTGTATTTCTCATTCTTGTAGAATGTGATTGATTTTATAATTTCTTGTTACCGTGAGTTCATTTCATTAGCTGTTTATTATTTTCCTGTATGAGATATTATGTGTTCTGTTTATGATTTACTTTGTTATCATTTGATCTGAATCTTGTTCATTACAGCATGAGCTATTTAAGACAATGCATTGCATTACTTAAATCATATGTAAGAGTTTAATTATTGCTATGAGACTCTCAGAAGTGATATCATTTTTGTCTTAATTTCTTTGCAAAAATTAGTATAATCTAGATTGAATCAGCTAAGTAGGAGCGAGTTATTATTACTGTGCTCTCGGCTAATGGTAGCATTCTTTGGATTGTTGTAAGATTTTATTTCAATAGCAGATTGCCCTTTGATATTTCCTTTAATGATTGTAATTGGAATTCATTAGATGCTTCCACTTACTCTTATGATTAAGATCTGTACTACAATTTAGGAAACATTACTCTTTGAAGTAATAGCGGCCACATACTGTGTACACTCTTGAAACAAAAGGACTTGTGTGGATTGATGATTAATGTGAGATAATTAGGAGTTTTAAAATAACCTTTTATCATCCAAAAATGATATGCATCAATAGTGCAAGAATATATCTGATTGAAGAGTGCCTTGCTACTATAGAAAGGGTATCCTTGTAATGTGCTCACTATGCCTGAGAGAACCCCTTGGCTACAAATATAGCCTTGTGCCTCTCCACACTCCCATATGTTGCTTGATTCACCTTGTAGATCCACTGGATCCTATAACCAAACTGTCCTCCAGTATTGGAACAACTTCCCATGGACTCTTTCTAATAATGGAGTCATACTCCTCAACCATGGCATAAACCCATATGTGTTGCTGCACTTCTCCCTCGAATGATGATGGTTCAATCTCTAGAATATTTCTCATAAGATCTATGTAGTTAGTGTATCTATCTGGGGACCTTCTATACCTACACTCTGATGTGGGTGCTCCCACATTCTCTCTAGAATCATGTATAAACATGTCAGCCTCTCTGATACACTTCCTTCTATCTCTGGATTTTTCTTCATGTGTGCATGCTTACACTCTATGTTCCTCTTCCTTTGGCTGCTACACATCTTGAGGTTATTATTTTGGAGCTAAAATCTCTTCAAGTGCAAGCATATGAAGCTCCCTCTAAAGGGAAATTCGCATGGCCTTTCCTTAATCAAATTTCAAATATCTACGAACCATTGTCATCCCGTGAGATGGAAGGTACACCTGATAATTTTGAGGTGTATCAGTGTACCTCAAAAATAATTCCAACATACTTTTTGGTTCTATATTTCTTCATGCATCTTTGGTAATATTAAAGTAAACTAATGAACCAAAAATTATAAAGTGCGCCACATCTGGCTTCTTACCAGAAAAGGCTTATTTTTGTGTACTTATCTTGAGGATATGATGAGGACTTATGTTCTGCACATGCATGTTTGTGTGACATTCTTCTTCCCAAAAGTGTAATGGTAGGCCTTGATCATGTAACATTACCTATGCAACTCCCATAATGGTTTCGTTCTTCCTTTCTCCAACCCACTCTATTGTGTGTTATTAGATTCTATTAACTCTCGTTGAATGCCTTCTGATGCATAGAATTTCTTGAATTCATTCGACACGTATTATCTGCCATTATCACTCTCAAGAGCCTTCACCTTCTTTCCATTGTCTTTCTCGACAAGTTATTTGAACTCACAAAATTTTTAGAATACCTGATATTTATTTTTTATGATGAAAATTAAACAGTTGTGTGGAAAATCATCCACAAAAATCACATAATATCTATGCTTGGATGTGGAGGTCGATGAAAACAGGCCCCACACATCTGAGTGAAATATTTCAAGGATCTCTTTCTTGATTGTCCCTATTGTGAAATGTGGATTGGGTGAACTTCCTTAGTTACACCATTTTCATGTATCAAATTTCTCTATTGCACCCTTAGGAGGTCCTGCAGAAATTTGTTGCATGATCTGCAAAGCTCCATGGTGTAGATATCCCAATCTTCTATGCCATCACCCATCGATGTCTTGGTTCTCCACTATCTCTACTTTCATGCTCAAGGAAGAACAATATTCTACATCTTATTTTTAGAGGCTTATTACTAAAAACCTGATATTATACACTTGTACCACAACTATGTGATGAAGAAACACCTTTCCTTTCCTAAATTTCACAATGTATCCATGATCTTCAACATAGCAACTAAAAATAAGTTCTTTTTCAAACCAGGAGCATACATGCCATATGTTAATGTGAGAGGAGAAGAAGAATCCCTATGAAAGGTAATAATATCGATGTTGCCCATGTCATAACTCCCATCATCTCCCATCTCAATGTGAATTTTCAGATCCTTCTCCTCCAAGTCGTTGAAGATTTATTTGTTGTTGGTCATATGGAATGAGGCTCCATTATCTAGGTACCACAAATAAACCATCATTGATGAAACCATACATGTGATCAGTGTAAAATTGAAATTGAATATTGAAGCAAGTTCTTCACCTTTCGCTCGCCCTTACGTCTTCTTGGTAGCATTATTGGGTAGACACTTCGTGCCATAGTTTCCAAAAATGTGATAGCAAAAACATTTAATACTCCACAATTCCTTCTTCTTTCCTACCTGACCATAATTTTTTTTGGAATGGGACAGCTTCCCTTTCCATTTATTTTACTTTCCAACCAAGGCACAATTCTCCTCATCATCATGCTTTGATGAGGATCCATCTCTACGGTTCTGTCGAATCTCTTCCTGTACCAATTTTGAGAACAATCACTCCCACTCTAGTAGCTTATCCCTCCCATTCACTAAATCCTCATGGTCATGCCAACCCTTGGAAAGGCCTAGAATTGCTAGGCTCACCAGATCATCCTCAGTAATTTTAACACCAACACTTCCAAGATCATCCTGACACTCAGTGAACTTTGTAGAGTATTTTGGAATTTTGTCACCCTTAAACATCTTGATCTTTCATAGCTTGTCCTTCAGTGCCAACTTCTTGTGGTCACTATGGTTCTGAAAAAAAATTGTTAAGGTCTTCGACCTTGCATATGGAGCTTCCTTTCCATGGAATTTTGAGACAATACGACCTCAAATACTTTCCAATAGAATCCTTCTTGCATTTTCGATGTTCTTATTCCATGCCACCAGATCTTGAGCATCTATTGTTGAATGCTTAGGAATATCATTGTCTATGAATTCCTTTAGCCCATTGTATTCTAAAACTGCTTCCATTTTATCTCTCCAAGATATGTAATTCAAACTACCCTCAAGGGCATATTTGAGTCTAAAACCAGAGAAAGACATCCTGATCCTACTGCTAGCCATGACATGTAGATTTGAAAATTCGATTCACCTACACAAAACAAACTTGTATTCTTATTTTCTAAAATAATTCCTATTTTAATACCATATATATTCAAATTATAATTGTAATACAGTAAAAAATTATACTTGAATATACTCTACCAACCGCGGAAACAAATTTAGATCTTGAAATCAAAAAATATGAAAGAGAGATTTTCAATTACAATTATCATGTGTTTTTTATTATTTAATTTTTATTTCTGCAATTTTTTAAAGGGTGGAGAGGTTTTCTCTCCACCATATATTTACCTACGATAAAATATGATGTTTTTTTATCTACATATGAATTATTTCTTACAATGTATAACTATATTTAATTTTAATTTATATAAAGTAAAAATAAATTTCTATTATAATTTTGCGTGCATCACTTAAAGTGATTATTTTTATTACTTTAAAAGCACATATATAGCCTCGGATGTGACTGTCTAATCTTGGCTCCTCGTGCTACATGGAACCCCCTCTATAGGGTTGTTTTCATAGCCACATGGCTTGGGAAGTGCATGGCCTAGGTGAGGACATCATTAAATATGATTTCACACAACCTAGCGCCATTTCTTCCCTTCAAGCCCACTTCTTTGAATTCATTATCGCCTATCCTTTCCGCCAAACACCTCTGTATTTCATGGGTAATGGTGCTGATTCTCCTCCATATTTTTCCCTCTATCTCTCTATTCATCTGGTCGGCTATTCTTCTCATCACTCTGCCATTCATTCTCTGTTAGCCCACCCGCTCAACACCTCATGTTGCCTCTCTGTCTGCAAGCCTCATTGTTCTCATTCCCCTTCATCTAATTCAAAAGCCTCAATTCCATGCCGCCATTGAATGCGATGTTGTCGAGGCAGAAGCCTAGGCCAGCCTTCCTGTCCTATGCTTCCTGTCTGAGAGGAATGCCTGGTGGAACTCACCCGTAATGTAAATTCGTCTGAAGCTCTGGACCAATAGATTATGTCTACCCTCATCTCCCCACGCCTTCTTTAAGCCCCCTCCAGCTCTTCTGGCTGAGGGTCAAGGAAGAGATTGCACAAATCAACGATGTCACCATCCATCCTTCAACATCCCAAGAAATCAATGGTGTTGCCCATCAATTCAGTGGAGAATTATTTAGGCAAGGACACCTCAACAACTTAGAAGAGGACGAGAATGAAGCAACTATGGGAGCATGCTTAGCCTCAATGTCGGACCAGAATCCCTAGTTTTCCGAGCCCAAGGATGATATATCAGACTAAAGTTGTTTTGTTAAGGAAGAAAATCCTCGAGAAGTGATTCAGAATGATAAAAAGAAAAACAAATAGAGCCATGGTGCCTCTTTATTTTGTTCGCTACAACTCAATATCATTTTTTATGTCTATTTACTTTCTGCACAGTAAAATTATTTTATGGGCACTTACGTTTTGTGCTTGTTTCCCCTTTTGGGGCACCACCACTCCTACTACATGGTCTAGTTTCTGGGCTGGTTTCCCCACCAGGGGCAACCCCATTTTTTATTTTTTGAACATATTATTTCTTGTCGGAATTGGCTAACACAACAATTTGGGTTGGAATGTTTAATCGTATCATTATATCTTTGCGTATAATATAATAGAAACTAGATATATCTAGCAAAAACTCACATATATAAAAGCATACATATGGGTGATTTACAGGCATTCAAATCTCTTTATCTCTCAAGTGACACTTGAAAGTCCAAGTGACCCTTGGAAATTGTAATTAAATAATTTTCTAAAATAATAATTTTCCTATTTCCATAGAGATGAGCAAGAGACAAGTTGGTGCTTCTTTGGAGGTTAAAATATTAGTTAGCATTATGTTTCACTTATTTTCTTTAATTTCATAACAAAAAATATATATCTTATATATGATCTTTATTTTCATTCTTTTGATACTAAAAAATACATGTTTTATATATCCTCGTTATATATATTTCAATACACCACAACCCTTGATTTCATAACACAAAATTTATATTTTGTATATACTCTTTATTTTCATTGTTTTCATAACACAAAATATATATTTATCTATAATCATTATATATATTTAAATACACCCCACCCCTTTATAAGTGAGTTAACCATCTCAATACACCCCTTTATGTGTATCATTCATGTTTAAAAGATCAATTTTGAGCCTTATTTCGATTAGCTACTTTTACATGTATGGTTTAATATCATGCTTCACAATAATAACTTCATATCATCCATTTTCCTCTACAAGAAAAAAATATCTATATGCCTAGAGGTGATGTTTTCATCAATATGTGTTTTATACTTAGATATAATTTTTGGGATTCAACTGCGTTAAGTAAGTCATTCATCTATGACCAATCCATGAGAGGTAGTCATAACTGACTAGCTTCTGATGATTTTTTAATAGTCCTGATCTAAATCTGAATGTTAGTTTTTTTGTGCTAATTTCATCTTCAGAATTATAAATAAGTTGTTTATCATTTGGTTCATGTGCATAGGTTTCTTAAAGTGTTTGTGAGTGTTAAACATGTAAATGTAATGATTTTTATGTTAAATTCATGAGCATATTAACATTAAAGAAAAGTTTTGAACAAAAGAAATAACATGCACAACAAACCATCAAATGATCCATTAACAAAGTGCTTTGATGAAGGAGTTCACCCCTCCTAGGCTACGTCTCCTTGTCCAGCATCGATGGCTTGGGCCTCTTTATTAGATGAAAATGGAAAAAAAGTGTTATTTACAATCCTCTACTGCTCCTAAACCCTACCTCAACATGCTCAAAATGTCCAAATCATCTAGGATAGACTCCTTCGTAGCCAAAAAAGGTCGAATTTTACAAAAAATTATTACTCAACTAGTTTGGCCTAGGAAAAATCTTCCAAATATGGAGAGAACGCCAGTTAATTCCATGACTCTGCCAAATCCACAGCTAAGATACGACTATATTATTTTAGCATTAAACAAGATTAACTGTAGTTAAATGGTGGTTTAGGCACTAATTAAGCACTTTAACATGATCTAAATTTAAGTATGATTAGTGCATTTAAAAATTTATTATGGGTTAAATAAACTGCATTAGGGTTTAACTCCTCCATTAATATAAGCTATCCTTCATAGTCTTCTACCTCAAGTCACATGGGCTAGGGCTGGCCCCTACCATACCCCTGCCATTCCATATTTATTGAAATAAATATAAACCACGAGCATACTATATTAAGAAATTTGGCACGGGTGTAGTGGTAAACCATACCGCTTGTGTGGGGGAGGTTGCAAGGTCAACCCTGACCTCCACCCATCCTCCACCATAAATTTGGCACCACTATACATATTGTATATGATTTGACCATAGACATAGTTTAAAATTCAGCCTTTCAGAGGGGGGACGTGGCGACCTCTGGGCTAGCCACTTGTCCCAATCCCATTAATTCCTCAAAAACCAACCATAATTCGACACATAGCTAGAAATTTGGGCCAACCACAAAGTGGCACTTGTCATAGTGTCATTGGAAAAATTTAAGGAATATTCTGGGAATATTTTTTTTTCTAACAAGGCTGCCATCTCACCATTCTATCCTTTCTGTAAAAGTTTTGATATTTAGGAAAACAAACAACAAGCTCTATCTTCCTCATATGGAGTCAATTTTTTATGAAATGAATTGTGCCAGATTCCTAGTGATGAAAACTTTGTGGTCATTCAGGTTTCAATTGATTCTGAGCACTTCCATTTTTGAGCTTAACACTGAGCACCTGATCATTCCTCCCCACTAGAAGCTTTTTGGACGTCAAAATTTCTTTTATTACTAAACACGTGGATGAGGGAAGAGTTCCCTCACCCTTCAAGCCTCAATCCATTGAAATTTTCCCATTTTCATCAATTTGAGCTTTTCACAGAAACTAATATTTTTCCTTGAATCTTGAGACCCTCTCTTGCTATTGTAGGCACTGTCATGCTGCAATTTCCCTGAAGTTTTATAGAAACAAGTTGTTGTTGTAGAAACAAAAATTTTCCCACCTCTGTCGTCAATAAAAAAAAACATGAAAATTGTCTCACCTTGAACATTGTCATCATGGCGATTACTAGTTGATCTTGCTTTGTACTTGCATCAACTTTCAATCAAGTGTTTTCGCCATTTCCATGTACCATTTTGAAACCAAAAGCAAGAACTTGTGCAACCTATGCCTTATTTTTGAAATTTATTTGGTGCTTTCTCTTTGACTTTTTCTCTCTCTCGCACGTTATCTTATTTACAACACTGCTCTACACTCATGTTGACTGCTGCAAATATTTCACATATTGTTTACCTCCTTTCAAAGGAAACCTATTAGAGTCCTGAGGCATCTTGTTAAAAGAATAAAAAACTTCAATGAAATCAACTTTTTCATTTGATGAATCTTTTTGAAAGGTATCATTCGAATCATTTCTATGCTTGATCATTAACAAACTCAAATTGTAACTTGCATTCACTATTCTCTTCATTTATCCTGCATGTATAAGAGGCAAAATTTTCCTGTTCTTATGCACCCTAAATATGTTATCAATTACATCCTTAAACAAGTGATAATTATTCTCATGGAAACGAAATATTGCTTTCCTATCATAAATATAAGGACTTCCCAAAATAATACCTAAACTCTCAAGCAACACTACATGAAGCTCAACTTCATCAAGAAAGTTTGAATTGATTGGAAACCTTAGAATGCACTTATTTGTTACATACAATTTTTCATTCTTGGATATCCACCCTAAACAACAAGGTCTTGAATGTATAATTGTTTCAAGTTTTAAGTCGTTAACTAAGTCTTCATAAATCAAATTATCTTGAGAACCACCATCAAAGAGTGTGTCTATCTTGGTCTGTTTAGAAACGACTCTAATATTAAATAGTTCAATTCTTATATCTTCATCTCGAGTTACATTGGAAAATCTTGAAGAACTAGTGTTTGCTATGTTCTTACCTCTTAAACCCATTGTTGTAATCTTGGTTTCATCTCGTGAATCTGAACCTAAGTCATGTTCAATGATTGTAATATTTTTCCCTTCTCTTTGGCTTTAAGTTTGTTTGGCTTCAACTTTGGATGCAGTTGCCAACAATGGTATTCATTATGGAAATTATTTGAACAATGATTAAATGTGAGTTTCTCTTTCTCTTTTTTTATAGAGCTATTTCTCTTTCCTCTTCCATTAAACTTGCCCTTTCATTTACCCTCATACACAAGGAAACTATCACTTTTCTCACATGCACTTTGTTTGCCTCTTGCTTCTAGATGTGTGGCTTAAACAAAAACCTCATCTAATTTTGTGGGACTGAACATGAAAATAGTATGTCTAAGGTAATTGTGCAAAACCCCAATATACATTAACAAAGTTTCTTGAGAGTACAAATTCACACCCAAAACAAGAGATGTTCCCCTAAATTCATGAGTATAACCTTGCACACTTTTCCCTTTCAATTGTCTAAAATTCTGCTAGTCTGTAATGTATTTTTTCATGTAAGCTAGAGGATAGAATTTCATTTTAATGGCAGCAATAAAATTTGACCAAGACATTGAAATATTACCGTGGTTTTTAATATATTCTTGAGTCCTTTATTCCCACCATACAAGTGTTAATCCCTCCATCCTAAAGGAAGACAATTTAATTTTTATGTCATCTTATTGAAGGTTTTGAATTCTGCAATAAACCTTTGATTGGTCAATCCAATTATATAGCTTCTCTCCATTCACTTCACCATTATACATTGGAAGCTAAAATTTGAAATCAAGTTTGAGTAAGGGAATTTTTCCTTTTGGGGTTTTTGGGTGAGTATGGGTGGTTTTGGCTGTGGAAATGGAAGATGATATTGATGGAGATGATGAGGATGATGATGAAGATGGTGGATATGGAGGAGGCATTCCTCCACAACCATTTGAATCATTCTCTTCATCCTTTTTTTTTTCTAAGGTTTCCTCTCCGTGTGGAGACTTAGAATTCTCTCCAACCATCCTGGTGCTCCTCTCTTCAAAGAGGATCCTAACCCTTTAAATTAGGTCATAGAAAGCCTTCTTGTATGCTTTCTCTTCTGAAAGAACTATAGTCTCTCCTAACCTGATATGCTCTCTATGGATTCAAGAGCATATTTTGGGGCAACTTTTACCCCTTCAATATCAGCTAAAGATGAAACTTGAGGTGCTTCAAGTGTAGTTGTGAGTGAAACTTTGCGTGGAGATGGTGGCCTTTGGTTCTTCTTCTTCTGGTGCTTCGTTGATCTGAATCTAAATGTTAGTTTTTATGTGCTAATTTCATCTTCAGAATTATAAACAAGTTGTTGATCATTTTCTTCACGTCCATAGGTTTCTTAAGGTGTTTGTGAGTGTTAAATAGGTAAATGTATTGAGCTTTATGTTGAATTCATGAGAATATTAACATTAAAACAAAATGATGAACAAAAACAACAAAACATACAACAAACCATCAAATGATCAATTAAAAAATGTCTTCGTGAAGGAGTTCACCCCTCCTAGGATACATCTCCTATATTAGCTCAAAATGGCAAAAAGTCTTGCTTACAATCCTCTACTTGATCGGAATCTGGATCAAGGCCAAAAGCTAGCTCAAAAATTAAAGCGTTTATAATTGCACCAAATCAGAACTACAATGACTGACCCATCACGAGGAATCCAATGCAACTTGTTTCATCAAAAACTGAGTTTGGATGAAGGAGTTATGGTCTTTTGATCGGTATTCAGAGCAAGCAATTTTTTTTTAAATATTTCATAACAGGTAAACCTGATGACATGGATGTCTAGTCAGAATTCAAATAATATTCTTAAGTTTTTAGCCCAATGGGAATGTGACAAGTGTCACTATGATATTTTTCATTTTGGTTTGCGAAGGTAAAAAATGCCCATTGTCGTCCAAGGTTGAATTTGGGTTCATGATGATTTTTATGTGGGAAATTATTATTTTTAATTAATTAATGCTATATATATATATATATATATATATATATATATATATATATATATATATATATATATATATATATATATATATATATATATATATATATATATATATATATATATATATATATATATATATATTACATTTCATTTAATTTCAAACTTTATATTAATTAAATTCCACATATTAAATCATATCAACGAATTCATATGTTATAAAATGGAATTTCATTAAACCATATTACGGTGGAACATATTTTATATGTAATGAAAAATTTAGAATTTAGTAGGTTTAGTACCATATTCCATCCATATACAAAGTGTATTATGGTTGGCAATGTCTGTTTGTTAAGGTTGGAGCACGTATTCCATATGGAATTCAGAGGTTTTAAACATATATGGTTCGGTGCAAAAATGTGTCTTAAGGGGAAGAGGTCGGGGTTCGGCCCTGTGACCTCCCCCCTTCCATATCTGCCCATTTCTAATGAGCTATGGTTTGTTTCTTGTTAAAACATTTCTCAAATGTTTTATTTAAATGCACAACAGATCTCGGATGGGGAAGCGAAGGGGGCCAGCTCGCCTCCCACAAGACCTTGTTATATGCCCAAGAGGTAGCAATTAGATTACATGGGATTAGTGTGCATTAATCACACCCTTATGTGCTGATAAAAATTAATTAACTACCGCCACTTCCATATTTGTCGGAGCTAATTGACAGTTTTCCAGATTTAGGGGCAGATTCTAGGGGAAAATTTAATGCATCATATATTGAGAAAATTTCGACCAATTTGGGCTAAGAAATAGTCATTCATAGTAGATTGGCATGATATGAATCCATTGGAACAATTTTTAGAGGAAATGGAGAAAATATACAAGTTTTTTTGGTCACTTGAAGAATTTTGAAGCTTGGGGCCACCAGAAGGGAAAGCCATGACCATATCAGCTGAAGGGAAAATGAAGTGAATGAATAGTAAATTTGTGATGTATTTGATGTTTTTAACACATTGATATATTTTTTAGAGGTATTGGAGCACATCAGAAGGTGATTTTTTCACTTTTGGGATTAAACAAGGCCATGGCCACTGGGATTGGAGGTCAAGCCAACAGGAGTTGTGAACCAAATTCAGAGACTGAATAGTCATTTTTAGGGTATTTGAGTGTTATGAATCCAATGAAACATTAATAAGAACCATTGGAGCAATAATTATGCTTCCAATATGACATTTTACACATAATCCCATGAGGGCCTAGCTAGTTAAAGCAACTCCATGGAGATGTAGCCTAGGAGGGGTTAAATACATTATCATCCATTATGTTATGTGATTCTTGTGATTTGTATTTTTGAATTTAATTTTTGTTTGTGAGTTTTCAAAAACTAAGTAACTCATAACATGATCATCAATGACACATGAAACTTGACACTTTAACTGTTTGACAAATGGTTAATTTGATCTGATCCTTAAACACATTTTTAATACTGATGAGGGTGCTAGCATAGCAATAACTAGTTTTCCCATATTCAAATCAAGTTGTTATCAGAGAAAAAATATAGCTCATTTTAGCGAAGGTTAGTTAATTCTTCTATAGCTATTGTTTTTTGAACTTGCACATAGTGAACTAACACGTTTATGTGTGAAGGAGAAGGTGAAAATTGAGATCTGAAGTGTAAAATCACAACAAAGAAGCTTTATATGCATTGCATGTGTGATGGAAAATTCATTAAGTGATATTTCTAGTCAATATTTCTTAACACAACTCTTTTATATAGAGATGTTATATAAAATCTACATCAAGATTGATAGGATGTAAGAGAATTATGAAGACAAGAGTGAGAGAATTAAGCGTCAAGAGAAATTGATTGCAATGAAGGAGGAGAAGTAAGAGCTTCTTGAAAATATGCATGAGATGGAGACTGAGCTCCATATTACAAATGAAAACCTTGAAAAGATGCATGAGATGGAGACTCAGGTCCATAACTCCAAGGAAGCGTTAGTCATGTATGTACATGAAAATGAGGAATTCAATTCAATTTCATCTTTAATTTCCTCTAAAAATGAATGTGTAGGTGCATTTGAAAGACACACTAGAGGAATAGGGTCCAAATTATCGATGAAGATGGGCTATGAAGGTAAAGGATTAGGAAAACATGCACAAGGCATAATTGAGCCAACTGTCTTTGAGGAAAGGCCTAAGTATTTGGGTCTCTGTTATGGAAAAGGATGGAGAAAGCTCTAAAGCCAAGGAGGCACATGAAGGTGATCCAAGAAGGAATTTCATTTCATGTTCACTACCTCAAGCTTCATAATATTGTGTTCAAGTGGAATGAAAAATTTTTACACCCACTTTGCAAGAAGGTGCTCATAAGCATGCAACTAATGAGAATGGCGAATAAGAGGATGTTGAAATATCTACAGTCATTGAATGAATTTTTGGTATTTGGAAGAGAGCCACTAGCTCATCATATTAACCTCCTCAAAAAGGTGGCAAAGGTGAATGTTCAAGGTATAAATCTGATTTTTATCAGGTTTCTTTTGACTATGATAAACATGGAAAATCATCACATAATATTTGGATAAAGTTTGCATGCTCCTTTTGTGGTTTGAATAACCATAATGTGTCAATATGTTGGAAGAAGATAGCCATCCACGGGAAAATTTTAAAGCAAAGGAGGAAAAAAGCCAAAGAGAAAGAAAAGCATGTGGAAAAGAATATATAATTGTTTTGAATTCATTTCCATAAGAAAGTTCATCTTGTAGACAAGCGCTGAACTTTGTATCTAGCAAGTCATCCGCCACATTTGAAGAAGGTGGAGAAAGATAATTGAAAGAATGGAAAAGAAGATTCCATAATTGATGTGGGTCAAGATGATTCACATGATGATGATGTTTAGTTTAAGGAAGCACCATTGAAATTGTTTAGTAAGATATGGTTAAATTTCTTATCCAATTAAGGCTTTTGATGTCTTTTGATGTTCGTGCATTCTCTACCTATTAAATTCATGTTGCATGATTTCACCAAGAAGGTGATTGAAAGTGTAGTATGTTGACTCACTTTATTGCAGAAAACTTTGTTCATTTCAGATTTAAGTACATGTGCATATGAATGGAGTTCTTGTACTTATGATTGTACTTGTGAGAGACTTGAATATTTGAATACATGCATGAGATTTTGTGTGTATGAACAATGGAATTTTGATGGTTTCATTATGCTTGAACATGCATAAGTAATTGACATGTGTTGATCGATTTATTTTTTTAACATGTATGTTGTGAACTTGATAATGTTGATCTTTTTCACATGCATGAGTGTCAACATGTGTTGGTCGATTGTGTGTTACACGCATGTCATATCGACTTTGAATATGAAGAGGAGATGTTGACGAAGTGTTTCATGAGATGTGGAATTCATTTTTCTTTGGGAAAGGAATCGTCAAGTTATTTCACATGCTTATGCTTTACTTGAAGAGTCAGTCATTTGAAGAGGCATGTTTTTGTCAACTTATGTTTGGTCGATGAATTTTGACACCAATATTTGAGAGTACATGGTGATGTTCACATTATCTGAAATTATTTTCTTTGAAGGAGCAAGAGGATATGTTGTCAAGTTATGTGTCTTGCATGATGTGTTTTTGAGATACAAACAACATATTTAGATTTCAAGCACGTTGTTTTTGTGACAAGATGTCAAAGAAACAAATTTTGCAGCCATTTTAGACCATTTTATGTGTTGACGCTAAGAAGAGAAGGAGACGGTGAATGCATTATTCCAGAGGTTGAATTTGGAACCGTGGAGGTAAAATAATGTTCATTTATTTTCTTGTTTTTACTAATGTTGGAACTCATTGTTATAGTTCACTCATTGTATAAAGGAAGGACATGATTATCAGTGGGAAGGCAATTAGTTAGTTTTCCAAGCATGGAGGAATTGATTTCGTATGACAAAAGTGTAATATTAGCAATCAACCATCAAGTATTGGATTGGGTCAAGAGAAAAAATATAAGAGTGTTTGCTGAGCTAAGCCATTTGCAAGCCAAGGCAAGGCATGTCAGTGACCATGGTTGTCATTACGATTTATCCAAGTAGAATAAAGATGATCGAACTTGGGAAACATAAGAGTACTAAGATCTTATGGGATAACGAGATTTTGTGGGTCAAAAATCATGTTAGTGTGAAGGTGTGATCTGAGCCTGGATCAGGAGAAAAAATTAGCTCAAAAATGAAAGTGCTCAAAATTGCACCAAAATAGAATGACAACAATCGTCCCGTCGCCAGGAATCCAACGCAACTCGTTTCATATAAAATTGTGTTTGGATGAAGGCATTATGGTATTTTGATCGTCGTTCAGAAAAAGAATATATATATATATATATATATATATATATATATATATATATACTGTAAAATAGGTATAGCTAATGACATGGAAGTCAAGTCAGCATCAAGAGAAAATTCTTCAATTTTTAGCTCATTGGGACTATGACAAGTGTCACTGTGGGATTCATGAGTTTGGTTTGTGAACGTAATAATTGCCCAACATCCTCCAAGGTTGAATTTGGGTTCATGATGATTTTTATGTGGGATTTTTTTTTAAATTAATTAAGGTTGGAAATATATATATATATATATATATATATATATATATAATTATAATATTTAATATGGTTTTTAAATCATATAATTTATTATATATATATATTATATTTCATTTTAATTCCGAACTCTATATTAATTAAATTCCACATATTAAATCATTTCAAAAAATTCATATGTTATGAAATGGCATTTCATTAAACCATATTACGGTGACACACATTTTATATGGTATGTAAAATTGAAATTTATTGGGTTTAATACCATAGTCCATGCATATACAAAGTTTAATATGGTTGGAAAGGTTTCTTTGATAAGGTTGGAGCATGCATTCCATATGGAATTCAAAGGTTTTAAACATATATGTTTCGTTGCAAAAAATGTGTTAAGGGGCGGAGGTCAAGATTCGACCCCATGCCCTCCCCCCTACCATCTCCACCCATTACTAATGAGCCACACATTTTTTATGATTAAAACATTGCACCCATGTTTTAATTAAATTCACAATCGACCTCAAATGGTAGAGTAGAAGGGGCCAGCGCCGTGGGCAAGCCCACCTCGCACAAGACCTTGTCATATTCCCAAGAGTTAGCACCAAAGTTAAATGGGATTAGTGTGCATTAATCACTCCATAAATGGAATATAATAATTAATTAAATCATCTTAATAGTTGGAAGAAGTTTCGGTGGATTCCGCAAATTTAGAACCACTTCCATATTTTTCGGAGCTAACTAGCAGTTTTCTAGATTTAGGGGAAAAATCTAGGGGAAAATTTAATGGATCGTATCTTGAGAAATTTTTGACCAATTTGGGATCAGGAATAGTAATTCATTGAGGATTTTCATGATCTGAATCCATTGGAACAACTGGTAGAGGCAATGGAGAAAATCTACGCATGTGTTTTTGGTCACTTGAAGAATTTTGAAGCATAGGGCCACCAGAAGGGAAGGCCATGCCCAGATCAGCTGAAGGTCAAATGGAGTGAATGAATAGTTAGGTTTTGATGTATTTAATGTTATGAAAACAATGGTATAGTTTTTAGAGGCGTTGGAGCACATCTAAAGGTACCTTTGTCACTTTGGATATTAAACAAGCCCATGGCCACCAGGATTGGAGGTCAATCATAGAGGATTTGTGAGCCAAATTCATAGATTGAATAGTCATTTTTGGGGTATTTGATTGTTCGAAGGCCAAATCCATTATGATCCATTTTATTATGTGATTGTTGTGATTTTTATTTATGTAGTTCATTTTTTTATGAGTTTTTAGAAACTAATTAACTCATAAATTGATGATCAAATAGACATGAAACTTGACACTTTAACCACTTCAAAAATGGTTAAATTGAGCCAATCCTTAAACAAATTTTTAATACTGATGAGGGAGCTAGCATAGAAATAACTATTTTTTTCATATTCAGACCACTAATTCTCCTAAAACCTACTCCAACACACTCAGAATTTCCAAATAATTTAGGATAGACTCTTTATGTGCCAAAAATGTTCGAATTTTGCAAAAGTTATGGCTCAATTAGTTTTTCCTAGGAAAAATCCTCCAAATTTGGATTGAACACGATTTAATTCCACTAATTTTGGAGTTAGCGTTGAATTTGGTAGACACTGCCAACTTCGTCGCTAAGAAAATACCAGAGTAGTTGAGCGTTAAACATGATTAACTGTAGTTAAATGGTGGTTAAGGTGCTAATTGAATGCATTAGCATAATCCACATTAAAATGAAATTAGCTCATTTAAACATTTCTTATGGGTTAAATAACCTACATTACGGTTTAAATCCACCATTAATATAAGACCTCCGCCATGATCTTCCACCTCAAGTCACATGGGATGGGACTGTCCCCACCTTACCCTCGCCATACCATATGTATTCAAATGAATATACACAGTGGGCATAATATATTAAAAACTTTGGCACGGGTATAGTGGTAAACCATAGTGTTTGTGTGGGGGATGTCGCGGGGTCAACCTCGACCTCTGCTCGTCCTCCAAAAAAAATTTTGCACCACTATACATATAATATATGATTTTAATATCGACTTAGTTTAAAATTCAGCATTTGAAATAAATTTGAATTCGACCTTTGGGAGGGGGCATGTGGCAGCCTCCGGGCTAGCCATGCATCCTCATCCCATTGGTTCCTCAAAAACCCACCATAATTCGACACAGAGCCTAAAATTTGGGCCAACCACAAAGTGAAACATGTCATAGTGTCATTGGGAAAATTGAAGGAATATTCTGGGAATATTTTTTTTTGCTGAGTAGGCTGCCATGTCACCATTCTGTCATTTCTGCAAAAATTTAGCTGTTTACGAAAATGAATAGCGGGATCTACCTTCCTCATATAGAGTCAGTTTTCGATGAAATGAATTACGTAAGATTCCTTGTGATGAGAACTTCGTAGTCGTTCAGGTTCTAATCGATTCTAAGAACTTCCATTTTTTGAGCTTAACAATGAGCACCTGATCAAGTCCACTTAGCACTCATTGCATCGGGTGATGCTCATACGGGTGAAGAAGTGGGATTGAAACTAATGAAATGAATCACATAGCGCCAAGACTTCCCGAGAGGTGACCCATCCTAGAAATCCTCTGGGGCAAGCACGCTTAACTGTGGAGTCCCCCCCCCCCTCAAAAACGATATCTAATATAATTCACTACAAAACCCCCTCATACTTTAATGTTTTATAGTTGTTATAATTTTAGCGAATGTTTTATACTTGTTATAAATATGAGGCATCGTATTTCCCATCATGATGAATAATGATCATTTCTTCACATCCCCATGTTTCCCAGTAAACTTATATGAACACTTGAAACCAATGCTAATTTAAATACTAAAAGATCCTTAAAAATCAATCACCTAATTCTATATCTATATTTGATTTTTATTGTGTTTAACAATGATATCTTCATCAGATCCAACATAACATACCTGTATAAGAGATAAAAATGGTCTATTTGGAGGTGATATTTACACTAATCAATACTTTATATTGGTTAGAGATCTGAATTATATTACATTCGATTACAAGGATCATGGTCTCCCAATACCTCCATGTTTTTCTATCTCATGTATTTTTTTCTTTCTTGAATTTATAGACACTTTTCCTCCATAAAATTATGTAAATATTAAAAAATTGGTAAAAATTGAGTATATCAATACTCTTATGTGTAAAATTTCATTTTGGAAAGATTGATTTTTGAACTTACCCTTCATTTATTGTGATAATATTTTTAATAATGAGCTTGTCATGTCACCTGACATAACATTACCTCTGTTGGGCCTTATTTTTTATCTCTTTTTGCTTAATAAATACATTTTATTTTGCTACATTATCCATCCATTTACCATCATATTGACCTCACATAGAACTAAATATGCATATATAGGTATTTAATTTATGTTTTTCAATTATTAGATGTTTTTGTGAAAATTGGAATTTAACTGCAATTTTGGACATCATGATGGTTTGCATATGTGCAGGACACTTGGGCTAAAGCTAGCATAATGGTTTGAATATGTGCAGGACACTTAGGCTCAAGCTGGATATGTTTCTAGAAAGCTCAGGAACTAGGAGTAACAATACACCTATTGGTACAGTCAGATTGAGCTTTAATATGTTTAGTGAAAGGCAACCAAACAAGACTAGTTTTTATGGAGGATCCTCGAAACTCGGTCAAAACTCTTATTTTAAGGGATTTTTCTAGATTATGATGGATATGATAGATGGATTCGACTTGATATGATAGGATATGGATGTTTATGATTACTTGAGACATTTTAGATTAGTTTGTTAGATATCTCATCTATTTAAGCCTCACACTTTGAAGGCTTTGACATTGGAACTTGTATAACTTATTATTATCATCTTTGAGACTTGAAGAGATAATAGACGATCTGTTATATCATATTTTGATGCTCCTACATGCTAATTTATTTCTTGATGCCTTTCGTAGCTGATTTTACTTACAGTGTGCAAGGAAAGGGTGGAACATCCCCCACACCGAGCTAAGTGCACTTCTTAGTTTTCATAGCTCTAATTTGTGAACTAGTTTACTTAGATTTTTTTTTTCTTCTTTCATGTTTTCAAAATGGTATTTATGATATAATGCAACCAATAATTAAGGACAAGCGGGATCTCTAAACATAGAGTCTCTTGATTATTATTCCATATATCTTAATTCATTGTTTAGTGTTATATTTCTTGCTTTCACAATAGTGTTAAAGATATAATGAAACTAGTAATTAAAGAAAATTGGGACCTCTGAATATAAAGCCTCTTGATTATTATTTCATATATCTTAATCTATTGTTTAGTGATAGATTTCTTGCTTTCATGTTTTCACACTGGTATTGATGATATAATGCAACTAGTAATTAAGGACAACTGGGATATTTGAACATAGAGCATCTTGATTATTATTTCATATATCTTAATCCATTTTTTATGTTGAGATTGAAACAAGATGATGAGCTTAGTGGAAAGGAGTCACCTTCACTAAGTGGGCCCGCAGGCTATTTTTGGCGCAATGTCTATTTTTATACATATGGATCATGTTCTATGAGTTGCAGGATGCTATTTGTGGATGGTTGGTCAAGTCGGAAAAAATATATGGACTTCTATTTTTAGACATACTGGGTGGAATCTATTTTTAGATTGCCAGTCTAAAAATAGATATGTCAAATATTATTAGCTCTTAATAATATTTGGACTCTAAACATTATCTTATTCTCTTGGAGCACTCAGTTTAGTGCACAGATGTGGCACATGCAACTGACAGAAGGAATTACGCTATTCCTAAGGGTTTAGTGGAGCTATTGCATGAAGACTTCAATTAGAACTCATGTGAAAGAGTTTGGTGGAGTTGACTGAGGAAGTTAGTGGAGTTGTATTCAGTTTAACTAATCTAAACATAGTTGAGTTATTTGTATCTAGTTTAACTGATTGATACAATTAGTGAGAGTGGTGTGAATTAATTATTAATTAATTCACTAATTATAAACTCATTAATCAACTAAAGAATACATCAGTTAACTTCAGTGCATGGACAGTTTCAGTGGAGACCAGTGAAGAGATAGGTGAAAGAGTAGGTTAACTATCAGTTGTGACTATACTATTTCTATTTGCAACACACAAATAGGTGGAGAAGCCCATGAGGATTGTGCAGTACAATTCAAGTGGTTTATCTATTTAATGAAGCCATCCCATAGCATTTAAAGTGCAATAGAGGCTAGCTATCAAGTGGCAAAAGGTTGGAGCATGTGTTTTGCTAGATCTAGCTTGATAGTGTGTAGAAAGTGAGGTAGTGCTGAGAGATTGTGAGGAGCTTTGTACTATGATTGTTACATGATCTCCATGATATATAATATATAGATAGTTGGGGTTTTTAGCTTTAATATTTCCCATTAAATACTGTGTCAATATGTGTGATTGTTTGTGGTTTTAATGTATGCATGCAATTGATTTTATTTCCGCATGTGATGATCAATGGTAGAAGAGATTTTGTATTGTGCATGAAGTTAAAATAGTGTGTGATCAGAAGAATATTGGTGAATAATATATCAGTTATTCAAATTTCTACATTGTATCAAAGCGTTATTGGTCATTGGAGCAATTGCAAAACATTGAAGCGGTTGAGTTTTGTGCTGGTGGAATTTGAATTTGCAGTAGTGTTTTCTTGTTGTCGAAGTTGAGATGTCTTTCAACAGATTGCAATTGGAGTATACCCTTGAGGGCAGCTCGAATTATATTTCATGGAAGGATAGGATGGAGGTGGTGTTAGATGACAATGGGTTGAAGGAGTTCATAGATGCTGAAGTTCCAAAGCCTACTTCTAGCGATGCTGCCGTACTTGAGGCATGGAAAAAGAAGACAGAAAAGTGTCGAAGGATTCTGTTGGAGGGCGTGAAGGATCACATAGTGTCCAGCCTGCATGGTAAGGCTTCTCCATACTTGATGTGGAAAGCCTTGACAGATTTATTCCAAAGAAAGAGTGACTAGAGGAAGTTGGTGCTCAAGGATAAACTTAGAAACATAAAGATGGAGAAAGGCAACCGTATGCCCAAGTACCTCACGAAGTTCATCCAATGCAGGGATGAGTTGGGAAGTGTAGGGGCGACTGTTGATGATGAGGAATTGGTGAGCTTGGCTCTCCTTGGGCTTCCGAAGAGTTGGCATTCCTACCAGAACTCTGTCAATGGTCGGGAGAAATTGCCAGGATGGGAGCGACTTTGGTCAGATTTTGTGCAAGAGGAGATAAGGTAGAGTACCAGGGACAGATCGTCATCAAAGAACTCTGATGAAGACAATTGTGCTTTGGCTGCCAAAGAAAAGAAGGGGAAGAGCAATAATTCTTCTCATTCTAGTGCGAAAGGAAAGAAGCAAGACATGTCCAAGGTGAAGTGCTTTCACTATCACCAACACGGACATTATGCCACAAATTGTCCGCAGAAGAAGAAAAATAAGTAGGCTGTTGGGACTACAGCTGGAGAGGCCTTAGCCTCGCAGTTTGAGCTAGATTTTTTGCTGATCGCATGCTTGGTCTCAAGTTTGATGGGTTCAGTGTGGTTTCTGGACAGTGGTGCGTCTTTTCACATGACAAGAGATCGATATTTGTTTACTGATCTGGATGAGAAAGATCTTGGAGTACACATCGATATGGGCGATGATGGTAGATACAGTGCGACCGGTATCGGTACCATTTCCTTTGAGAGGGAGTCTGGTAAACCCTTCATATTGAAGGAAGTGATGCATGTTCCAGGATTGAAGAAGAATCTTATCTCTGTGGCGATGTTAGAAGACAAGGGATATGATGTTGTCTTTAGCGAGGGAAAGGCTTTCCTGCGCAGTAAGGAAATTGGTGAGACACGGAGGATAGGGGTTTGAGTTTAGAACCTTTATCAATTGCAGGTATATGGTTGTGAAGCAATGGAAGGCAATGAAGAAGGAGTGGTGAGCCGAGATGATGGTGAGTTGTGGTACCGGAGATTGGGCCACCTTCACCATGGAGCTTTGAAGATACTGCAACAGATTTCTACTAGGCTTCCTAAAGGCACTCTTGCGTAGTCAGATTAGTGAAAGGGGTGTACCTTGGGAAAAGTTGTGAAAGCCACCTTTCATGAGAAGGATAGTCGCGCCACGACGATCCTTGAGAGAATTCACATAGATGTGTGTAGACTTTTCTCAGTAGCTTCGACAACAAAGCACATGTATTATGTGATATTTGTTGATGAGTTTTCTCGTAAGTGATGGATCTTCTTCATGCAGAAGAAGAGCGAGATATACTAAAATTTTTGTGAGTTCAAGGCACTGGTTGAGAAAGAATTGGGGAAGCAGGTGAAGGCTCTGAGGAGCGACAATGGTGGTGAATTCATCTCTGGAAAATTCAAGGAATTTTGTAGCGTAGAAGGAATTCGAAGAGAGCTCATAGCACCTCATAACTCACAGCAGAACGGGGTTTCTGAGAGGAAGAACAGAATGATCGTGGGTGATGCACGGGTGATGTTGCATGATCAGGGCCTACCCATTCACTTGTGGGCGGAGGCATGCAATACTGTAGTATATGTGCAGAATCGTTGTCCTCACAGGATACTTGGCATGAGTACACCCGAGGAGGCATTTTCTGGTAAGAGGCCTGATATTTCCCATTTGAGGATTTTTGGTTCACATGTTTACATTCATGTGACAAAGGATGCCAGGAAGAAGATGGAGCCGACTGCATAAGTTGGGATATTTTTGGGGTACACTAATACACCCCACAACTATCGTGCGTATTTGCGAGACAGTCGCAAGGCTATTGTGTGACGAGATATAAAATTTCAGGAGGAGAAAGCCATGAAGTGTTCGCTTGAGAGGGAGCCACACTTGCATGCAGATGAGGAGCTATTAGTTCCTAAGGATGAGTCTCAGGATGTGGATCAGCCAGAAGATGAGGTTCATGGAGTGGAAGAAACCACTCATTCAGCGCTAACCATCAAAGGGTGGAAGCGCACTACAGAAGCTGAGCAACTGGCTCAAGATGCAGAGAAGGTTGTAGGAGCACCTACATCACAGTGTAGACAGAGACAGTCACCTGACCGATATACTGGATACATGGCTCTTATGAGCAAGAGTATCATGACTGAGCCATCCTCTTTCAAGGAAGCTGTGGAGGACCCCGCATGGGTAGATGCCATGGTGGAAGAGTATGATTCGATTGTCAGAAATAGTGCATGGGAGATTGTCCCGAGGCCAGAAGGGAAATCAGTGGTGGGTTCGAGATGGATCTAAAAAGTGAAGCAGGAAGCTGACATGAGTGTGGAGAAGTACAAGGAAATATTTTTTCCCGAGGCTTTTCACAGATTGAGGGGATCAATTATGAGGAGACCTTTGCACCTGTTGCAAGGTATTCTTCCATACAGATGATTCTTGCTCTCTCAGTGCAGATGGGGTGACACATTCATCAGATGGATGTGAAGACTATGTTTCTCAACGGAGTCATTGAGGAGGAGGTTTACATAGAGCAGCCCGAAGGTTTCAAGATCTTCAGCAGCGAGTCACATGTGTGCAGGCTCAAGAGAGCGCTGTATGGGTTGAAACAAGCACCTCGTGCTTGGTACACACGGATAGACAGTTATTTCATCAGACTTGGATTCTCCAAGAGTGAGGCGGATCCTAACCTATACCAGATTGTGGTGGAGGGTAAGTTGCTGAGCATTGTACTTTATGTAGATGATTGGATTTTGATAGGTGATATTGTCGTGATACTCTCAGCAAGGAGATCTTGCAAAAGAGCTTGAGATGAAGGACTTGGGCCTCCTTCATTATTTCCCTCGATTGGAAATTGCCACGTTGGTAACTGTCGTTTCTGCAGGTATGTCGGGAGATACTGGGAAGTTTTAATATGCATGCGTTGTAATCCTGTTGATACTCCTCTTCCTGGTGGTTGGAGGAAGGAGGATGCTACTTCGGTGGAGGTAGTGGATTCCACTGTTTATCGACAGTTGGTGGGGTCGCTTATGTATCTGTTCAATACACAACCCGATATATGCTATGCAGTTAACCAGGTTTCACAAGCTATGGTTAAGCCTAACAAGCTCTTTTGGAAGGCAGACAAGCATGTATTACGTTATCTCAGAGGCACATCGGGATATGGATTGTGGTGAAGACACAATGAGGTAACATGTGGCTTCACTTCGATGGGAGACCGGTAGGGAGCCCAACCTTGACAGAGCACATCCGAGACGCCATCGGGTCATCAGCTTTTTGGTATAGTGAAGCAAGATCCGTGGCACCTTACCACTGCTGCCGAGTATATGTCAGCGAGTTTGGCTGCATGCGAGGCTATATGGATGAGGAAGATCCTGGTCGGGTTGTTCGGTTCACACTTGGATCCTATTGTGATTTATTGTGATAATCTGAGTTGCATCAAACTCTCAGTTAATCCAGTATTTCATAATAGATCTAAACACATTGACAACCGGTATCATCATATTAGAGATTTTGTGCAGCGAAAGATCATGTTACTTTCATACATTCCTACGGAGGATCAGGATGTTGATATCTTGATGAAGGCGCTCACCAGGAGCAAATTTGAATACCACAGAGGTAGGACAGGGGTTGCAGATAATCCATATCTTGTTGAGAGTGAGTTTTGAGATTGCAACAAGATGATGAGATTAGTGGAAAGGAGTCGCCTTCAGTAAGTGGGCCCGTGAGTTATTTTTGGCACAAAGTCTATTTTTAGACATATGGATCATGTTCTATGAGTTGCAGGATGCTATTTGTGGATGGTTGGTCAAGTCGGAAAAAATAGATGGACTTCTATTTTTAGACATATTGGGCAGAATCTATTTTTAGATTGCCAGTCTAAAAATAGATATGTCGAATATTATTAGCTCTTAATAATATTTGGACTATAAACATTATCTTATTTTCTTGGAGCACTTCAGTTAAGTGCACAGATGTGGCACAGGAGCTGACAGAAGGAATTACGCTATTCCTAAGGGTTAAGTGGAGCTATTGCATGGATACTTCAGTTAGAACTCATGTGACAGAGTTTGGTGGAGTTGACTGAGGAAGTTAGTGGAGTTGTATTCAGTTTAACTAATCTAAACATAGTTGAGCTATTTGTATTCAGTTTAACTAATTGATACAATTAGTGAGAGTGGTGTGAATTAATTATTAACTAATTCACTAATTATAAACTCATTAATCAACTAAATAATGCATCAGTTAACTTCAGTGCATGGACAGTTTCAGTGGAGACCAGTGCAGAAATAGGTGAAAGAGCAGGTTAACTATCAGTTGTGACTATACTGTTGCTATTTGCAACACACAGATAGGTGGAGTAGCCCATGAGGATTGCGCAATTCAAGCCAGGTGGTTTATCTATTTAATGAAGCCATCCCATAGCATTAATTACGCAATAGAGGCTGGCTATCAAGTGGCAAAATATTGGAGCATGTGTTTTTCTAGATCTAGCTTGATAGTGTGTAGCAATTGAGGGTGTGCATGAGAGCTTGTGAGGAGCTTTTGTACTATGATTTTTACATGATCTCCATGACATATAATATACAGATAGTTGGGGTTTTCAGCTTTAAGCTTTCCCATTAAATATTGTGTTCATATGTGTGATTGTTTTTGGTTTTAATGTATGCATGCAATTGATTTTATTTCCGCATGTGATGATCAATGGTAGAAGAGATTTTGTATTATGCATGAAGTTAAAATAGTGTGTGATCAGGAGAATCTCAATGAATAATATATCAGTTATTCAAATTTCTACAGTTTAGTGCTATATTTTCTGCTTTCATGATTTCACAATAGTGTTAAATACATAATCAAACCAGTAAATAAGGACAACCAAGATCTTTGAACATAGATCCTCTTGATTATTATTTCATATATCTTAATCTATATTTTATAGTTAGATTTCCTTCTTTCATGTTTTCCCAATGGGATTGATGATATAATGCAACTAGTAATTAAGGACAACCGAGATCTCTGAACATAAAGCCTCTTGATTATTATTTCATATATCTTGATCCATTTTTTAGAAATTAATTAAGTTAGTTTTTATTTTTTTAATATGCATTTCACTAACCATCAATGGTTCATCTTCTAAATTTTACTGTAATTGAAACCCGTATACTTTGGGGATGCTTCTCAGTTCACTAACCCTGATTGATGTTAAATACTTGCGTTAATTTGTAACATTAAATTGATCTAACATTTGGCACCATTGTCAGGGACGCATATTTCCAAAATGGTCAAAATAGGAAGATAGAAAGATTAAAAAAAAAAAACCATAAAATCACCAAAAACAACAAAAACATAGTTTTCATTTTAGTTAATGTTTTCTTATGCCTAGAGATAGAGATCAAAAAGGTAGATTTGTGAAACAAAACCCCCCAACAACACATTCATCCATAGGATTAATAACACCACTTGTTGGAAAACCTACTCTAGGAGAGTTAGAGGAAAAATAGAGATCCAGACAAAGATTAACTTTAGTTGAATGACAAGTCTTGTTACCTTTTGAGGTAAAGAAAAATAAATCAACTAAAGAAAATCCTTTTTGGAAACAAAAAGAAACAACAAAACCAACTGTTGAACATCTAGAACAACATGTCCTTAAGAAAATCATGGTGGAAGAAATAAAAAATCAACCTATTGAAACACTACAAGTCTCTGAACACAAACTGGCTGAAGAAGGAGAACGGTCAACTAGAATCAACATAACTCCTGAAAAAAGAATAGAATATGAAAGGAAACAAAGGGAATGGATAAGATAACAAGAAGAAGAAATAAGAATTGAAGTGGAAAGAAAAGTTGCAGAAGATAGAAGAGGAGAAGCACTTCGAAGAATAGAAGGAGAAGCAAGAAGACAAAACCAAAATTGAAGAACACAAGAAAATGAAAAATAATATAATAATGATAACGAGACTTCTTTTGGATTTCCTATTTTAGATGCAAGAGCAATAGTAGGAGAATAAATAAAAATGAAAAATATTCCACCTTCAATATTCCCAAATCTCTATGGAATGTCAATAGAAGATCCTCATGCATGTATGTTTGAGTTTGATATCTTCTATAGAAGATAAGACCTCTGCCATGATATTCCACCTCAAGTCAGATGGGATGGGACTGGACCCACCTTACCATCGCCATACCATATGTATTCAAATGAATATACATCACGAGCATAATATATTAAAATCTTTGGTGCGGATGTAGTGGTAAACCATAGTGTTTGTGTGGGGGATGTCGTGGGGTCGACCTCGACCTCTGCTCGTCCTCCAACATAAATTTTGCATCACTATACATATAATATATGATTTGAATATGGACTTAGTTTAAAATTCATCATTTGAAATAAATTTGAATTTGACCTTTGGGAGGGGGCATGTGGTGGCCTCCACGCTAGCCATGCATCCTCATCCCATTGGTTCCTAAAAAACCCACCATAATTCGACACATGGCCTGAAATCTAGGCCAACCATGAAGTGACACTTTCCATAGTGTCATTGGGAAAATTGCAATATTCTGGGAATATTTTTTTTGCTGACTAGGTTTCCATGTCACCATTCTGTCCTTTCTGCAAAATTTTTAGTTGTTTAGGAAAATGAATAGCAAGATCTACCTTCCTCATACGAATTTAGTTTTCGATGAAATGAGTTGTGTTTGATTCCTTGTGATGAGCACTTCGCGGTCATTCAGGTTCTGATCGATTCTAAGAACTCCCACTTTTTGAGCTTAACACTAAGCACCTGATCAAGTCCACTTAGAACTAATTGCATCGGGTGATGCTCATATGGGTAAAGAAGTGGGATTTAAATTAATGAAATCAATCACATAACGTCAATCATCATTTCCGGGACTTACAGCCGGTAACCAAGACTTCCCGGGAGATCACCCATCCTAGAAATCCTCTGGGGCAAGCACGCTTAACTGTGGAGTTCCACCCCCTAAAATGATAGCTAATATAATGCACTGCGAAAACCCCTCATTCTTAAATGTTTTATAGTTGTTATAATTTTAGCGAATGTTTTATACTTGTTATAAATATGAGGCATCATATTTCCCATCATGATGAATAATGATCATTTCTTCACATCTCCATGTTTCCAAGTAAACTTATATGAACACTTGAAACCAATGCTAATTTAAATCCTAAAATATCCTTAAAAATCAATCACTTACTCTATATCTATATTCGATTTGTATTATGTTTAAAATTGATATGTTCATCAGATCCAACAAAACATACCTCCATAAGTAAAAAGAATGGTATGTTTGGAGGTGATATTTACACTAATAAATATTTTATATTGGTTAGAGATGTGAAGTATATTACATTCGATTACAAGGATCATGGTCTCCCCATACCTCCCTGTTTTTCTATCTCATGTGTTTTATCTTTCTTGAATTTATAAACACTTTTCCTCCATAAAATTATGTAAATATTAAAAAACTAGTACAAAGTGAGGTAAGTATATCAATACTCTTATGTGTAACATTTCATTTTGGAAAGATCAATTTGTAAACTTACCCTTCATTTATTGTGATATTATTTTTAACAATGAGCTTGTCATGTGACCTGACATAGCCTTACCTCTGTTGGGCCTTGTTTTCTATCTCTTTTTGCTTAAGAAATACATTTTATTTTGCTACATTATCCATCCATTTACCATTATATTGACCTCACATAGACCTAAAGATGAATAAAATTGTATTTAATTTATGATTTTCAATTATTAGAAATTTTTGTGAAAATTGGAATTTAAGTGCAATTTTGGACAGCAACAGAAACTCTCGTAATAGCATGATGGTTTGCATATGTGCAGGAAAATTGGACTCAAGATGGATATGTTTCTAGAAAGCTCAGAACTAGGGGTAAAAATACACCTATTGGTACAGTAAGATTGAGCTTTAATAGGCTCAGTGAAAGGCAGTCAAGCAAGACCAGTCTTTATGGAGGATCCCTAGAAACTAGGTCAACACTCTTATTCTATGGGATTTTTCCAGATTATGATGGATATGATAGATGGATTTGACTTGATTTGATAGGATATGGATATTTATGATTACTGAAGACATATTAGATCAATTTTTTAGATATCTCATCTATTTAAGCCTCACACTTCGAAGGCTTTGACATTGGAACTTGTATGACTTATTATTATGATATTTGAGACTTGAAGACATAACAGAGGATCTGTTATATCATATTTTGATGTTGCTACATGCTAATTGATTTATTGATGTCTTGAGTAGCTGATTTTACTTACAGTGCGTAGGGCAAGGGTGGAAGGGCCCCCACACTGAGCTAAGTTTACCTCTTAGTTTTCATAGTTGTAATTTGTGAACTAGTTTACTTAGATTTATTGTTTTCTGCTTTCATGTTTTCACAATGGTATTGATGATATAATGCAACTAGTTATCAAGGACAACCGGGATCTCTGAACATAGAGCCTCTTGATTATTATTTCATATATCTTAATCCATTGTTTGGTGTTATATTTGTTGCTTTCACAATAGTGTTAAAGATAATGAAACCAATAATTAAGGACAACTTCTATCTCTGAACATAGAGCCTAATGATTATTATTTCATATATCTTAATGTATTGTTTAGTGTTAGATTTCTTTCTTTCATGTTTTCACAATGGTATTGATGATATAATGCAACCAGTAATTAAGGACAACCGAGATCTCTAAACATAGAGCCTCTTGATTATTATTTCATATAGCTTAATCTATTGTTTAGTGTTAGATTTCATGCTTTCATGATTTCACAATAGTGTTAAATATATAATGAAACCAGTAATTAACGACAACAGGATATTTTACCATAGAGCCTCTTGATTATTATTTCATATATCTTAATCTATTGTATAGTGTCAGATTTCTCACTTTCATGTTTTCAAAATGGTATTGCTGATATAATGCAACCAGTAATTAAGGACAACTGGAATCTCTGAACATAGAGCCTCTTGATTATTATTTCATATATTTGATTTCATTTTTTAGAAATTAATTAATTTAGTTTTTATTTTTTTAATATGCATTTCACTAACCATCAATAGTTCATCTTTTAAATTTGACTGTAATTGAGGCCAGTATACTTTGAGGATGCTTCTAAGTTCACCAACCCAGATTGATATTAAATACTTGCATTAATTTGCAACAGTAAATTGACCCAAAATTTTGGCACCGTTTCCGAGGAAGGATATTTCCAAAATAGTCAAAATAGGAAGATAAAAAGATTAAAAAAAAAGAAAAAATAAAATCACCAAAAACAACAAAAACATAGTTTTCATTTTAATTAATGTTTTCTTATGCCTAGAGATAGATATAAAAAAGGTAGATTTTTGAAACAAAACCCCCAAAAAACACATTCATCCACATGATTAACAACAGAACTTGCTATAAAACCTACTATAGAAGAGTTATAGGAGAAACAAATATTAGGACAAAGATTAACTTTAGTTGAACGAAAAGTCTTGTTAGCTTTTGAGGTAAAGAAAAATCAATCACCTAAATAACCTAATTTTGTTTGGAAACAAAAGAAACAACAAAACCAACTATCGAACAGCTAGAACAACCTTTCCTTTGGCAAATCATAGTGGAAGAAATACAAAATCAACCTATTGAAACCCTACTAGTCTCTGAACACAAAATGGTTGAAGAAGGAGAAGGATGAAATAGAATCAACATGAATCCTGAAAAAATAATAGAATATGAAATACAAAAAAGGGAATGGATAAGACAACAAGAATAAGAAAGAAGAACTGAAGTGGAAAGAAAAAATGCAGAAGATAGAAGAGCAGAAGCACTTCGAAGAATAAAATAAGAAGCAAGAGGATAAAACCAAAATTGAAGAACAGAAGAAAATGAAAAAGAAGATAATAATGATAAGGAGATTACTTTTGGCTTTCCTATTTTAGACGCAAGAGAAAAACTAGAAGAAGAAATAAAAATGAAAAATATTCCACCTTTAATATTGCCAAATTTTTATGGAATGTCAACAGAAGATCCTGATGCATTTATGTTTGAGTTTGATATCTTGTGTAGAACATATGGATATACTAATGATACTCATAAAATTCAAAATTTTCCTGCTACTTTAAAAGCTACAGCCTTAAAATGGTTTATGGGATTAGCAGAACATACTATAGCTTATTTGGAAGACATGGAGAAAATATTTCTTAAAAAGTATCAAGATTACTGTAGGGCTAGAGACTCGAAAGAAGACATTTTCAGAACACCCCAACAGGAAGATGAATGTCTGGAAGAATATTTGGAAAGGTTCCTGTATAATTTGCAAAAATCCAAACATCATTCTCTTAGTTCAGATACTATCCGCACTATTTTTCTAAAGGGTACTAGAGATGTGTATTTAGATATTCTTAATGTAATGGGAGAAGGAGATATTTATAATTTATAATTTGAATAATTTTTTATATTATGTCAAAAATACTCTAGAGGAAGAGCTAAGAGTGGGAAAAGAGATATTTCATCAAAATCTTCCAAATCCGTAGCAAGTGCACTAACAAGAGTAGAGATAGGAAGCCTATTAGAAAATTTTAAAACATATCTCTTAAGTAGTTTGGGTACACAAGTTGACGTTTTAAAAGCTAAGAAGAGAAACAAAGAGAAAAATGAAGCCTTAGCAACTTTCTGTCCAAAGTGTAGACAAAAACATCCACCCAGGGAATGTCCTTTGCAAAATATACAAGCATGGGGACTATGCACATAAAATCATACAATAGTGAAATGTCCAAAGTTAAAATAATTTCAAGGGGAAGAAGTACAAGGAGTATATTCCCTCTACTATATGGCACCAAGAAGACCTTGGCAACCAAGAATGCCTCCAAAATTCCCTGAACAAAACTTTTAATATCCTCAAAACACATGGAATACACCAATTCCATGGCAGGCTTGGCCACCACAACAATATCAGAACCAACCTTCACAAGGTTGGAGGGAATATGGTTATGGAAACCAACCACCACAGGAAATGTATAACCAATAGTGTCAATATTAACAGCCATATCCTCCACAATCATTCCCTCAATATCAACAATTCCAACAACAACAACCCATGCCATATCCAACTCAAAATCCACCCATTTTAACTCAACCGCAACAACTTTAGCTACCAACTAACGAACAACCTCCTAGACCAACACAATTACCAGCTCAGCTAGTAGCTAATCCAAGAAATAAGGTGGATAGACCAACATATCATGTGGAATAAGCAACATATTATCCTACATATTCAATTATTCCAATAGAGGATGTCCACCTAAGGTTTGGGAAGGTATTACAACAAGATTCACCTCCAATAATTGAAGAACAAACAAAACAAGGAGGAGAAAATAAACAATATCAACCAAGAAAAAAAATTCAGAAAGGTAAGGCTATCATGAGACAAAATCCACCATATCCAGAGAGACTTATACAATAGAACATATTAATATCTCTCCCTAAATTTAGTATTCTAGATGAATTGAAAAAACATATGTTAAAAATTCCTTTATTGGAGGCAATTAAAGATATTCCAATATAAGAAAAAACAATAAAGGAATTATGCATTAAGAAAACTGGTAGAAGAAAGAAGGATCTAGCAACAATCCAGGTAATTGGAAGCCTATCAACTCTCATGTCTAAGAATACAACTATTGAAAAATATGTTGATCTAGGAATTCCTATGGTTACTATATCGATTAAAAAAAATTCAGTACCAAACACTTTAATATATTTGGGAGCAACTATCAATGTTATGACAACATAGACTATGGAACAATTGAATCTGAGCAACATTAGACCTACTATTATAGTATTAGAACTTGCAGACAGATCCAAAGTTGTTCCAAAAGGTATACTAAAGGATATCATTGTCTCACTGGATTCTTGGGAATATCCTGTATACTTTTTTGTTTTACATCCAAAAACAAACTTGGGAGGCCATCCCTTAATTTTAGGTCGGCCCTAGTTGGCCACCGTAGATGCTTACATTGGATGCAGATCATGAAGCATGGTTATTGCACATGGGGATGAACGAAAGAATGCCACATTATATCCTCCTCCTCAATCTCCTTCTATATTTTCATTACTTGAAGAAGATGAATAACAAACATTTAAACATGTTCTTAGTCTCAATCAAGTTTGTAATTTTAGAGAGGAGGAAGAAAATGAGGACTTAATAGATATATTCATCTCAGAACTAAATATTTCAAAGCAACTTAGGGTGACTCAATAGGAAGCTGCTAGTTATCCTCTAAATTAATGTTTTCAGGAAAATTGCACAATACAATCACTACAAAATACATTCGAAATCATTTTTCATGTAAATTCAATTACCAATTCAAATAGAAAAATCATTGAAATTAGTACTCAAATACATTTGAATATTGGTAACAATCTACAATCATCACAAGAGGAAAGGTTGATAACATTATTGCAAAAATATTCAAAATCTTTTTCCTAGTATTTTAAAGACATGCTTGGAATTCATCGAAAAATATGCATCCATCACATTTATACTGATAATGAAATCAAACCTGTTAGGCAACCACAAAGATGAATGAATCCCATGATGAAAGAAATAGAGAAAGAAGAATTACAGAAACTATTAAAAGTTGGATTTATCTATCCTATTTCAGATAGGCAATGGGTCTTACCCTTAATTGTGGTGCCTAAGAAAAATGGGAAATCGAGAATTTGCGTTGATTACAGAGAGCTTAAGAAAGCTACATTGAAAGATCATTTTCCTTTACCATTTATTGATCAAGAGTTAGATTAATTAGTTGGAAAGAATTTTTTTTTCTTTTATGGATGGGTTTAGTGGATATAATCACATAAAAATAGCATTAGAAGATCAAGATAAGACAACAGTCACATGCCCTAGGGGAAGATACACATACAATGTATTACCCTTCGGTTTATGTAATGCACCTGCTACCTTTCAATGAGTAGTTCTTCCTATTTTTGCTGATTTGATTCATCAGTGTGTGGAAGTTTATATGGATGATTTTACCATGTATGGTACAAGATATGATGATTGTTTAAATAATCTTGAAAAATTATTAAAAATATGCATTGAGACAAATCTCTCACTTAGGAAAGAATTTTTTTTTATGATGTTAACTAAGGGGATATTATTGGGATACCATGTTTCTTCTTCGGGAATTAAGGTGGACCCAGCAAAAATTCAGGTCATTGTGGATTTAACACCATCTACAATACAAAAAGAGGTTCGAAGTTTCTTGGGTTATGCAGGCTATTATAGGATATTTGTTCAAAATTTAAGTAAAATAGCTTTACCATTATTCAAGCTATCTTCAAAAGATGTAGAATTCCAATGGACTAATAAATATCAATATGCATTTGAAAAATTAAAACACAGTTTATCAATTTCACCCATTCTTCGAGGACCCAATTGGTATTTTCCATTCCACATTTCAACTGATGCATCTGATACAACTATTGGAGCATCACTTAGAGAAAAAGAGAATCAATTCAATTAAGCTATATATTTCATCAGTAAAAAATTAACACCAACAGAATTGAATTATATTGTGACAGAGAAAGAAATTTTAGCTGCTTTACATGCAATAAATAAATTTCGACATTATATAATAGTTTATCAAGTTTATATTCAAACAGATCATTCTTCTATAAAATAATTAATGAACAAATCCAATACAAATAGTAGAATAACTCGATGGCTATTATTGATGCAATATTTTACTATTACTGTGCAAGATCTACCAGGAAAAGATAACCAAGTTGCTGAATTTTTGTCAAGATTAAATTTACCTGGTGATCCTAATCATGTATCAGATAATTTTCCAGATGAACATTTATTCGCTATAAATGTCAAAACCCTTTGGTTCGCAGATATAGCTAATAATTTATCATCTGATATCTTACCATCTCATTACACAAGAAAACAAAAATGAAGAATAATTAGAGATAGTTCTAGATATAGCTCGATCAATAGAGATCTATTTTACACTGGTCCTGATTTAATTATTAGAAAATGTGTAAGGGAGGATGAAATAATTGAAATTTTTAAAACTTTTCATGATGAACCTTGTGGTGGCCATTTTCCAGATAAAAGGATGGCATAAAAAGCGCTGAAGCTTGGCTATTATTGGCGATCCATATTCAAGGACTCCAGAAATTATGTCGAAAGATGTGACAGCTACCAAAGAATTGGTGAACCAATGACATCAGATCAAATTCCATTAAATCCACAAGTACTTCTTGAGCCATTTGTACAGTGGGCATTAGATTTCGTGGGACCAAACAATCCTCCATCCAATGGAAAGAAATACATTCTTGTATGTATGGTTATGTGACTAAATGGGTTGAGGCCAAGGCAGTAGTATGAGCAACAAAAGAAAGAGTTACGTCTTTTCTATATGAAGAAATATTTGTGAGGTATGGAGTTCCTAGACAAATAGTGTCTGACCAAGGTGTACAATTTACATCAAAACTTGTTCATGAAATTACAAAGACTTTCCAAATAAAAGACAGAAAATCCACTCCATATCATCCTCAAGAAAATGTACAAGTGGAATCTACAAACAAAGTTCTAGAAAGTATTATGACAAAAAATGTGAACATGAACATAAAAGATCGGTTAGACAAATTGAACGATGCATTATGGGAATATAGAATAACTTGGAAAAATACTACTAGTTTCATTCCATATCAGTTAGTATATGGAAAATAACTTCCATTATCAATTGAGTTTCAAATACAAACATATAAGATAGCAAAAAATTTAGGGATGGAATTGTCACAAGCACAACAAGAAAGGATTATGTAGTTAAACAAATTAGATGAGATTATACAACAAGCAATTGAACATGCTACTCTAGTACAAGAAAAACAGATTAAATGGCATGATCGATTTATCAAGAATAAAGTCTTTAAGAAAGGAGATTGGGCACTCTTGTTTGACTCCAAATTCAAAGTTTTCAAATCCAAATTTACAATTCATTGGCTTGGCCCATATGAGGTTGAAGAAATCTTCGATAATGGAGCGGTCAAAATAAAAACAATTGATGAATCATCTGTATCATTTGTGGAAAATAGAAATAGGCTAAAAAATTATCATAAGCCTATAGACAAAGAAGATTTTTCGTGAAAATTTTCCATGGATTCTGATCTAGAAATATTGGGACAGCATAGTAATATGCTTTCCAAAATTCCAAGAGATGATCCATATGAATAATAATAATAATAATAATAATAATAATAATAAAAGGTTTGGTTGTGAAAATATAGTAAACTGGCACAATACAAACTCGAATTCCTGTTGGAAAATCGACTTGTTTGGCCAATATGAATTCGATTTTTGTTTTCCGCTTATTTTACTTACACTTTTGTAGATTTACCCTCCAAATTTTTCAGACTTGAGGACAAGTAAAACTCTCAGTTTTCGAGAAGGTGTGAAATAAAAAAAAATATGAAAATAGTTTTCAGGAAGACATCATAAAGGGACCTGGTATATCATTTGACATTTTCAAGATGGGACTTGAATGCAGTAGAAGAAATTTTCAATTATGGAACATCGTTGTAAAATTACACCAGAAAGGGACCTGAAAATTTCGATTTTTCAGTAGGGACCTGAACATTGTTGTAAAATGTTTCCGGAAAGGGACCTGAAAAATTTAACATATTAGAAGGAATCTGAGAAGATCATAACTGATCTCAAATAATAAACTTGCACAAAAGGGACTTGAACAATAATTCAAAATAAAATCAAATATATGAAGAAATAAAGTCCATATCAAGTCAACAAGAGCCGTTGAAAAAAAAAACACAATGAAAATCATCATCAAACGTCAAGAAGGGAGTACATCTATACGATGAGTAAAAGTTTTTGCTCTTAAATTTTCATATTTTTCAAAAATAGTTTTGAATTGATAAAATAATTTAAATACTAGTGAATGCATCTTTTATATTACCCACATTTCATATTCCTTACCCATATTTTATAACCTTCTTCATATCATTTAACCCTATCCATATATTACCATTTGAAATATTTCATATCACTAACCATATCCTACCCTATGTATTTCTTAATAAAAAGGATGATAAACAAGAGATCACAAGTTGAACCCATAAAAATAATTTTGAGAGACCTAAAGAAACCACAAAACAAAGGTTAGCATTCTCTATAAAGGGATTAATTTTACAAACTTGACTATTTCATTAGTCAATTTTCAAAATTAAAAATAAAAAAGTTCAATACTACAGTTTAAAACTATATGGAACAATTCAAAATGAAATAGTGAACATAATTATGCAAGTATATGAAAAATGGAAAAAAAATATAAATAAATAAATGAAAAATACGAATGAATGGTAATGGTGGCATGCATGGTTATGATGGCACACATGAAATACAAAACAAGTTATGATTCCATATGGATGCATGCAGTCAACAAGAATGATGCCACATAAGAGGAATGGAGAAATGAAAAGTATGGAGGTGAAGGTTAATGATGGATAACGATGAAATTATAGGTAATCAGATGTACATACCATTAATTCAAAATGTGAATGGGATGAATAAGGACATGCACGACAGTCAAAGAGAGAAACATGCATGGATGGTCAACGAGTTAATAAACAGGTAGAAGATTAAAAAATAAAACATTGTGTAAAACAAAAAAAAACTCATTTCTATCTCTGCTAAACCATTTATGCTCTGTTGTAAGCCAATTTTGCTCTTGTAGGAAGCCATTTCTACCATTTTTAAACTTAGAGACAGTACTGGAGAAAGGTTGTCGCCATCATCGCCATTGGAAGGCTCGGTGAGGAAAAGGAGTGTGTATTCAAGCACGTCCTAGTATATGTGACCACTGTAAAAAAAATGTAAAGGAAAGATAAGTTGTGAGAAGGCTAAGAGGAGACAAAACAGAAGGAGAAGAAAAAGATATAGTGAGCAAGAGAAAATCAGAGTGATAAGAAGCATTCATGGCCAGAATTTCAGAAAAATTAACGGTGCCATCCAACAGAAAGCAGAATTCCCTGAAGTGAGGTAATATCTAATTTTTTTAATGAATTTCAATGTTGTATCAATCAGTCAAGCTCTAAGTTAAAGAGGGAGTGAACTTATTTCAATATGAAATTTTTTCATGTAACAAATTCCCCATTCAAACTATTTAAAAACGTGTTGACAAGTTTCAAAATACTCTTCCATTAGTAAATCTCGAAATTTCTTTCAAATATGTTTGTAAAAAGAATAACTTAATGGATTTGTGATGGATTTAAAACTCTAGTTCAACTGAAGAATACCACAAGATCAGAGAAAAGTCATAAAGAGGAAGTTCATAGAAGAAGGTAAGGTCGACACATCCTCCTCCATAGTATTTTAATTCAAATAAAAAAATAGAGAAGTGGAACTCCAATTCGAATGCATGAGAAATTGTTAGTTTAATTACAGAATTGTTTTAAAAGCACACTCAGTCTAAAAATATATAACACAACATATGAAGCGAATGTAGGATAGATAGATGTGTTTTTGATAAAAGACAGAATTGAGGACCAATGAAGTAAGACAGTTTACCATGAATTTTTTATGCAAATGACTGAATCTCCTTTTGATGAATGTACATTGAATTTGGATGCAGTGTTTTGGAAAATTTTATATGAAATAAGGAGTGAAAATACTACTGTGTAAGAAAATTTCAATTTTTTCACACACATTCCAATTATTTTGCAAAACAGAGAGTGTTTTTAAAGAGAATACCTTCCAATTATTTTGCAAAACAGAGATTGATTTTAAAGAGAAAATGGAGAATTAATCGAAGGTGTAACATTAGAAACATAAATATTGTTTTCTTATAACATTTTCTATCAAATTATTTTATTACAGTAAGAGTACATTCTTCAAAAGAAAAGAGACAGAGAATTGGTTGGTTGTCAAAAGCAGTGAAGCAAAAAGGTAAGCCTACTACAACAGTTACACTCAGTGTTTAATTTTTATTTGCAAAATGAAATTAATGACAAGATATAGTTACATTAAATGGTTTTTAGAACAAATGGCCTCCAGAGCAGAGCCAAAGGACTTTAAAATAGAATGCTAGAGTAGGGAGACTATGGAAAAACTTTATCAGTCAGGGTTGATAGGGTTTTTACAAAAATTCAAAGGCCATAATGAGAGGGTGACAAAAGAATTTGTAAATAACTTCACACCGAATGAAACCATGGTGGTAAATATGCATATCTCTTTAAGTCTTGAATACATCTCTGAAGCATCAGATTTATCATTTTCAGGAGAGTTATATCATAAAGGTTTGAATTTTAGGGATAAAGGCTGGACATTTTTCCTAGATAAAAATAGGAAAGGATCCTTTGACAGATTGAAAGGTATTCTAAGGGAATCGTTTAATGAACCATGGGCTGAATTGGTGTTAATAATTCAGAAATATGTCACTTGCAATATTAGACTCAGTGTAGTACATGTTTACCATGTAAGGATACTACAACACATAAAGGGAGACATAAGGATAAATTTTCCATATTTCTTCTACAAGAGTTTGATGAAAATGATAGAAAGAATTAAATCAGAAGCGAAACCAAAATAATTCCAATTCATTCACCAAGGACTCATTAAAATTATTTTATTTCATCAATTTAAGATTAAAGGGATGGTTTGGGAGGATTTCCTAACAGAAAATGGGTTTGTAGAACAAATTGTGGAAAACAAAATTAAACCCATAGAAGAAACAAGAAAAATAATGCATACATCTCTTTACCATCTACAAGATGAAAGAAACATTAGGGGGTAATGGTATTAGAAAAAGAAACATCTTTTGTGACTATTCCCGGGAGGAAAAAAGGAAAACATTCAATAGAACGAGAGATACAAATCTTGGAAACTTGTCCTATTAGAAAACAAGCCCCTAAAATTATTGAAAGATTGAAACAACAAGTCTATGAGGATGATTTAGATAAATATTCCTTATTTGAAAATAATGAAGTAGAATCTATTTCAGTTTCTAAAGATTCGAAAGAGGAAGATCATAATCTTGTCAGAGTTAAAGAGCTTACTGACAGCTTAGAAATAAGAAGAATCTGGAAAGACACTTGAAAGAAGAGAATGAAAATTACAATCTAACCAATGGAAAATTGGTTAAAGAGAATTAGAAGATTAGTGAAGAGATGGAGAAGATGAAAAAAGAACAATCTTCTCTACACACAGGCTTTCAAGTGGCTTCAGGAGAAAAATTCGTGGAAAGCTAAGTATGAAAAGCATAAAGTAAATATGTCCATCTATAAAGAAGAACAAGGTAAGGACATGGATTATATTTTTCACACAACATAGTAGGAGGTTATAGCATCAGGGATAGGATCAGCATCAGGCCTCCAAAGGTAAAAGAGGAAACAACAAGCTTGAGGACATGCTTGATCTTTTAGTTTGGGGGAGATGTTGGGCCTTATTTTTTATCTTTTTTTTCTTAAGAAATACATTTTATTTTTCTACATTATCCATCCATTTACCATAATATTCACCTCACATAGACCTAGATATGCATATACAGGTATTTAATTTATGTTTCTCAATTATTAGATGTTTTTGTGAAAATTGGAATTTAAGTGCAATTTTGGATAACAAGAGAAATTCCCGTAATAACATGATGGTTTGCATATGTGCAGGACACTTGGGCTAGAGCTATATATGTTTCTAGAAATCTTGGGAACTAGGAGAAACAATACACCTATTGGTATAGTCAGATTGGGCTTTAATAGGCTCAGTCAAAGGCAGTCAAACAGGACCAGTCTTTATGGAGGATACCTACAAACTAGGTCAACACTCTTATTTTATGGGATTTTTCCAGATTATGATGGATATGGTAGATGGATTCAACTTGATATGAAAGGATATGGATATTTATTATTACTTGAGACATTTTAGATTAGTTTGTTAGATATTTCATCTATTTAAGCCTCACACTTTGAAGGCTTTGACATTGGAACTTGTATGACTAATTATTATCATCTTTGAGACTTGAAGACATAATAGGGGATTTGTTCTATCATATCTTCATGCTGCTACATGCCGATTGATTTCTTGAAGTCTTGAGTAGTTGAGTTTACTTACAGTGTGCAAGGAAAGGGTGGAATGGCCCCCACACTAAGCTAAGTGCACTTCTTACTTTTCATAGCTGTAATTTGTGAACTAGTTTACTTAGATTTATTGTTTCCTGATTTCATGTTTTCACAATGGTATTGATGATATAATGAAACCGGTAAGTAAGGGAAACTGGGATCTCTGAACATAGAGCCTCTTGATTATTATTTCATATATCTTAATCCATTGTTTAGTGTTATATTTCCTGCTTTCATGATTTCACAATAGTGTTAAAGATATAATGAAACCAGTAATTAAGGACAAGCAGGATGTCTGAACATAGAGCCTCTTGATTATTATTTCATATATTTTAATCTATTGTTTAGCGTTATATTTCTTTCTTTCATGTTTTCACAATGGTAATGATGATATAATGCAACCAGTAATTAAGAACAACCGAGATCTCTGAACATACAACCTCTTGATTATTATTTCATATATCTTAATACATTGTTTTGTGTTAGATTTCCTTCTTTCGTGACTTCACAATAGTGTTAAGGATATAATTAAACTAGTAATTAAGGACAACTGAGATCTCTAAAAATATAGCCTCTTGATTATTATTCATATATCTTAATCTATTGTTTAGTGTTAGATTTCTTGCTTTCATGTTTTCACAATGGTATTGATGATATAATGCAACCAATAATTAATGACAACCGAGATCTCTGAACATAGAGCCTCTTGATTATTATTTCATATATCTTAATCCATTGTTTAGAAATTAATTAAGTTAGTTTTTATATTTGTAATATGCATTTCAATGACCATCAATAGTTCATTTTCTAAATTTTATTGTAATTGAAACCCATATACTTTGGGGATGCTTCTATGTTCAGCAACCTAGATTGATATTAAATACTTGCATTAATTTTCAATAGTAAATTGACCCCACAAAATCCATAAGAAAGGAATATGTATATATATGGAGGTGATATACACATTAATAAATGTTTTGTGTCGGTTATAAATATGAGCCATATTACTTCCAAGTGAAATGATGATGGTTTTTTTGTTGTTGCACATTTCCATGTTTTCTTATTAGATTTTTATAATATTAAATGAATTGGACCACCCCATACCATCTCATTTTATATGTATAAACACTTTAAATCTATACTTTCTTCCATAACTACTTTTAAGTATTAAAATTATTTGTCTAATAGTGAGATAACCATATCAATGTACTTCTTTATGCAACATTTCATTTCATTTTGGAGAAATTAATTTTAAACCTCAATTTTTTGTTATTTATCAATATATATGGATCATGTGCATCCAATTTGTTGTACATATAACATAGTATATTTACTCATCAACATATTGTTACTGTCGGGGGGTTGGGATTTTAACTCAATCATAGAGTAATTTTTTGTTTATATGTCAGGGGGTTTGGGATTTTACTCTATCATATAAGATGCTAAAATGTAATCAACATGTTATTTATCAATATATATAGATCATTCTATTTATTAGTATATATGGATCATGTGAATCCAGTTTTTTGTACATATACCATGGTATATTTACTCATCAACATATTATTACGGTTGGGGGTTGGGATTTTAACTCAATCATAGAGTAATGCCATGGTAAGATAGGTGACCCTTTAGGTTTTTTTTCAGCTCAAAACCATTTCTAGATCTTGATGATATGATGGAATTGAGACAAATATATATTCATTTCTAAACCATTTGTCCATTTCTAAATCATTTGTTCATTTCTAAACCATTTCTCCATTTCTAAAGAGACAAATATTTATTCACCAAGATGATCTTTGGTTTCATCTACCCACAAGTAGAATGGTTGTTCCTATTCACATTCTTATATGCTTATTAATACCACATGCCCAAAAAACATAACTTATTTCACAATCAAAATATTTTATATCGTTATGAAAATATTGTTAACCATGGATATTCCATCTCACTTTATCATGGATATTATTAATTTGAAAATATTATTTGCTACAATACCATGGGGAAATACCATTCCTTATCAATTCCACATGCCCAAAAACATAACTTATTTCACAATCACAACATTTTATAACAGTATGAAAATATTCTTAACCATGAATATTCAACCCACTTTAAAACTCTTAACCATGGATATTCACCCCCACTTTACTATGGACATTATTAACTGGTATATAAGCTTTGTTACATTACGATGGCATATCTATACCACATAACCAAAAAAAAAAAACGATATCAAAATATTCTTAACCATAGATATTTACCCGCACTTTTACATGCACAATACCATGGGTTATCAATACCACATGTCTAAAACTCATAACTTATTTTACAATAAAAATATTTTATAGTGATATGACATGATTCCTAACTATAAATATTATCAACTTGTAAATGGGTTTTGTTACAATACCATGGCTTATCAATACCACATGCCCAAAACCATAACTTAATTTACAATAAAAATATTTTAACTCAATTTAATTTTATAACGTTTTTTTAATTGAATCTATAAATAAAAATGCTATAATTACTTTTGATATATATCTAAACCCCATATCATCAATTTTGATGAGAGAAAACAAAGTGAATAATGCTAATAGAGCGAAGGGAGTACATAATTTTTTGATGTTTTTCATTATTATATTTTAGTTGACATGATTGATGAAAAATATAGGTTCAATATTTTATAACCAATTATTTTTTAGATACTTTCTTAAAAAAAAATACAACGGGATAAAATTTAGGAGAGAGAGAGGGGTGAGACAGATATGGGGAGGAAATAATAAATACAAAGAGAGAGAGATAATCACAAGGGATAAATTGAGAGATAGGAGACGTGGGAAGACACTGAAGAGGATAGGAGAGGGAACGGGAGACATGCCTATGAATGATTGCTATTACTAGTTGCTATCTATGAATGTGGACTCACTCTCATGATTGTCTAGTGGTCCATTTGACTAATGATCCGTACGGGTAGGTTTCCATAAGGGAAAAAGACTTATATTAGGAGAAATACAAAGAGGGGGGGTGGGGAGGTGAATGATTATTTATAGCTCATTGTAAACTTTTACTTTTTCTTTACTAAATTCTATACGTGACTTTAATGAACCCACCTAGCGTATACACACAACTATATTTAAGAAAACTTAAGTATGCACAGAGATATTATTATGTGGACAATTCTTTACTTATATCAGTGCATTATTAATTCATCATACATTTAATAAGTAGTAAGCATGTGCAGTAAGAACATAATAAATCATCACACGTAAGATATACACATGAACACCACGATTTAAGGTGGAAACCCAATTCGGGAAAAAACCACTGCTGCTATCATCTTTGTCTTCAATATTTATTATAAAGAAAACGGCTTACAATATTGTACTAGTGCAAAATCATACAAGCACGCAGGCACCCACTTGCAGAAGGCTGCAACCTTCTCTCATTCTTCAGCTTCTACTAGAATGGAGCTCCAACCCCCTGATCTAGTTTACTAGCTACCACTAGGAGGGAGCTATGACCCCCTGCTTCTCGTTTACCAACCACTCTTGGAAGGGAGCTACTACCCCATGATCTCATTTACTAACTACCACTGGAAGGGAGATACGACCCCCTCACTGAATGCTTCAACCCTCAACACCACCGTAGACCACATTTCATCAATTTTCACACTGGATCCAACAAATTCAACACAATACACGTTTTAGGCCTCTTTTCACTGGAATTTTTAGACTGGACCCACTCCACACATTTAAACTCAAAGAAAATACATCAAACTGAAACTCATACCCTTATCAAATCAGTCAGTTAATCATCAATCAACCAAACAACAAATGATATTTAATCGTAATCTAATAACACCATAATCAATATTCAAACAACCCATATTTTTATGAAGACAGGATTGACATACGACAGTAATATAGAAAAACAAATTAGAAATTTCCTTCTGCACACTTCAGCAAAACCCTAAATTCCATAGACGCTTTTGTTGAAACAAACATGTGTATATACATGCTTTTACAGAGATGAACATGCATATAGATCTGCAACTATATCAGGACTACGCCACTCTTTAGAATAAATAATGAGATTAGATCTTACCCTTCATTTCTCCTTATATAGTTTTAGACTTTACAAATACCATAAGCCAAACCACACAAGTTCTGATGGTATTCTTGGACGTAAGAAAATATATGATAGAGCGCTCAATACTATGCGCTAATACCATGGTAATGCCTCATGGCATCATAATTTTAGATTTCAAAAGGTATATGTGACTTGGCTTCTTCGTACCTGTGTGTATACGTGACTTCTCTTCATAAAAATTGTGTATACGCTATGACGTATTATATTTATTATTTCTCTGATCGTAAATGCATTTCATTTCTTTTCCACATTTGAATTGACCTATAGTTACGTCATTTTCACATATTCTTCTTATCAAGGACAACTCATTAATAGGGTTTCCATCAGGGACAACTTCATCATCTAGGTTTCCCTGAAGGACAAGTTATTGCATCATATTGACAACAATCTCCCCCTTTGGACTTGATGGAAAACATGATGGTGTTTGATCACCACAACAAATAGATACGTTGATCATAACTAGTATTCAAACACCAAGATACTCTCCCCCTTTGACATCAAGGGAAAAGGGAATATCAATACAAAAACAAGGTTTCTCTCCCCTTGTAGAAAGAAGAGCTCTATATATTTGATGCACACTAAATTTTCCATGCTCCCCCTGAGTTCATGTTGAATGTTCAGACAGATTTTTCAACGAAGTACATGACTCTATAATTCAACAAAGCATGACCTTTCCTATCACCAAGGACTCATACTTACATCAATGATCCAACCAAGTTGAATTACATATTTGATTCAACTTCCCAACCAAGTGGGTTTACAAATTTTGAATCAACTACCCAACCAAGTGGGTTTACAAATTTGAACAAGTCCTTAAATGGCTGAATATAACAATTTTACATCATTGGTCATGACATGACCTTTTGATTAAATTATAGATATGAATTTTTATAACCAAGAACATAATATCTCAAGGGAGAGATTATAATTAAACAACCAACTTAATGCCAACAATGCATTACTCTCAACAAGACTAATGCTCCCCCTGAAACTTTGCTCTCGATCACCACAACAACTCATTCATCAAAAATATTCATCAATCAAATAATCAAGACTTAATAACATATCAACAGATATAACCATCAACATTAGATCAAGAAAATTATTACTGTCAGCAACATTTCAGAAACTATTCTCGAGTCTATCACATTATTTTTCTTATCAGAGAAAAACATACGCAAATCTAACCATTGGAGCTCATGTGTATACGTGGCTTTAGTTCATGAAACCCATGTATATAAAGTTAAATACAAAACATTTCACAACTCCATCTCTTCCTAGACTTATACATTCTATACATGTCCTCTATTGTCACATTAGAGGCACAATTAGAAATAAACACAACCAGAATTACCAAACCAGCCATGGGAATCACTATATATTACTCCCCCCTATGATGATACATTATTGATTCCTATAATGTATCTCACATCACTCCTGCAGTCATTATGTGAAGAAAAATTTAGAAATATATGACATCAGTAGGGTTAATATTCCCAACAATTTTTATCAGTGCTTCTTCTTTTTCCAGCTTTTATTGTAATTTCTTATTTTGTGCTGGAAATTCTCATATATGTTCATCATACTTAACCTACAATCAGTGGCCTTATGCCCAATGGAGTTACAAAAGGAATGACATCCATGAAAGCATCCTTTCTTTCTTGATCTATGCAATTCTTCAATAACTATATCCCTTTCTTTTAAGGAATTATCATCATCCATGGTACATACCATGAGTACTTGCAGACCTTGACGATAATCTTCTTCTTAATTTGACAATCCATCATTATCTTCATTTGTATAATAACTCGCTTTTCAAAACAGTTTCCCTATATGATTTTATTTATAAGGACATTTAGCAGCGTAATGACCAACTCTACCATAAGAAAAACACTTGAAGGGAATATTACCTCTGAGTCTTCTAGTTTCTGGTTGAAGTCTTCTTAAAAAAAATTCTTCTTCTTCTTCTGACATATAACTTGATTCTTTGAGAACTTCCTTTTATTTTTCTTTTGCACATGACTTAAAAGAAACTTCTCTTACTTGTGAGGGACCTCCTCTTCTCATTTCAAAAGAACTTAGAATACCATGTATTTGAATAACAGTTGCAGATCCTACTTTTCTTCAATAGCTGACACTTTTGACTCAAAATTTGGAGTTAGAGATCTCAATATATTTTCTGCTAAAGATGAGTCTTTTATATCTTCACCCATATTCCTCATATAATTCACAATCTCATATAATCTTAGGAATAAACGTGTAATACTCTCATCATCATGCATTCCAAAATTTTCATATTGCATTCTTAGAGTTTGAAGGTTGGCATTTTTTTGTTGGCGAGGAAACAGGTCTCATGGGAAAGACCTAGGTTTAGGGATCGGGGCCAACAAAGGAGTTCTTTATAGTTTAGAAACATGCATCATTTTCACCCTACTCTAGAGAGCAGAGCATCTCACTCAAGGTGTGCCATGACCGCATGCAGAAGGGGAACAGATTGGTAAAGGCGGATGGATCCACAAATCGATTCTAACATATAATAATTTTCATAAACAACATCATACGTAGAAGATCTTCCCAGAACGTTATGCAAATACTAAGAAAATAAAATTTTAAGGTACCACAGACATCATGCATGCATGTAACTCATATAAAAAGACAACAAACTTCAAGTATATTAATAATCTTCAGCTAGATCCACAGTTACATTGCTCCATAGGAAGAGCTTATGATTCGGTTACAGACATCACACGGGACAGAGAGATAGAGAATACAGCCATGATAGATCAATAGGAGCCTAGGAACTACAAAGGTATCATGCTCAGCAGGGATAATTTTAGGGGCGAATTTTAGCCCAAAGGCAAATTTTAAGGGATTTTCAATTTTAATAGGGAAATTTTTTTACATAAAACCCATTTTCTATAGTTTAATAAACTTAGACCAATAAATATTTTAAAAATAATTAATTATTAAGTATTAGCCCACCAAAAAAAAGGGTGCATAACACAGGAAAAATGAAATTCGCCCCGATTTTTTTCTTATTGAGCAAATTTACATGGCATTCGCCTGCATTTACAGGGTCCAAATGAGAATTTACAATGATTCATCCCAATTTTTTCAATGGTTAAGAGAGGTGGCTGGCCGCTGGACACCATTCTTCTTGCTGGCTGAGCCAGGCCGACCCTCTCTGGTCTTGTTAGGGCCCTTCCATAGTTGGAACTTGGTATATAGCAGAGATATACAGTTCGAAAAATATGGTATTGGTGTTCACTGTTGTGGGAGATAACACTCGCTAGAGCGGACACCCTTGACCTCAAGCGCACGCCGCATGTACAAGCTCGCTCGACGCTCTCAGAGTCCAGACTCCAACGTCGATTAATAACACAGAGGCACCCCAATTTTCGCCAGTCTGTTCAAGGGTATGCACCTTCATTCGCTTTCTTGGAGTGATTTGAGCTTGGATGTTGTTTAATATGAAATCTATCTAACAATTATCCTCTGTAAATTAAGTATTTAATTCATATGAAATCATGATGTAATGCTTCGTACATTTCTCTATCTTGAGCCCGCATTGATTCCTGTCAAGTAATTCGGATTCCGCATTCAAATGCAGATTCATTCTACCTGCATTTTTCTGTCTTCAGCCCACACTGATCCCTATCAAGTAGTTTGGATTTTGCATTCAATCATAGATTCATTCTACTCACATTGGTTCCTGTAATCCGCATTTAAACCCAGAAAATTTTCTATCAGTCTACTCCATCTTATATTCCAGACTTGACTGTTCTCACTTATATGAACATAACACCTCATATTCATTTATCCATAGAATAGTCCACTCTTTGTCATGCATTTCAATTACTCTTCTTCAGGTTATCCGCACTTCTTACTTAGAGAGATCCGAAAAAATTGATATGTGATTGACTGTAGAGAGTGTATGTATATGGTGGCAGTCTTCTTGTTTTATGTCCACCATCCACTAGCTATAAGGTCGACTTAATTGTGAGTGTGAAGGTCGATAAAGGGTTTCGAATCAGTGCTTCCCAGTGCTTCCCAGTGCTTCAAAGCAGTGCTTCCCAGTGCATTCTCTTATTGTAACAGTACCCATGATGCCTAAAGGTGTTGTTATCACTAATTTGCATGATGCGGTTTTTAGAATCAAATGATCTTCTTCAGACACCCAACAAACTATGAGGGAGAGGTACTTAACTAGGTCATGATGGTCATGATGTTTTTTGAAGCACTACTTGTGACATTCATTCCCTTTCTCGGAGTGATTTGAGCTTGGATGTTGTTTAATCTAAAATCTATCTGACAATTATCCTCTGTAAATTAAGTATTTAATTCATATGAAATCATGATGTAATGCTTCGCACATTTCTCTATCTTAAGCCCGCATTGATTCCTGTCAAGTAATTCGGATTCTGAATTGAAATGAAGATTCATTCTACCTGCATTTTTCTATGTCTGCAGTCTCCTTTTTCTACTGTCCTTTCTATAGCCCACTGTGAAGTCTACTCTCACTTTCATACAAGTTGTAATGTTTAAGATGATAATGGTGTAATGTAAGGTTTGTGTTGAATTATGGGTTGATAAATTGTTTCTAGTGAAGGATTAGTTAATTCCATAAAAAAGTGTTATAATTATGTAGAAATTACATAAGTCCTACATCTCAGGCCATGAATTGCACTTTTGGCAGTTCAAATGTAAACAAGAGATTGAAATATATGTTGGGCACCCTGCACCAGCATAGCATAAGTTCTCTGTGCACCATCAATTGAGGCATGTGAGGGTTTTTGGGAAGTATATCAGAGATCAACGTAAAGGAAGCTCAGACCATGAACTGTAGTTTTACATGTAAAATATAAAGAAGTAGTGGAAATATAGGTTGAGTATGTTGCACCACCAATGGCATAACATGAGCTTTCCATACACTTTCAATTGAGGCGTGTGAGGGTTGTTTGGGAAGTATAGCAGGAATCAGAGCACACGAAGGTGATGGTATCCCAGGTACCTTGGTAATAACCAAGGATGACCGCATTTGGAAATCCATGGTAAAACTTGTGCAAAATCTAAAGTCAACATGAGAGCAAGGGGCATAGTTCCAGTCACAGGTGGAGTTAAGGCTAAAGAACCAAAGTCCAATACCAACAAGTCCCGAGTAAAAGCACGTAGAGGATGAACGTAGATAGTATTGATAATTTCCATCAACCTAAAGGGGAAGGATTGATCTGCAATTACAATGTAGCCATATAGGCATTGAGGCCATGATGACAGAACTATTAGGGAGATAACCAACCTGTGATACACGTACTTTATCATATCTATACATGTATTTATTAGGTTAGTACTGATAGGTCAACCTTTAGATGATGTTACTTATAAAATATCTGTGCTATTACTTATGCCGAGTGTAATGAGAATGAGACAAGAAAGTGATTAGGTAAACAAGCATGGTTAGAAAGAGTCATGTGTAACTACTGTGTTCTAATTCCATAGCTTGTCATAAGCTTAGATAAGGTACAAAGGTGACAAGCTAATCAATATACAACATGATATCCCGGGGTTCTAGCTCTTAGTCATTGGTATTATATAAATACCTTTTTTCTTATTGGTATATAGAGTACCGTTCTCTCCATAATCAATACATATGAATAGACTGTAATCACTGTATATGCATATCCTAATGTAACAAGCTCTGTGTCCTCATTACTTTGATTTCCATGGTTCTACTTATGGCACTGATTCAACCATTAGTAATGATTACACTTACTCTATAGCGTAAGTACATATTGAATAGACCTGCTTATTACTTGTATTCCCTAATCTTTAACAGGTATAAGGAGAATGACGTAATTCATACATGTTTACATACCTCATTAGACAGAATATGTGCCTATGAGTTAATATGATCATTATGTGGTTACTAATGTGTCATAGTTTGTTTTGTGTCCATAGTTTGAACTTGGTACGCAGACTGCGTATTCTCAAAGGGAAGCTAATAGTACTAATTCCATGGATCTACTTAAGCTATGTGATTGGTATTAAGCTAGAACTTATGATATTACTTATAATGAATAATGTACAAGCTCAGAATGATTTGATCCCAGCCTTGAATGGTAATCACAGGGATCGACACTAGTCGTAGGCTTTCAGATAAAGAGTCAGATACTGTGAAGGGTACCTAATATATGGAAAGTACAAGAATCATGCTTTAAGCCTAATTGCCTTGAATAATGGATAGTTATGGTATGCTTCAATCATTAGTGTAAAGGTGAAACTAAGCACATATGAAAGAATAAAGGTTCTATTCCATAAATAAGTATCAAGATTGTTATGTAGATGTTAACTTATACATCTGATTAATCATAGCAGGAACATAACAACAAGTCAAAGGATTGTTAACTATACATTCAAAGGATTAACTATACTGTGTTCAGTCATTAAAAATTCAAAGGATTTTTACTAAAAGCATGTAGAGGATGAACGTAGATAGTATTGATAATTTCCATCAACCTAAAGGGAAGGATTGATTTGGTACTATAATGTAGCCATATAGCATAGTTGGCCATGATGAAAAAATGAGTTATGGAAAGATTACATTTATGAAGGAAACAAGCATTATGAAGGAGAATGTTGGATGTTTCCAGATTTAGTAATAATGCGAACAAACACATTCCCCGAATACATCAGCTGACAGCTACTTGATATAAATTTAGAATATAAAACTCAATTCCTAAAGTGTTAGTTCATTTTAAAATATCTTAAATATAAAGTGATATCACCTTAGAATATAGACCTTGGGTTTGAAATTTTATTTTATTAACTTTAAATTTATACATTCAAGTAAAAAAAAAGAAGAAGACAATTTCACTTACACCTAAAACTTTCTCCAAAGAGAATAATTTTGAAGCTCCATCTAAATAACAATTTAAAAATTTCTTCTAAATTTTTTTCATAATTCAGTACTCTAGACTTTACTCTATACTTTTAGCAATGTTCAATACTCTCAATTTTACTCTAGAATTTTGAACCTCCATATAAATAACAATTTTAAAATTTCTTCTAAATTTTTTTCATAATCGCAGAGACCTATTGTGATAGACAGTTTTGTGGCTAAGAGACCTATTGTGATAGACATTTTTGTCGCTAAGATCTTTGAGCTTGTGTCAATGAGACATACATCTTATATTGGCAGTAACCTTAAGAAATAGTGATTATGTTGACAAAACTTATGACAGTGACCCTCAAATGTGTTTGATGAGGCAGTAACCTTCAAAACTAGCAAATAAATGGTATGCCCTGACTTGACTTATGCATAGATAGTAACAATTGCCATTTTGTTACATGGATTTTGTGATTTTATTTATGACTTAAGTATACCATATCGTTGTCCATGGTCTGAGACAAAAGTCTAACACAATTCCCACACTCTATAGAGTGACCTTCCAGCCTCTGAGAACTATGTCTACAGTCTCCTTTTTCTACTGTCCTCTCTGTAGCCAACTGTGAAGTCTACTCTCACTTTCATACAAGTTGTAATGTTTAATATGATAATGGTGTAATGTAAGGTTTTTGTTGAATTATGGGTTGATAAATTGTTTCTAGTGAAGGATTAGTTAATTCCATAAAAAATGTTATAATTATGTAGAAATTACATAAGTCTTACATCTCAAGCCATGAATTGCAGTTTTGGCAGTTCAAATGTAAACAAGAGATTGAAATATATGTTGGGCACCCTGCACCAGCATAACATAAGTTCTCTGTGCACCATCAATTGAGGCATGTGAGTGTTTTGGGAAGCATATCAGATATCAACACAGAGGAAGCTCAGACCATGAACTGTAGCTTTACATGTAAAATATAGAGAAGTAGTGGAAATATAGGTTGAGTATGTTGCACCACCAATGGCATAACATGAGCTTTCCATACACTTTCAATTGAGGCGTGTGAGGGTTTTTTGGGAAGTATAGCAGGAATCAGAGCACACGAAGGCGATGGTATCCCAGGTACCTTGGCAATAACCAAGGATGACCGCATTTGGAAATCCATGGTCAAACTTGTGCAAAATCTAAAGTCAACATAAGAGCAAGGGGCATAGTTCCAGTCACAGGTGGAGTTAAAGCTAAAGAACCAAAGTCCAATATGAACAAGTCCCGAGTAACAATCACTGATATGACTGGAATAGAACCTATAGTCTGTCAATGACATGAATATTCCAGTCATACAGGTTCTGGTCATTAACAAGTCAGTAATTGTTCACTCGTATTAACTATCACTGACTTGTTAATGAGTACCGTTCTCTCCATAACCATTACATATGGATAGACTGTAATCACTGTATACGCATATCCTAATGTAACAAGCTCTGTTTCCTCATTGATTTTCATACTGCAGTAATTTCTATGGCACCCATTCAACTATTGAAACCATTAGTAATGATTACACTTACTCTATAGCGTAAGTACATATTGAATAGACCTGCTTATTACTTGTATTCCCTAATCTTTAACAGGTATAAGGAGAATGACGTAATTCATACATGTTTACATACCTCATTGGTTTAGATGTATAAAGTTGTTGAAAGTAATGGCAATCATTATGGTTACTAATGTGTATCATATTACTAGGGGCCTATAGCTTGAACTTGGTATCAGTAATCACAGTATTCAGTGGAAGCTAATAGTACTAATTCCATGGATCTACTTAAGCTGCGTGATTGGTATTAAGCTGCAACCTATGATATTACTTACCTATGATATTACTTATAGCTAATAACTTACCTTGTATCTTGATGATTTGAACCTAGCTTGAATGGTAATCATTAGACATACACTAGTCAAAGCTTTCTGTACAAAGAGTTTTATTACTCATAAGGTTCCAATAGATATGGAAAGTACAGTAATCATGCTTAAGCTCACTCTGTTCAATATGGATAGTTATGGTAATAAGCCTAATCATTAGTGTAAAGGTGAAACTACAATACAAATGTGTTGATGCATTACTGCTGTGTTCATTTGTCATATCGTTGATTGTTGTTTGTTACTCAGACATATACATTCAGTGATTAACTATACAAGTTCTGGTCATTAACAAGTCAGTGATTGTTATTAACTATACATTATGTGATTAACTATACAGGTTCTGGTCATTAACAAGTCAGTGATTGTTACTAAAAGCATGTAGAGGATGAACGTAGATAGTATTGATAATTTCCATCAACCTAAAGGGGAAGGATTGATCTGCAATTACAATGTAGCCATATAGGCATTGAGGCCATGATGACAAAATTAGTTATGGGAAGATTAAATTTATGAAGGAAACAAGAATTATGAAGGAAAATGTTGGATGTTTCTAGATTTAGTAATAATGCGAACAAAGACATTCCCTGAATACATCAGCTGACAGCTACTTGATATAAATTTAGAATATAAAACTCAATTTCTAAAGTGTTAGTTCATTTTAAAATTTCTTAAATATAAAGTGATATCACCTTAGAATATAGACCTTGGGTTTGAAATTTTATTTTATTAACTTTAAATTTATACTTTGAAGTAAAAAAAGAAGAAGAAGACAATTTCACTTACACCTAAAACTTTCTCCAAAGAGCATAATTTTGAAGCTCCATCTAAATAACAATTTTAAAATTTCTTCTAAATTTTTTTCATAATTCAGTACTCTAGACTTTTAGCAATGTTCAGTACTCTCGATTTTACTCTAGAATTTTGAACCTCCATCTAAATAACAATTTTAAAATTTCTTCTAAATTTTTTTCATAATCACAGAGACCTATTGTGATAGACAGTTTTGTGGCTAAGATCTTTGAGCTTGTGTCAATGGGACATACATCTTATATTGGCAGTAACCTTAAGAAATAGTGATTATGTTGAAAAAAATTATGACAGTGACCCTCAAATGTGTTTGATGAGGCAGTAACCTTCAAAACTAGCAAATAAATGGTATGCCCTGACTTGACTTATGCATAGATAGTAACAATTTCCATTTTGTTACATGGATTTTGTGATTTTATTTATGACGTAAATATACCATACTGTTTTCCATGGTCTGAGACAAAAATATAACACAATGCCCACATTCTATAGAGTGATCTTCCAACCTCCGAGAACTGTGTCTACAGTCTCCTTTTTCTACTGTCCTCTCTGTAGCCAACTGTGAAGTCTACTCTCACTTTCATACTTTGCAAACAGAGTCTCCTTTTTCTATTTTCCTCTCTGTAGCCAACTGTGAAGTCTACTCTCACTTTCATACTTTGAAAACAGAGTCTCCTTTTTCTACTGTCCTCTCTGCAGCCAACTATGAGAATGGATTAGATTTTTCATGGTTATTTCTGTGTTCAGTAGATAAAAGGTTTTGGAATATTTTATTGGATGAATCGGTGATTTGAAGCATGTAAATTATTATTATTACTATCCAATTTTAAGATCACGACTAAGCCAGACACCAAATTGGTGTATGAGACTTCTTTGTTTGTGGGACAAGAGACCCACATCTGCATAGCGATTTGACTATTAAGTCTACAAAGGCGTACATACTCTGCCCCCCTCTGGTTTTGAACCTGTGACCTCATAGGAGGAAACACATGCTCTTATCCATTAGGCCCACTCAAGATGTCAAACTAATAGTGTCAGGAAGAAGGATCACAGTTTTTCAAAATGGTCAACAATTGGTCTTCCTGATTTTCTATGAGGACCTCAATTCTCTGATTTATGTGCCAAATTCTTCTATGGATTTGATTGTACACTCATTGCCTACAATGTTGTCATAATTTACTTTGATACAAAATATCTTGGAATGACAGTAGCCCTATGAAATGAAAATTTAATCTACAAAATTGAGGTGTTTTTCATCTTCAGTTTATTTTGAAGTTGGAAAGATTTTGTGCAGCATTCTAACCTCGCTTACAAGACTTCAAGGTGGACGGTATATACACCTAGTCCTAACTTAATCGCTTCCAGGAATTTAGTTGATACTTCAAAGGAACTTCAAGGTCCATTGCATCACTCTACAGTGGCAGGTCTGCATGAGGTCAGGCTAATAAGGCTCAAGTGTCAACTATAAATGGAAATGGAGGTGGCTTCTTGGGGTTTGGACCAGTTAAGCATACCTTGGAAAGATGGTTCTATTGATATTTCAAAAGTCGATATGAGAATTCATTTTGATCCTGTTAAATTGTTGTTGCAACCATGTATAATTCAAAGGATGATTTATTTAGTCATCTACGTTCATATAGTCTTGCTCTCTCCAAGACTACGTGACAATCAACACATCCTCAGGTCGATAATCAGAGAAAGGTTGCATACTTATGAAGATACAATTAAAATTAGTAACAATGCCTTTCTTGGATGATGATTAAGTAGATTACCTTCAATAGTACACATGCCTTTCTTGGATGATGATTAGGCATATTACCTTCAATAGTACAATGTGTGTAGGAGCTTTATATCAACAATTAAGGAGAAACAAATATCTTTAACTCAAGTATGTTATGGGAAAAACACGTGCAAGATTGTAAGGTGTCTATTGCAAATGAGTTTCCACCATTGAAAAGAGTTCTTGGGTATCTGAGTTAGTCTGGAATACTAAAAATTTACAGGATTAAGGACAAGACAAACAATGCATCGAGGTTTTGCAACCTAAATGCAGGATTTAAAATCAAGGAAACAACAATAACGTTATATGCACTAGTAACTTCGTTGAGGAAAGGCTTAAATTCCAGTTGTGGTTGCTCATTCAATGTGGTGTTACCTTGAGATTTAACCTCTTGTTGCTAATTGCCTGTTATATGGTGGATTCTTTGTTCCAGAAAGAACAATGACAGGGCTCTTAGGTGTACAATGTGCCATACTCATTTACTAAAGTTTTATCTTGTGAATATCTATTGTTATTAATTGTATATTATATAGGGCATGATAAAGACCTCTGAATTCGGTTAGTGCACCTAGAATTGAGGATACGCTTAAATAAAGACATCATTGTAGAATATGAATAGTGTGCCTGCAATATGCTAACTGCAAGTATGAATGCATGAAGGATAGCTCATATGTGATAGTAGTTCTTGCAAGATCCGACTATAATTGAATGCACTGAGGATAGTGCACAAATAAGGGGGGAGGATGTAACACCCCCTATTCGACCCTTGTGTGTTGTAATCGCCATGTACATGTGGAGTAAGTTGGTGAGCCTAAAACTAATTGAGGTTGGCTAAAATCATGATGATGTGGCATTATGAGTGAGGGTAGTGGAGAAATTTGAGTGCAATCGATAATTGAGTGCGGATGAGCACCAAATTTCAGAACAAGTAGGGCTTAAAACAACAAAAAAGTTGGGAAAAGAAAGGCCAAACTTTACAGGGCCATATCTTTTCTCCTGTGAGTCAAAATTCAGCCCGTGAATAGTCAAAAGAAAGTAATTTCGATCAAAACAAAACTATCAACCCATAATTTTGAATTGAGGATGAAATTATGTTTAAATTCTAGAGAGAAGTTATAGATGACCAGAAAGCTATAAGAAAACATGAGTGAATTTTGCTTACCAATATTAACTTCCAGAAGGCATGATTTTTAGCCCAAGTATTGGAATTTGATAAATGGATATTGAATAGAAAGCTATTGATGGGAAAAAAACACTAGCGAACCCAGAATTTTAAGCTTGGTAGGAATTTTGAAGAAATCTTTTCCTAGAAGCTACAAGGTTTAGAGGCTTAAAGTGACTGTTGATTGAGGGAAGATTAGTGAAGTTTGGGACAAATCCCTTGAATTCTAATTCTGAGTCATATCCAAAGGAGATGATACTGATTTTTCCCTGGAGGACATTAACACTATATAGCAATAGATCAAAAAACAAAGTGAAAATGAGCTACAAGCAATTTCCAAAGCTTAAAAAAATGAAAACTTAAAAAACCCATTAAAGTAACAATGCTTTACCATGAAACAACAGTACTCAAAATCTCTACTCTGCAGAACTTGAATGGCAAGGAATACATTTCTTTTGATTGCAGATTAAACTTTTCCTCTATATTTGAAAGGAATGACAAGTTAAAGTGAAATGCAATTTTGCCATTATGAATTCCTATGTTTCCAAGAATAATCAAACTGAGATACTTTCGAAGAAGTTGAGAAGTGATAACATAGTCTATTGGGGGTAGTTTGAAGAAATAATCAGACATCTGATTCTTTTCTTTAAAGCGTATGTTAGGATTACAAGGTGAATCTTATTTTTAAAACCAGGAAACTCTTACTTTTATTCTACTTCTTTTTACAGAGTCCCCTCATTTAAAAATAAGTTTGGATCTTGAACACTATCTTCATAGACTAGTTAAATTTTCTGCATGTTCTTATTTCTCAAACTAGCTCGTAAATATCTCAAATCTTGCAACTATACTTATCAGAGTCATAAGCCTATAACTTGACCGTTCACAACCCTGACTTATTCTTAGTACATTATTAAGGTCATTCTTTGATTCCTTTTAAGTAAATGCATTTGCCTTGACCCTGCTCTGAACTCTAGCTTGTTCTTTTGTCATGAAGAAAAAATCAATCCTACTCTGAGACCAAAAATGCTATCTGAGACTGAAAAAAAAGCTAGTTTTCTGCATACTTAACTTTAATGGAGTAAGAATGGCTTGCAAGACTCTAGGATTTCAGATCTTGCAATGGTATAGAGCCTAAAAGCCATTTTAGACATATGAATTAGATTTTTAAGATAAATATGCTAACCAGTTCATTATGTAATCAAAATTTAAAATTCCCCAGACTAACAGAATATGAGCTTGGCAATGTAGATAGTGCATCAAAATTATTGTTTCACATAAGAAAATTAAACTATCCAGTATGCTTAGAATGGTATAATTAGCATTGGAAGAGAAAATTTTATTGAATCTGTCAAAAGATGAATTGTCCAATGCAACATCCAACAATGTAAATTAGCTTTATCCTTTGAATATGTGTTGGTTCCAATAGCCTTATCCTGCGGTCATGACTGAGTCTAGAAGGCTTGAGTCCAAAATATAAATGAATTCCATAATACCCATAAATAAGCCTTGGTTGAGTAATTGATGAAGTTGAACCGATGGTCCTTTACAAGTAAAATTACTCCCCTATTGCTTAATGTACGGTCCAATTCTGTGCAAGCCTACCAATACTAATTTCTTATTCACATTGCTAACTACAATTTTAGACCATTCTAATATTTTTCACTTCTACGCTGCTTGCCTCCATACGCTTCAATAATATGTATATGAAAGATGGGTATGTTTAAAAACAAGTTCGTTAGTGGAAATTGGATTTGGTCTAAGTACTGGTTTCAAAATTGAAACTACAATAGACATAATTTGATAGTACTTTAGTTCCATGTCTCTTTTTAATAAGGCAACCCTTTAATAGTGGCAAGATTATTAACAAGTAGAGTATACAGTGCTGGTTAGTTATCCATTTGTGTTCATTTTGAGATCCCATGGACACTGATATACTTTAAAAGAGGTGTGATATACATTAAGTGAGATTTTTACTATTTTTGACCTGTCTTTTGACCAGTATAACTTGGAAACTATTTCTATATTTGAGATACCTTTGGATGTTGGAAACTGTTTTTGGAATGTTTTTTTGTTCTCTATTCCTAGCCAATGTAAGATGGTGCTTGTATAAGTAAATGGTATTGCCTGCAAGAAACTAGGCTTTTATGACTAATGACTAACATATATGTGTCTATTGTATTGTGGTCTAACGAAAATATGGAGTGGCTACAGTGGGAATGACCTAGGTTCAAAGTTCCTCTTGTTTGCTCCCCCTTGTGTGGTGGATGACATGTGTGGCTTTTAGTGGCCTAGCCACTGATGATGTTTCTAGTATGTGTGATGTTAATGACCAACTTTCGATCATTGATGTATCTACAATTTGTTGCAATGAATAAGCCTTTGAGTTGTCCAAATATGATTTTTTTCTATGGTGTAGTGTAACTAGATATTTTTGTTTCATTGTTGGAATTCAACAATACAATTTTTGATAAGATTATGAATTTTGGTTGTTTAAAATATGATTTTGAACATATAAATGAATTTACAAGCGAATAATTCTTGAAGCACTCAAATTTTGTAAATTAGACAGGTAAGCCTTATGATTCCAAGACTTTTCTGAGGTATTTTAGATAAAATTAACTAGAAAATATACCAAAGAGAAACAAAAACATTTTAAATCAATTCTCAGATAAACCTAAATGATTGTTTGAGTTGTCACTCTTTGGAAGATGCGATGTATATGAATGAACATGAATATATGCATGAATGGTTGCAAGGAACGTGGGGGAATAGATACAAAACTCTAAGCTGAGAAACAAAATAATTCTGTAGCATTGTAATGTCATTACATGTTAGTATCTTCCAGCATATTATAGAGAAGATTCAGATAAGAAGTAGACCCCCAACTGACAACACCCATTTTTTTTAAAGTCAAATATGAGTATGCATGCTTGCGATATAAGTCTTTTAACTCTTTTTTCCGCCAGTGGAAAATGTACAAAGCTGTCGTATTAAATGAATGATTGAAGATTTACTTATCATGGAAGTCCACATACGTCCCTAGGAAGGCTGGGAACGTAGAGGAAGTGTCACTGTGAAACATGGTAGATATATTGCATTATCATACAATCGTATTCAATCTACATATTAGAACTTTGGTAGATTTTCATGCCCCTATGAGTCTCCAAAAAACTAAGTCAAAATGAGCTACAAAAATCCAACTTCCAAAATAATTAAAACCACTAACCCATATCTCAAAAAAAAAAATGGACAAAACCCATGACCAATAGCAGAATGGACATAACAGAGAACACCAAAAAATGAAACCACTAAATTACTAAGGAAGCCAAATAGCCACATTTCTAGATATTTAAATGGTAAAAATCATTCCTCTAGGAAAATTTGGAAGGTTGTATGTTTTTTATTTGAGGAAAAAAAGATTTGAATGGTAAAAATCATTCCTATAGTGAAATTTTGATAGATGGACATTCTGTAATCCAGAAGAAATGAATATCATAAAGATTAAAGTGAAGAGATAGATACATAGATCTGAATGACACGTCACATGCCATAAATAATGACATGTTGGATGTTAAGTCATATACCATGTAAGTGAAGAGTAGTCAGGTGAGAGAAATTTTGGATATATGGATGGCTTAGAGATAGGATGCTAATATCTATGATATATAATATGAGTAGAGGAACACTAAATATAGATATCCCAGATTTGGGTTCCATATAGGATGACTCATGTTAGATAACACACATTATTAATGATGATACATCTAACACAACATAATTTCACATTTGTGATGCCACATAACCTAACATGCAAAAAATTATGATAACCCAAGTGATATGTTAGAAATATCATAGGCCACATGTGATGTCAGATGCAAGTGGACAAGTGGGTGAGTTGGAACTGAGTAGAATGATTCAGATATCCCAATAATTAAGGAAAAACATTATAGCAAGGAAAACTCATAACTTAGAAAATTTGAATCTGGGTCTTTCTTTAAAATCTAGATATTTGAATATTTGGATTTTAAAGAAAGGTCCATATTTTGGATATCATTATGATAGTGCAAATAACACAGTATGCATATTTCATATTTCAAGAGTACGTGACAGTTGAAATTTTGGTGTTAAGTGGATAGAGAAAAAATTGGGATCTAGATGTTGAGTGGTAGGTAAAACATTATGGATTCCAGGTGGTAGGATATGTTTGGGGCACATGAAATCGATTTTCAAGCTGCTCAAAATGAAAATGACAGAGATTCCTTACATTTGGAGGTAGATTCCTTTAGAAAATATCTTTCAGAAAAGTAAATATCAATGAAAGCCTCCTCATGATTTCATCCTGACATGAAACACCGGTTTGATACTACCATAGAGAAGTTAATAGCTTACATTGAGGAATTCATTTAATATTATACTTTGGAAATTGTTCCTTGCATGGAGAGATTGTCTTATCTTCATACAAGCCTCCTTTTTCTTATTAAAAATAGAATGTAGTTAATTCTCATAAGTGAACCTGGTTCATAGATGTTTTTTTAAGCTTGATTCTGATTATGGAAATTCGTTGGAAAAATAAGCTATAATTTCTTTGGACATGTTCCTCAGAGAAATATTCAATTACGAAGAAAAGGAAGTAGACCTTATAAATGAAAAGTAAATGTGATGAATTCAAATAAAACCTCAAAATGAAGAATAAATTAGGGAATTGAAGGACCTTTTATGTAAATTTTATGAGAATTTTAAATAAATGAGAATGGATAACAGAAAAATAAGAACTAATATTGAGCAGACAGAAAGCAAATTGTTGTCAGTTAGAGAAAATCTAATATTTAAGACATCTGATATTTTTATTTCTTGTATCATGATGATTGTTTTATTTTCCTTTTTAATTCGATCTTTGAGATATCTCTTCTTAATCTAGTTCCTTGACATTTTGTAAATGGCATGTATACGCTGGCAATGATGGAAGTTATACAATTGTCGTTCATATTCTTCATTTCTCAAAAAGTAAAAAGCATTTGTTTGATGCACTTAGTTTCTCTTTTGCATTCATAACATTAAAGGAACTGAAAAGAAAAACTTGCATTTGCATGTAGGATTGTGTTTTTTTTGCAAAAAAGGAACATTAGGAAATCTGCATTTAGTTTTGTGCTCAATGTTTTCTTTTTTTCATTGATCTGCTTGCTCACAAAATTATTTGCTCTCTTCCCTTTGTAGCTAGGTCTTTCATTGAAAAACTAAAAGTGAAAATTTTGCTTATCATTCTTATTTTTCATTTAGGAATTTATACATACATCATCGTGGTACCATTGAAAGGCAAATTTTTAAGCAAGATCAACATAAAATGCATTGCAACCATAACGATAACATTTATAAGGTCTAGGCTAGAGACGTGTTCTGGCGTCGTAAAACATAGCAGTTGTCGTTAACTTGTCTGCGATACATTCCGAGTGTGATATCTCACCCCACGTACGTAAGTATATCGTAGCACGTCCCTTGGGGTGGCGTTACAGTACGATAAGTATATAGGTGGTGCTCTCACTATACGATTTCACATTATACAACGTTATTACGGACTTGGGCCTCGACGTACCTTCGAGTGTATTTGGGAGGACAAATTTTAGGTGCTATCCATCCATAGTGAATCGAGTCGGCCGCCTTTAAATTGTGATACACCGAACACAGCATTCGGGGAGATTTCGTGCCCGTATTTCTTGGCTTTCCAGGAGGTATTCTGCAGTTCATAGTTTACTGGTAAACCCTTTTTCCTAGCATTACCCTTCTTTTGTTTATTTATTTTTCGTTAAAATTAATCAACAATCGTGGAAGAACATAATCCTACCCCCCGTCGTTCGCGTAGATTAGCTTTAAAACCACCTTTACCACTAGAAGTTACTTCTAGTAGGCGAAGGCGATCAAAATCTTCCCAACAATGATGTTGATGTTGTGGATGATATTACTTGATGTTTCATGATGGGTGTTCTTTCTCACTTTCACATAATCTTGTTATAGCCTCTGCTTGATGCTTTTGTTGCTATGGTCATGTTAGGCATTAATTAAATGTCTTCAATGTTCAATGTGTGAAGAGTGAAAATGTTCCCTTGATGCAGTTTAAATTCAGGCACAATAGACTGTTGTTATGCACCATGTTTCCCTGGCTCCTACATATTGGAATATGCCCAAAATGATTTTGGAGAGTGATATCCATTCATGGAAGGATATTTGCACTCGTCTTTCATGGAATTTTATTTGCACTTGTCTTTCATTCTCTCATGAACCAAGTGAAATTTCTTGGGGAATTTCTAATCAACAAGTTTTAGGAGTTTGTGTCAGATTTGGGTAGACTCATAGAATGATTATCTTGTGGCTGCTATAAACTCTTTTTGTCAACCCATGGATGCATGGGTTAAATTTTCACTTGATTTGTAGTTTCCAATGATTTGACACTAAGAATCATTGGCTGACTGTGGTGATTCGTTGACTTCTTTTCTTTTTTTTTGCCCCTTTCCCTTAGATGGTCATTCATGGGAGGGGAAGTTCCAGTGAATGTATGATTTGTCGTGTGCTTTTATCTATTGGTTAACTCTTTGGTAACATCCCATGACTGTTATTTCAATGGAACTTGGTTAAATAGCAAACACTAAGTGCTAATTAGGAGTTTTAAATGCTTGATACAATAACTAATTTTGCTTTATAGGATCCCAAATGTGCTTTTTTGGGCTTGAAACTTTACATGGCACCCGTGTGTTTACAAATCATGGAAAACATTTGAGTCTTTTTAGGTTATTTCATGGCCATACTGGACGTGTTTCACTATGAAAAGAAAATTATGGTCAACAGGAGGACAATGTCTTAAGGGATTTCTTTCCATTAATAAGTAAAAGAATCACTAGTAACTGACTCGTTTCCTTCCTCACTTTTATCATGGAAAATGATAGAGGATATGTTTGAACTTCTTATAACAAATTATTTACAACTTAAGAGAGAGGTGTTTTGGAAAGGATGATTAAAGTTATTGTAATATTTTGTTGTTTTGTTTAAAGCTTTCAAGTGTTCATTAGGTGATTTGGAGATATGATTTAATTTAGTGGAATTTTTTTTATATTTTATATTTGAATGATGTTATTTGTTTTATAGATGATGACTCATGATGTTATTGTTTTGTGTATAATGATTTATTTTTTCTTTTGGGCTTGGGCCTTGGCACAAAATTTTAATAAAAATTTGCATAACGGTTTTTGTGAACATTACACTTATTTTACTTTGAAAGCTACTTACAAATCTAGTAATTCTCAACTCTTGGAAACTATTGACGCAGGTTTCTAGATCGATTTGAAATTTTACTTCTGGAATATTCAGTAAGATGTCAAAATCTAATCCTGGGAAGAAACTATCAAGGAAAATTGATGTATTATCTTACTTTAAAAAGTCTCAATCCAAGAATACACATTCTCTTCATGCTTCAAGCTCCTTTGAACAATCTATTACTGATAGAGATGTTAAATCTTGTGAAAATGCATCTGATATCCATATGATGGATGAAATAATAGGTTCCTCAAGTGATCAGGGTGAGATAAATGCAGTTTCAATAGAAATTAATGACGAAAATGTTAAAGATATTTCCTTGGAAGGTGACACAAACCATTCACAGAAAAGGAAAAAAGGCCAGTGGACCATAGGGAGAAAATTCCAAGATGATTGGCTCTCAAGTTTTACATTTATTGAAGAAATACCTTCTACAAATGAGGATTTACGAGAAGTTAAATGTCTCACATGTAGTTGGAAAAGTTGCAAGGTAGTGAAATTTCAGATGAAGCTAGATACAGTACAAAATCATGCAGGAAAGGTTTATGAAAAGAAAATTGTAGATGGTAAAGAGAAATCTATTGTCAGATGGAAATATTTGGAGGAATGACGACATAGCCAATGTGTGGAAGAATACAAAAAATATTTAATAAATAAGAAGAAACTTGAGGCAAGTGGAGGAACCATCATATCTCAATTTGAAAAGACGATGGAAAGAAGTTTGTTATCCAAGACAATACATTTGAGCACTATATTTCACATCTTATGTAAATGTCGTCCTATGACAGATTATCCAGATCACATGAAATTTCTATCTTTTCTTCATGTGCCAAAATTTCCATCTTCTCATTGGTCTGTAACTAGTGGTTGGGAATGGGCAAGATATCTAGCTCAAGTAGAAATTGATGATTTGAAACAGGAGATTGCAAATGCTAGGTTTTTGGCATTGTCTTTGGATGAGGTTACAACTATTGATAATACTTCATGGATTTGCATGAGCATTTATATGGATTTTCAAGAAATTTAAAAGCCGATTTTCAAAAGAGATTAAAATGTTTAGTAGACCACTTTTGCAAGAAAGTCTCGATACATGGAGAACAGATTGGAGGTATTTTAGATTCATCAAAATTGTATCAACAAGGTGGATGCTTTGCTGAAACAATGTGGAAGCAATATCCTTTTTTGGATAATCCTAATGAATATGGTGCTATAACAATATTATGGAATACTTTAAGTGCTAGCCAATACCTGCAAGAAAACATATCAGAATATTTTAAATTAGCAGATTTGTGTCAAACCATGATTTTGGGATCAGTGGAGGATGAGAGAATGTTTAGTGCACTATCATTTTTGAAGTCAAAGTTGAGGAACAAGCTTGATAAACATGTGGATACATGTTTAAGATTATATGTAACAAAGTATGACGTTGACAATTTTCCATATGAAAGAGCACTAGCGCTTTGGTGATCAGATTGTGATAGAAGGGGACAAAACAATATAACAAAATTATCTAATGAACTTGATACAGAACATAATGTTTTGGAGGCTCATAATGATAGTACATCTGGAGAAGATCATGTTCACAATGTAGAAAATGATGACCAAGATGACAATTGGGAAATTGAAATACCCTAGGACTCTTATTTTGGTATACATGTTCCGTTGATCATGCAAGATTACTACATGTCAAATTCAGGTAAAAATGGGTTCTATATTTTGTATTTTTCATTGTAACATTGCAACTAAATTTCTTTCATGTGTGTTATTTTAAGATTGATGTTTCATATTTAATCCTTACATTGTTTGCTTCTTATTTGTGACAGGAAATGAAGCTGGATTTGATGATTTTGGGACCTATTTTCACATAGATAGTGTTTGACTAGTATTAAATAATAAATAACTAATTTAACAAGACTAATGCAAAGCATCAATGGGCTCATTCAAGTACGTGAAACTATCTTGATGTCTAGCTTTGACATCTTAGAAAATTGTAATGGTATATATGTTTCTTGTGTTTGGGGAATTTTACTGAGTTTCGAGTTTTATAATTTCTTGGAAAATAATTATTGATATTTGGAAAATGTGTGATTTTATATTGGTATTGGAAACGAAGCTAGTTTTGATCTTTGATTGGAAATGAAATCAGATTTGATGAAGTTGGGACCTATTTCTTTTCACATAGATAGTGTCATAGTATTAAATGATAAAGAAATAATTTAAGAAGTCTAATGCTAAGCAACAATGGGCTTATTCAAGTACATGAAATTGTGTTAATGTCTAGCCTTGATATCTTTGAAAATTTTAGTGGTTTGTTTGTTGCTTGTTTAGAGGATTTTGTTGAGTTTGAAATTAGTCTCTTGAATGCTTATGGTTCTCATATCATGCATATATCAATAGATCGATAGATCCAGTTCTATTATTATAATCATTATTGTTTTCTTTATATATTTGGTAGTTTGAGGAAAGATATTTTATTTCCTTTCACTTTGTGGCATGATTTCGACATCTTCACCTTTTAGAATATAGTAAAATATTTTTCTTATTATAGATTTTTCTTGGAAAAGAATTATTGAGAGTTAGGTGCAAATGCACAATGTTGTGTAGCAATAGTGTGGTAAATATGGGATAGTGCAAAGCATAGTTTCGAAGATTAGTCTAAGTTGACTCGTACCTAATCAACTCAGTCAAGTTGATTGTTGGTTGAACGGCTAATTGTTGGTTCAATGGAAAGAAGGTCTTGTAGGCACAAATACCAAAGGGAAAAATGGAGCCCATCATGGGGTACTCTTTGTAATTCTCCACCACTGCTACCTTTCCTCAAACTCCTCTCCAACCTCAATATCAGTGCTAGTAGTAGCATGACAAACAACACTATGCTTAGCAGAACTAGAAGAATGTGTTTTCTAAACTACACGAGAACTACTTCCCTCACGAGTCACCATGTGCCATGCTTGGTCTCGGTGGTTCTCTTCCTTCTACTCCTGGTTCAATTACCATATCTTCATTGGAACCAACACTCCGAACTCCACTAGACAACAATTCAGCATTTTGTAGTAGTGATTTTCCATTTGTACTGGTGATTCGCCATGATTTTACAGGATAATATAATCTCGTGAGAGATTCGCCAAAAAATTATATATACATATTATATTATTAATAAAATCGCCTTCCATTTTTCCTATGTATCATGGGGATTCGCCTATTTTATATATATATAAATTTAGGGGGGTTCTCAAAATTATCCCTGATGCTCAGGACAGAGCTTCTCCACAGCGTCTATGCAATCCTCCTTGATCCCTCTGCATCTGTGCATGATCCCCTTTCTGGATGGGTGACGGGCTATTTATTCACCCGCCATCGCAATTGCTAGTTCCTCGTGCATTCTTCTTCACCTGTTTCCGGCTTCTTTTTGTTACATATGAGTTGTGCTATCTGTTCTCTATCATATATTCTCTTTGTATACACTTATCTTCGTCAGCTTCATTAGTTATCTCTTGTTCTTCCGCTACCTACCGTTGTTGCGCCTGCCATGTGTCGATCCGCAACCCAAAATTTGTTCTTTATTCAAAATTCAAAACAAGGGCCCCAATAGGCCCCGGCCATAGTTTCTTGACTCATCCAGAGTCAATCACAAATCATTATCTCCACTTCCATCGCTCTGCCAGACCCCGTGCTGTGTTCTTGTTGTGCACCTTCATTCTGTTTCCCAAACAAGGGCCCCAACTCTGGCACCTTACTCAACGCTGAAGCCTTAAGCTCATTGAAGGTTGTCACAGCTTGATGCCACCCATGTAATAGTGCACCCATTTATATGGTGATATTAGTGACATCTTCCTCCCCAAAAGTCGCGGGTACAGCTCCGAATACTGTTCTGATTTGGGTTCCGACCTCGGCGGCTAGCTGCTGCATTGTCTGGGCGCTAATTTGGATGGGATGGTGAAGCTCTCGAATTTATTTCTTGGCCATTGCCGAACTAACCTCTGTCTACTAGATCTGGATCTCTAGAGCATCCACCTGGGCATACAGCTGGTCCAATTGTGAGGGGTATGTGGCATCCTGAATTTCTTTTGAGAGTTGTTGCAGTTGCACTGAAATGGGCTGAGTCTTTACTGTAAGGGCCGTCGAGAATTCTTGGAGACCTTTTAGGAGGTCATAGGCATCTTGCACTACAGAGCTGAGAGCTTCTTGTATTTGGGTGACCTGGCCCTATTTCTCTGTAATCTATGTGGTGTAGACTGTCACTGGATCGGGCAGTACTAGTCATGCTGCTAACGCTGCTTGGAGCTTTGCATTTTCCTTGTGGAGGTTGGTATATGCCACCCAGAGGTGGATTGCTCGTTGTAACACATCTTTTTCTGGCACATCGGTGGGTACCTGAGTGTAATGAGTTGCTATTATAGGCCATAGTACCACGAACACCCTGGCCACTTCATTCATCTGGTCCTGGAGCTACCCGTGTGCCACCATGAGCTACTCGCGATGTTTAGTAAGCATGATGATCTGCTGCTGCTGTTGCTCAAATATCTGTTGTATCTCGGAGTGGAGCCTTTCGGGCTGCTGGGATGCTCTCTGAATGAAGTGGTACAACTGAGTCATGCCCCACATCTCCATGCTGTCAGCCCCTAAAATACCCTGGTCTGGCCTCTGCTCCTGCAATGGTTTCCCACTGGAAAATGATCTAGTGGAGTGTCCTTAAGGGGATGGTGGCGGGGTTGGATGGGGTGCAGATTCTGCCATATTCAGGTCTGGCCGCTCCCCCGGATCTGTTTGGATGGGCTACTGAAGTGGAGTAGGCTTAGGCTGTGTCCCAGCCTTGTCTAAAATGATTTGCGCCATCTGTGTGAATAAATAAAAAAAAGTGACATGGGGGTCCCTAACGGGATTGACCGGTGGTGTCACCATTATACTTGATTTGGCCTCAGTCCCGTGGTCCCCACTGATTAGATCCTAGATTACTGGGTCTGATACAGTGGTAGATGAGTTGGATGGTGCAGATGAAGTGGTAGGTGGAGGTGGGTCGGTACGGGGTAGTGAAAAATGAATGTTTATGAAGTTGGAGGGGTCAATGGGAGGTTGAGGTGGAATCCCACCTATTTCCCCTGTCTCGATGAGTGGTTCTTCTTGTATGGGTACCCCAGGGCTCAATGGCCAGGATGGATCCTCCTTAGTGAGGTCCACCATCAAACTTAAATCTATGGTCCAGGCCCTCTTGGCCTTGGGAGCCTCTAGGGGGTTTGCAGATGTACTCTTTTCCCCCAGCGGGGTGGTCACTGGACCTGGTGAAGTAAATAGAACATTGGGAATGGGGGAGGTGATGGAGGTTGTGCAGAGAAATGGGGTGGTCTGAGAAAGCTAAAATTCAGAAAAAATAGGGAAAGGATTGGCACCACTTAAGACTACTCGGACCACTTCGTTCAGACTTCATACCTTTGTGTTTAGCTGGCCAATAAGTGAGAAGAGTTGCATGTTGGAGACACTTTGTGTCCCCTCTTCTTCTGATTCACCAGGCAGTTGTTGTGGTAGCATTTTGTCAAAATTGTATGTGGGTACCTCGCTTCGAATTTCCATCGCGACCCCCGGGCACAAACAAACTTCGTTGTGGAAGGCCGCGTCATTGATTTGGAATTTCAGCGGCCGCATCTGAAATTTTTCTTCCAGCGCGCAAGTAGGTTGGAGGAAGGTGTGCTTATGGCTGACCCCGAACCAAACTTTCTCGCTGTATCCATCCAGAAGATTGTTGGGAATCCTCTGTTGGCTTTTCACTACATCAGTCATTAAACCATACCAACTTCGGAAGGCCTTTACATTGACCACTTTGGTGCTGGGATCCCCTGACACCTTCCATGGGACAAATTTCATTGCTAGAGGCTGACCCTCTAGTAACTCTGTCGGAAACCTGACGAGGGGAGCATGCCATTTCCACATTGCCAGCGTGACTATCAAATATCCATAGATGAAGCTCGTGGCCCTCTTGTAATTATCCTTGCATGCATCAAACGAATCCTTCAGCAGGAAGGAGCACTAGTTCAACTTGGCCCCCTGGACGCAGTGCTCTGCAATGGAAGTGGTATACAAGGTACATTCCCCCTTCGTGTAGTGCCTCATTGTCTTACTGGAAATGAGGTAACATGCAAACCTGACTTCGGGCCTGTTGATGAGTTCCATTTTCGCTCCCTTCCCTCCCCGTCGGGTGCCATATTTTACATAATAATCTGTGTCTCCCGACTTCTTTGCTCTTTTTGAGGTGGTCTAGCATGCGGAGGACACATCTAGGCCTTCCTGTGAGACTCCTGTGAGCCGGTGAATGTCCTCGGAATGGATTGGAATTTCTTTGCCCAACCATAAGGATCCGTTCTGAATTTGACTGAGAAGGAACTTGGTACATTGCATGGCTTCTCCAGGCATCCCGAATACTGGCAGATTCCTCAAATGCAAAATGGAGGATTGCTGGATGCCTCAGAACTCCGAAAAAATCCTTGTTGCTACTTGTCTTGCCTCTGTGGTATAGCATTCCATGTACACATGATGTTTAAGCACTGGGAACTCGAAAGAGTCCGTGATGTATGCATCGTTGAGAGCAGCGCTATCATACTTCCCGACAAGGGACTCTGTTTTATGAATCCAAGTGTCAAGCTGTGGTTCCACTACTGCTGGATTAACTCTTGTCATCTTCACACGGTGTTGATACACTTTCAGAATAATTCTCGGCCCATTCTCTTGGCTCTGCGCTTCGGGACACCTCTGCTGCTCTGGTTCTACTCCAACTGGCTTTGCGTCTTTAGATATTTCTAACTTGAACATGGAGCTCTCTGGAGTTCTTGTGCTTTTCTTCATGCAGGCTATGTAAGAACCGACACGAGTGAGGTTGATGAGACCCCATAACGAATTAATTCCTACTGGCATCCTCCATGGTGGTAATCATGCGATCAGTCGTCAGCTGAGGTGTATTCTAAAATTTTCTAACGGTGGTATGGGGAAATGGGCGGACACGACGGCTAAGGTTACCTCAAATTATGGTAAAATTATTACTACCAGGTTACGTATAATTATGGAAATTTATGTTGCAAATCTAGGCGATCTTATGGACTGACACAAGTACTAAATGAAATGATATGGACTGACACTTGACACGGTTACTTATCCTATGGGGATGACATGCTAGGCAATGCCCCTCCCCGACCACAATCGGTTGAGGTGTGGTCCCCTCAACCTAGTGGTTATTGACGACCTATGCATGGAAAATGAACACTACCTACGCTTAACCCGGTTGCGGGAGAGTTATTCAACTATGCTACTCTATGGCTTCTCTCCGGTGTGAGAGTTATTAATGAAAACTGAAAGAAAATTAATCACCGTAGGGCTTCAAGCATGCGCCATTCACCCACCCAGGTAAAATAGTACCATCCAGTTGAGCCAACCGAACAGCTCCAAAATCCTTAATCTCGACGACGAAGTAGGGTCCTAACCAGTGCATCTGCAGTTTTCCCAGAAACTTCTGAAACCTGCTATCGTAGAGGAGAACCTTACCTCCAACTTGGAATGTTTTTCTCTTGATGTGGCGATCACGCCACGCCTTCTGCTGATCCTTCTGAACCTTTTGATGAAACTCGGCAAGGAACCTATCCTCATCAAGTTCTCGTAATTCGTGTAGGTGCTCCTGTAGTGATTCCTCCTTCGAGAACTTCAGGGAGGTGGCAATCAGAAGACTTGGTAGGGTGAAGTTGGAGGGAATCACAACTTCATGGCCATACACCAGCTAGAACGGTGTTTTATTGGTCAAACGCTTCACCGTGGTTTTGTAGGCCCACAGTGTGGCTGGCAACTAGTCATCCCAATCATCCTACTTGGCATTGTAGATCTTTGTTAAACCCTTTTCTAAGATTTTGTTGAACGCTTCAACAGTTCCATTAGCCTGCGGGTGGTACGGGCTACTTTTGTGATGTTGGATCATGAAGGTGTCCAACAATGATTTGATCATTTCATTAATGAAGTGTGTACCTTGATCGCTGGTTAAAATCCTTGGGCAACCAAACCTGCTGATGATGTTTTCAAAGATGAACCTGGTTGCTGTATCTGTCATACAATCCCGTACCGCTGCTGCCTCGACCCATCTGCTGAGGTAGTTTGTGGCGGTAATGATGTACCAGGCCTTGGAATGTCTGGCTACTGGGGCTATGGGGCCGACGAAGTCAACAACCCATTTCTCAAATGGCCGCAACATGTTCATCGGGTGTAGTGGTAGCTCATTTCTGTGAGAGGGCCTTCCATTCGCTGTCAAAAATCACATTTCTTGAAAAATGATTTACTATCGGCATGGACCGTTAGCCACCATAGTCCAGCTTGTAGCACTTTCCTGGCGGTGGGTTTCACCCCCACGTGTCCTCCCGCAATGATGCTATGGCACTCCCACAGCACGGTTTCGCGTTCATGGTTGAGGATACATCTTTGCAGAATCTTGTCAAGTCCCAATTTGTACAACTACCCTGCAATCAGTTGATATTCAGTGGCACGAATGACCAGGTGTCATTTCTGGATCAGAGTGTAGCGCTGAGGTCACTACCCCGTGGTTAGGTAAGTTGCGATGTCGTCCAAGTAATCTGGTATGGATTCTACCTGGAAAAGATCAGCGTCAGGGAGCTGATCATCGAGAGAGCCCTCGTTCTCTGCCATCTCCAACCTAGATAAGTGATCGGGCTTGACGTTCAACTACCTGGGCTTGACAATCACTTAGAAGGTGAATTCTTGAAATATTAGAATCCATCGGCATATCTGTCCTTCCAAAATGGGCTTATTGAGTAGGCACTTCAAGGCAGAGTGATTAGTAAATAAATTAAACTTACCCCCGAGGAGATAGTGGCATAACTTCTGGAGTGAGTACACCATTGCGAGCGCCTCCCTCTCTGTGGTGGTGTAATTCCACTCTACATTAGACAGTTTGTGGCTGGCAAAGTAGACTGGGTGGTCAACTGTCGTCTCCCTTGGTTGTGCCAAGACAACCCCAAGTGCAATACCGAAAGCATCGATATGCACATGAAACTGCTTATCCCAATTCGAATGAACCAAAATGGGTGCCATTGCTAGCTTCTCCTTTAGAGTGTCAAAGGCCAACCTACAGTCATCTGTCCACTGGAACACCTCTGACTTCCGTAGTAACTTTTCCAAAGGAGAAGTTATCTTCACATAGTTTCTAATAAACCATCTGTAATAACCCGTGTGCCCTAGGAGCGACTGCAATTTCTTTACCATTTACAGGGCTTCCATGTGAACGATCACTGCTACGTTGGTAGGATCGACACAAACCCCTTGCCGACACACCACATGTCCCAGGAGCGTTTCGAATGGAACTAAAAATATACATTTCTTCAGGTTCAATGAAATGTGCAGTTGTTGACACTGATCAAACATTATGCATAGCAGGGTGGTGTGGTCTTTCAGCAAACTGTAGATGGTCCAATCGTCCATGTAGACTTCCAGAAACTTATGAATATATTCCTGGAAAGTAGCTATGACAATCCTGGAAAACACAGCAGGGTCATTTTTTAGCCTGAACGGCATCACATGATATGCAAAAGACCCCCACTCGGTGGTGAATGTCATTTTCTTCTTGTCTTCTTCCGCAATACGCAACTGATTGTAGCCTGAGAACACATCAGTGAAAGAGTAGGAATCATTTCCTACAACATTGTCCAATACTTCGTCGCTGAATGGAGTAGGAAATGGGTCATGGATGAAAGCGTTGTTCAGACTGTGGTAGTCTACACAGACGCGGATTCCTGACTTGTCCTTCTTATTTTGAATGACAATGGGACTCACTCACTCTGCTTCTTCCACAGGGAAGATTAGGCCTACCTGCAACATTTTATCGATCTCCAACTTGACTTTCTCCTTGATTTGCGGGTTCAGCCAATAAGGTTGATACTTTACTGGCATGGCGTCTGGTTTCAGCACGATTCGCATTTCTCCGAGGTCCCATTTGATTCCTTTTAAATATGCAACCGATGAAGGGAATAGGTCTTCGTATTCCTAGAGGAGACTGAAAATTTCCTTGGTCGCCTCCTCATCCCAGTAGTCCCCAACTGTAGCTAGTTTGGGTTTGTCCTCCGTGCCAATGTTGAGTTTCTTGGTCTTTAGCGGATGTAGATGGACTCCTTTAGTGGTATACTCTTCTTTAATGTTCAACTCTCCTTCTGTCTCCTCAAATTACAGGTGCCTCAGGTCCTCCAGACCGTCATCATCTAGCTCGTTATCGATCTGTTGGCAAGCCAACTTACGCCTGCCATCAGGATTTAATACGAACGGTCGCCCATTGGTGCCTGGATCTTGGAAAAATAGTACCCCTTTTATGGTCTGTAATGCTTGGGACACCAGCTCGGTCTTCCCCTCAAATGGAAAGTACTGAAAAAATTTGATCGCAACCTCCTACCAAGAACTAGTCCCTCTCCTTCTTTCTTCTTCTAAGTACTAGGCATGTGGGATGGTATCTAAGGAGTGGGAAAGCTGATGTACCCATAGCTCCTCCGGGTACCCTCTACTTTCCCACTACTCCTCACAGGTCTTCAGGTGGTCTCTTGGGTCGGAAGTCCCTTGGTACCTTTTCTTGCTTAGAGGTCCTTCATCTTCCTTGAACCGTGCCCTCAAAGCCTTCACCACACAACTCCACCGCGACAGGGAGTTGCGGTGATTTTTCCACCACCTGGCTGATGTGGACTGCAGCGCTACGTCCAAGAGTGGTATCCTATTTTCTTCTACTACCTTGTCTTCTACCTGTGCAATGGAGGTATTTACTGTTGCCATGTTGGACAAGGTGGGGTACTCCCATATCTCATAGAAAATCCAATGGATTCTGGTGATATTGGCACATCTCCTCATGCTGGTCTCGTACCCACCTTGCTACCAGTCCTCCTGAGCTAGTTCTGACCCCAGCTCCGATCTCCAGACAATACGCCAGCTTACTGTACCAGTTTTGGTCAAGTTAATATCATCGTCGTGCTTCCCTGTTGTCATCCGATAGAGGTTTTCCACCATCTGAGCATCCTCCCTACTATCCACAGTTTCTGTATATTGTGGATCCTAATTCAGGTCGAGAGGCTGAATGATCGGACCTCTCCATCTTCAAAAATCATCAGCTCCATTTTGAGTTTGATGACGGTGTAGCTCTCAAAAGGCTAGTCGATTCCTAGCAATGTAAGGTAGGTATCTCCGCCTCCCATAATATCAATGACCTTGAAGTCCGTGTAAGTCTTTACCCCTGCGATGTCAACCTCGACATCCTCGAGTCGGCTGATCGGCACAATGCAGTACTGGTTTTCCATCCTAAGCTAGATTGGCAAGTGAGTCAGTCATGGCTACCTAAGAGCCTCCAACGTCTTCCGAGGCAGGATATTGACATCAGATCCCAAGTCCAGCATGGTGTCTCTGATCTGAAATATTGCCACCTGCGTGTTGAGCTGGAACTCTTTTCCCATTCTTCATTTGTTCCGCTTGACCCGTTGCACATACTGGGGTGCTGTGTTCGAGGATTCCCTCAGCCCTGTGTTCCCCTGTAATACATCCTCCAGGGTATGCTTGAGCTGCTCTTGCATTGAAGCATTATCAACAATCTTGAGGAATAGGTGCATCCATTCCTCAATCATAGCCCTCGTAGTGCTCTGTTCTCTGGTATTGGTCTTCATGGGTACCTCAATACCTTTGTCTCCCCCCAGCTGGGAAAATGTATCTGCCGCCTCCTGGAAATATGTCTTCTACGGTTCCAGCCTGATCAGTTGTTTTGGGGAGGCGGGCCTGATCACCCATATCGGCTCCTTTTCGCGAGCATCCTCCCCCGTTTTCTTTCCTCCTCTCATCACAATGGATATGTTCTACATGGTTGGAGTTGTTGTCCCTCGAGGTTCTGCGTTTACCAGATTCATGCCCCTCTGACTTGCTCGTTCCTCCCACTTCTTGATAAGTTCAGGGCAGTCCTCTGTCGCATGGGTGTTCACGCGGCACTGGGAACACCACGGTATTTTAGGTAGGGGAAATTTGTGGGCCACATGACCCTCCTGATCATAGTTGTAGCATTTCACCAGACCTTGCCCCCCTATGCGGCCTCTGCGCATACCACCTCCTCTGCCTCTGGGAGCTTCATTCACCCTGTAGGAGGGCCAGTCCAATCGATCTACAAGTGCATCGAGAGGTCTTCACTATTCGGTGTTGTGAGTCGTGGAAGCACAAAAATCACAGTATACATTGTTCAGAACATTGGAGTACTTCTGCAAAATCCAGCATGTCAGAGGTTGATGACCCACCATATGGAAAATTTTGAAATACTCTATTGTAGCTGGGGTTGGTTGGGGTGGGAACTCGACATACGGTTGTTGTAGTGGATAGACCCCTTGCAGGTTTATCGGCACGCCTCCCCCGATACGGGGAGTCCCCTGTACTACTACGATTGAGGGCCCCACTCCCGAGCTATGCAACCGAGGACACTTAGTTTCCATGTGCCCTTCATCCAGGCAGTGTGTGCACCAGAAATTCGGCTTGGCCGGTCTTATGGGCTGCATCTCCTTAGAATTTTCAATCATATTGGCAATCTGATGTTGCAGTCCCAGTAGGGAAGGATCTTGCGAGGCCGGTCCTGCCCTATATTCCTGAGGGTAGCCCACCATTGTTTCTATCTTCATAGCCTATTCCAAAGCATCCTGCAAGTTGTCGATCTTTTGTTGGGTGAGGGGGGTTCGTGTCAAGGGAAGCAGAGCCTTGATGAGCCAGTCCCTCTGATGGTTTGGGTTGATCGGGTAGCTGAGTTTCCAGATCACATTTTTAAACCTGAAAATTAGCTCCCACGCAGTCTCCCCTTCTCTCTGCTTGATCTCCCATAATTCGGACAGACCTTGTTGGTCTGTTCGGGGGAGCTTAAATTCTCGGACAAAATCCCGCTTGACATCGAAAATTGCTAGATTCAGGTGGGCCTCCGAACACTTTATGAACCAGCGCAATGCTCTTTCTCTCAGCATGGTTTGGAATTCTATTATTTTTCCTGCATTTGGTGTCTGCCGAGCCCTCCATATGGCTTCACAGAGGTACCAGTGTTGTTCCACATCGTTGTTACCCCGCCCAAAGAATTTTGGGTACTGGGTGAATGACCCCGCCATATTTACTTGTGGAGGTGTGAATAGAATGAACCCTTCGGGTCCTGGTTGCGTAATTATGCTATACTACCAGTAATGCTGCTATTAGCATGCATCACTGCTAACACTGGACTGCAATGCAATCGACTCAACCCTTGTGACTTAACAAAAATATCACTTAAAGTTTTATAGAGTACCAGGGGAAGGTAGGGATCCTTTCCTTTCAAACTTTGGGAAGTAGGAATACCTGGAGATATGAATTCCATCCATTCTTGGAACAACCGCTGCATCATGACGTACCACTCATCATCGGAACCTTTTGCGGGCTGCACACCTGCATCTTCTTCAGTAGACATCATCTCCCTCTTCCTCCTGGTTGAGCTCCCATGCACCTGCTGCAATCCCACAATAGTCTCTTCCATCTCTTGGGGACCCATTTGGCCTTCCATATTCAATATCATTTGAGGAACCTCCTCTTTATCTTTCCGACTACTCCCTCACCGTTTCAACTATCGCATCAGTCGTTCTCGCCACCTGTCGATGATCTGCGCCCTCCGATGTGCATGTTGCTCCCTCAACCTCCTTGGGGACTCAACATCCATTCCCTTACTTCCCCACTTCACATTTCATGTAGCATTCGTCCCTCGGGCCCTTCCCCCAACACTGGAGGTTTACGCTTCCATGCCCAATTTCTGGAATTCCATTAGCCCTTCATCCACCATTAGGACCTTAAACCATAGCGGAATCTCCTTAAGTAGCTTTACTCTTAGTTCGGATCGGAATATGGCTTCGGCTATGGAGAAGGACTGGTAGCACTCGGCAGAAAATTTCGCAATATACCCGTCCAAGGTAGATTCTACCCAGAAGTCTACAGCACGGGTCAACTTAGTATCCAACCGATGCAGGGCCACCAAATCTCTTTGCACCCACTTGTGGTAGATATTTCGCAATTTGTCCCTAATTGTTGGGTATGTGTTATATTCTTTCCATGATTAGTCCCACGCACTGTATGTTGCGTCGGGCGTAGCTGGGGGGTCACGAGGGGCGAAGCAGTCCCCACCGTTGGGGCCCATGGTTCTTTGCATGGTTTTGCACATGGTTTTGGGGTTTGATGGTTTTCGGCCCCTGGTATTTTTGTAGATCCGGTCAAGGGAACTACGGTTATGTTCTAATCTAGGGTTAATGGATTGGGGTTTATGTATGCTCCAGCATTTATATATATGTGTTGTAACACTAAAAGGAATATAATGAAAAATCAAGCTGGTCGTCCCGATTTGGGATCGAGGAGAAAATCTCTGTGTTTATCTGTTTTATGTTTTATGCTCTTGCTATTTTTTGTTTTATGTTATAAGAATCGTGTGTAGATATTTCTGTTCAGGGTTAAAACCTACATTTGGTATTGGAGTTGTTTCGGCTTCAAGGGGACGCCTTTGTTGTTGAGGGTTTTTTTGCTCGGGCCTGTGGTAGACCCTCTGCAGTGGGAAATCTGCGGGATCGATTCTTACGGTGAAAGAATATGGCGAGCGGCGGAAAGATAGAGATCGATAAATTTAATGGTCAGAGTTTTGAGTTGTGGAAGCTCAAGATGGAGGATCTGCTGGTGGATAAAGATCAGTGGATCACGGTAGATCCAGGTACTAAACCAACTGCAATGTCAGATGAAGACTGGAAGAAACTGGATCGGAAGGCTAAGAGCACAATACGGTTGTGTGTGTCAGATTCAGTATTGTTGAATGTATCTAGGGAAGCTACGACGAAGAATTTGTGGGAAAAACTTGGGACTTTGTACCAATCTAAGTCTCTGGTGAATAAGTTGTTCCTACGGAAAAAGTTGTATAACCTGAGGATGAAGGATGGAGACTCGGTGACAGAGCATCTGAACGCCTTCAATACTGTGGTAAGTCAGCTGTTGTCTGTTGATATTAAAATCTCAGATGAAGATAAGTGCATCAGTTTGTTGTGCTCTCTACCAGACTCGTGGGACAGTCTGGTTATTGCAATAGGTAGCAATACAACTACCTTGAATTTTGATGACATTGTCTCAACCTTGCTATCGGAGGAAATGAGACGGAGAAATATGGAGGGTCAGAATGGAGATGCCTTATCTGTACGAGGAAGGTCCCAGAACAGAAACAAGAATAAGGTTTCGAGTGGAAGATCTAAATCTAGAGGGAGATCTAAATCTCCTGGAAAGTTTGTAAAGGTGTGCTGGAAATGCGGAAAGGAAGGGCACTACAAAAAGGAATGCAGATCTAAAGCTCCCGAGAAAGGAAAGGGATCTGATGAAGGTCCTTCTGCAGAGGCAAAAACCACCTCGGATGAAGGTGGGGATGTGTATTTGGCTTCTTCTTCAAATACACATGTAGATCATGAGTCATGGTTGATTGACTCATGTGCATCCTTTCACTTCACTCCCCATAGGGAGTGGTTCTGCGAGTATGAGAAATATGATGGTGGTGATGTCTTCCTAGGGGATGATAGGAAGGCCAGAATCGTCGGACGTGGAAAGGTCAAGCTGAAGATGCAAGGTGGAAGGATTAGAACACTTCCTGGTGTTCTGCATATTCCTGCATTGGCCAGAAATCTGATTTCTGTAAGCAAGATGGATGATGCAGGTGTAAAAACAGTGTTCGAGAAAGATGCCTGCAAGATGGTTCGGGGAGCACTGGTATTAATGCGGGGAGTTCGGACTAGAACTCTGTACAAGCTACAAGGTAGCACCGTTATTGATGGGTGTAACAGTTCTATGGTTCCTGAAAGTGGGATGGAAAGTCTAGTTGTCTCTGGAGAAAATACCATGCTATGGCATCAAAGGCTTGGACATATTGGAGAGAAGGGCCTTCGGATACTGCATAGAGATGGTATGGTAGAAGGTATGTCTAATTGTTCTCTGGATTTCAATTTTCGTGGAACATTGTGTATATGGGTGCTGCACTGGGTGAGTTTTCCTTCTGGTGCCAAGAGGGAAAACAAGATATTAGAACTTGTGCACAGTGATGTGTTTGGACTTGTGTCAGTTCCATCACTAGGAAAATCTATGTACTATGTTTCATTCATAGATGAATTCTCAAGGAACACATGGATATATTTCTTGAGGAAGAAATCTGAAGTCTTTGACAAATTTAAAGAATTTAAGGCTCTGGTGGAAAATCAGACAGAGAAGAAGATAAAGGCGCTGAGGACAGATAATGGTGGGGAGTTCTGCAAGAAGGAATTTGAAGAGTTCTGTAAGAAGTGTGGTATAGCACGATAGAAGACTACTCCATACACACTGCAGCAAAATGGAGTTGCAGAAAGAATGAACAGAACACTGATGGAAAAGGCAAGAAGCATGCTCAGTGGTACCGGGTTAGGACAAGAATTCTGGGCAGAGGCAGTGGAGACTGCATGTTACTTAGTTAACAGATCACCTTCATCAGCGTTGGAGGATAAGACCCTACATGAGGTATGGACTGGTAAGAAACCCTCTCTTTCACATCTGAGGGTATTTGGATGTGATGCATATGTACATGTTCCAAAGGAGAAAAGGACCAAGTTGGATAATAAATCTGAAAAGTGCATCTTTATTGGGTATAAGGATGGTTTAAAGGGTTACAAGCTTTGGAACCCAGAAACAAGGAAGGTTGTGTATAGCCGAGATGTGGTGTTTAGAGAAGTGAAATATGTTGTTAAACATGAAGTCCTACCAAAGGAACCTGAGAAGATAGAGTTTGAGCTAAAGGAGGATGAATCAGACTCTACAATAGAAGAAGACTCAAAAGATGAAGAGCCACAAACTCCAGCTTTGAGAAGATCAGTTCGGGAAAGAAGGCAACCCGAAAGGTATAGTCCATCTGCTTTCTGTTCAGGTTTTTCCTTAACTATAACTGATGATGAACCCAGAACTATCAGGGAGGCAGTAGATTCAGAGGATGGAAAACTCTGGAAGGAGGCCATGGTTGATGAAATGGCATCCTTGCACAAAAACGATGCATGGGATCTAGTGGAGTTGCCGACTGGAAGGAAGCCCATTGGGAGAAAATGGGTGTTTAAGAAGAAGATGAATGTAGAAGGCAAGGTGGAGAAATACAAAGCTTGGTTGGTAGCGAAAGGTTATTCCCAGGTGCCGGGAATTGATTTTGGTGATATTTTTTCTCCTGTTTCCAAAGTTACTTCTATTAGATTACTTTTATCTGTTGCTGCTGCATTTGATTTTGAGATAGAACAGATGGATGTGAAGACAGCATTTCTTCACGGGGATCTAGAAGAGGAGATCTACATGAAGCAACCTGAAGGTTTTATGGTGAAGGGTAAGAAAGAACTGGTATGCAGGTTGAAGAAGTCTCTGTATGGGTTAAAACAGTCACCAAAGATGTGGTATCAGAAATTTGATACCTATATACGGGGACTTGGCTTCACCAGAAGCAAGGAGGATCACTGTGTTTATTTTAAATTAATTGGTGATCGTGTTATTTATTTGGTCTTGTATGTGGATGATATTTTTTTGATTGGAAATGATAAAGAAATTATCCAAGATTTGAAGACCCAACTGTTCTCCAAATTCGACATGAAGGATCTGGGTGCTTCAAATTATATTTTGGGCATGGAAGTTAAGAGAGATCGGGCAAAGAGGAAGCTCTGGTTAAACCAGAGGAAGTATGTCGAGACTATATTGCAAAGGTTCAATATGCAGGATAGTAAACCAGTGAAGGTTCCTATTCCTGTAGGTGTAAAGCTATCTGATGAACAGTGTCCCAAGACACAAGAAGAAGAGGAGTATATGTCCCGTGTTCCATATGCAAGTGCAGTGGGTATCCTAATGTATGCAATGGTCTGTACTAGACCAGACATTGCACATGCAGTGGGAGTATTGAGCAGGTTTATGTCAAACCCAGGGAAGGAGCATTGGACAGTAGTGAAGCGGGTTTTCAGATATTTACGTGGCACTAGTGATTATGGCTTGTGCTACCAGGAAAGACCAGGATTGGAAAGAATGTTGGACATTCGTGGTTTTGTTGATGCAGACTGGGCTGGAGATCTGGACCAAAGAAGATCTACAAGTGGGTATGTGTTTAGCCTATTTGGAGGCACAGTTAGTTGGATGAGTAAAAGACAGTCTATAGTGGCTCTTTCAACTACAGAGGCATAATACATAGCAGCCACTCATGCAAGCAAGGAAGCAATTTGGTTGCAGAGATTGTGTTCAAGTATGGGGTTGGTACAACAAGCTATAAGGATAGACTGTGATAGCCAAAGTGCAATTTTCTTGGCTAAGAACCCTGCTTATCATTCAAAGACAAATAACATTGATGTTCAATATCACTTTGTTAGAGATATGGTTGAGGCTAAAAGGGTGTTGCTGGTAAAGGTGGAGACTTTGAAGAATGTTGCAGATGCATTAACAAAGTCTGTTAGCACTCAGAAGTTCTCTTGGTGTAGAGAAACAATGGGTGTTGAAGAATTGGGCCAATGACTAAGCTCTCTTGTGACCCCCTGTGGAAAGAAAACAACAAGTGGGAGGATGTTGGGTATGTGTTATATTCTTTCCACGATGAAGCACCACGCTTGGCAGATGTTGCGTCGGGGCGTAGCCGGGGGGTCACGAGGGGCGAAGCAGTCCCCACCGTTGGGGTCCGGGGCAGCGCCCCGACCAAAATTTGTTTTTTGTGCGGACCCACTCATAGGCGAATCCGCCCATGGTTTTGTGCATGGTTTTGCACATGGTTTTGGGGTTCGATGGTTTTCCGCCCCTGGTATTTTTGTAGATCCGGTCAAGGGAACTACGGTTATGTTCTAATCCAGGGTTAATGGATTGGGGTTTATGTATGCTCCGGCATGTATATATATGTGTTGTAACACTAAAAGGAATATAATGAAAAATCAAGCTGGTCTTCCCGATTTGGGATCTAGGAGAAAATCTCTATGTTTATCTGTTTTATGTTTTATGCTCTTGCTATTGTTTATTTTCTCTTATAACAATCGTGTGTAGATATTTCTGTTTAGGGTTAAAACCTACACTAATTGCCTTGGTCTGCAATCTTTGCAACCAATTATAGAGGTCATTAGAGAATTTTCCCCAGAGGATCTCGTAGGTATCACTGGCGGAATCCAAGAACAGGACTAGATCCTTAAGCACCTTCTCATTTTGATGTGTTAGCTCTGCTTTTTGAGCTATAAACTAGTCTAGCTGGTTATCCCACCATCTATGTATTTCTCCTTCGAAGATCCATGATACCATGATCTAGTGCCCCTAATGAAGTTAGGGTCCTGGAAACGGAACCATTTGTTGGCGATACAATAGGTCTTGCGGGCAAGACCAAGGTTAAGGGATCAGGGCCAAGAAAGGATTCCGTTGTAGTATAGAACCACACCGGCATTTTCACCATACTCTGGAGAGAAGAGCGTCTCACCCGAGGCGTGCCGCGATCACATGTAGAAGAGGAACACATTGGTAAAGGCATATGGATCCGCAACTCGAATCTAACATATAATAATTTGCATAAACATCATCATACATAGAAAATCTTCCCAGAACGTTATGCAGATACTAAGCAAATAAAATTTTAAGGTACCATAGACATCATGCATGCATGTAACTCATATAACAAGACAACAACCTTCAAGTATATTAATAACCTTCATCTGGATCCATAGTTACATTGCTCCATAGGAAGAGCTTACGATTCTGTTATAGATGTCCCATAGGACAGAGAGATAGAGAATACAGCCAAGATAGATCAATAGGATCCTAGGAACTACAAAGGTGTCATGCTTAGGACAGAGCTCCTCCACAGCGTCTACTCGATCCTTCTCGATCCCTCTGCATCTGTGCGTGATCCCCTTTTCAGCTGGGTGACGAGCTATTTATTCACCTGCCATCGCAACTGCTAGTTCCTCTTTCATTCTTCTTCAGTTTCTTTCGACTTCTTTCTGTTTGCTATGAGTTCCTCTATCTGTTCTCTATAGTATCTTCTCTTCGTCTACACTTATCTTCGTCAGCTTCATCAACTATCTCCTGTTCTTCCACTACCTACTGTTGTTGCACCTACCATGTGTTGAGCCGTAACCAAAAATATGTTCTTTATTCAAAATTCAAAACAAGGGCCCCAACATTTTTACCTTTGCATCACCTTGATAGCTCTAAATCATCGTGTCCCATATTTCCTTTTCTGAATTCAGCTACATAAATTTGAAAAAATTTGTTTCTAACAGACTTCCTACTAAAGCATTGATAACTTTTGCATTGATTCCATATCTCTTCCTTTCTGCTGCATCTATAGGAACACTTGATGGATACTGCTAACATCCTTCCATGATTCCCCATACATCTGCTCCAAGAATTTGAAAATAATCTCTTGTTTGTATCTTCCATAATAATAGATTACTTCCATTGAACAATGATGGCTTGATAGAAATAATCCTTCATGACTTCCCATTGCAATGGATCTCCTTCAAGTGATCAAGCTTCTTCAGATGGACCTACTCTGATACCAATTTTTGGGAAAAATAATAAGAGGGGAGGGGGTTAATTAGTATTTATAGTTCATTTTGAACTTTTACTTTTTCTTTACTGAATTCTATGCCCGACTTTAATGAACCCAACTAGCATATACACGCAGCTATCTTAAAGAAAACTTGTGTATGCTCAAATATCTTATTATGTAGATAATTATTTACTTATATCAGTGCAAAATTCATTCATCAGATGTTTATTAAGAAGTGAGAATGTGTATTAAGAACAAAATAAATCATCACACATAATCAATACAAATGAACACGAGGATTTAAGGTGGAAACCCAATTCGGGAGAAAACCAACACTGCTGTCATCTCTGTCTTTAATATTTATTATAAAGAAAATTTGTTACAATGTTTTACAGGAATAGAATGATACCAGCATGTAGGCACCCACCTACAGAAGGCTACAACCTTCTCTCGTTCTCCAACTACTACTTGAAGGGAGCTCCAACCCCCTGATCTCGTTTACCAGCTTCCACTGGAAGGGAGCTACGACCCCCTACTTATCATTTACTAACCACTCCTGGAAGGGAGATACTACCCCCTGATATTGTTTGCGAGCTACCATTGGAAGGGAGCTATGACCCCCTCACTAAAGACTTCTAACCTCAACATCGCCGTGAACCACGTTTCATCATTTTTCACACTGGATCCAACAATTTCAACACAATACACCTTGTAGGCCTCTTTTCATCAGATTTTTCAGATTGGACCCACTCCACACATTTAATCTCAAAGAACATACATCAAACTGAAACTCATTCCCTTATCAAATAATTCACTTAATCATTAATCAACCGACTGATAACTGATCTTTAATCATAATCAACTAGCAGCATAATCAGTATTCAAAAAACCTAGATCTGTATGAATACATCATTGGAAGATATCAGTAATACAACAAAGTAGATCAAAAATTTCCTTCTGCACGCTTCAGAAAAACCTTATATTCCATACAATATTTTAATGAAACAAACCCCCGTATATACATGATTTTACAGAGATGAACCTATGTATAGATCTATAACTATTTAAGGACTGTGCAAATTTTCAGAATAAATAATCAGATTAGATCTTACCCATCACTTCAACAAACATTCATTGGATCAAAGATCTAAACATTTCATAAACAGATCTAGCAAATACATAATCATTCCATGTCTAGAGATCTTGATCTACCATTGTATTCATAGGTGCATTATTACTTCAGATCTATCAATAAACTGTGGCCCATTCCATGCAGATATACTTCAGAGTGAAGTATTCATTCAATACCAAACACATCCACCCCTCATGCACTATGATCTTCTTCTCCTTATATAGGTTTAGCCTTCACCAATAACACGAGCCAAAACCACACAAGTGCCAATGGTGTTCTTAGAAGGAATGAAATATATGACACAATGCTCAATATTGTGGGCTAATACCATGGTAATTCCCCCTAGTATCATAATTTTAGAGTGCAAAAGGCATACGTGACTTCGCTTCTTCGTACCGGCATGTACACACGACTTCTCTTCATAAAAAATGAGTATAAGCTATGACATATTATATTTATTATTTCACTGGTCCTAATTCGATTTCCTTTCTCTGCCACATCTAAGCTGACTTGTAGATACATCATTTTCACATCTTCTTCTTATCAAGAACAACTCATTAAGAGGGTTTCCATCAAGGACAACTTCATCAAGCATGTTTCCATCAAGGACAACATATTGCATCATATTGCCAACAACTTATGCTCTTACTAGATACATTTAATCACTTCTAAGAAATTTATGTCATAACGTTGCATTGAGAGTATGGTAGATGTCTCAACATTAAATGTTAGAAGTTAGAAAATAAAGGTTAAATGTAAACATTTTTTTAATTCATGTTCTTTTATTGTAATTTTGTTTCTATTAATCATAATATACATATCACATTAAAATAAGTGTATTGTTAAGGTGGTGCTTGTGATAGATTGTATAGCCTATATATGTGTGTTATATAAATTAAGATCAATTTTACCATAGAAATTAAAATAATTATTCTGTAACAATTGTAAATTAAATTGATAAGCACATAAAATTTTCATAAGTACAATATAACTAGATTCTTAACCATGGATATTCACCGTCATTTTAACATGGATATTATTAACCTCCAAATAGGATTTATTACAATACCATGGACCAATACCACATGCCCAAAAAACATAAATCATTTCAAAATCAATATAATATATTTTAATTTAATTTTGTAACATTTATTTAAATTAAAAATTAATGTTTACAATAAATTTACAATATAAGAGGATTCTTAACCATGGATATTCACCAATATTTTACAATAAGTAATATTAACTTGTAAATAGTCTTTGTTACAATACCATTGCTAATTACCATCACTTATCAATACCACTTCCCCAAAAACCATAACTTATTTCAAAATCAAAATATTTAATAAATATTTTATAAAAATAAAATAATAATAAAAATAAAAATGGCAACCAATGGTATTGATCCATGGTTTTCATATGGAATGTAGCCTATTTAAAGAGGGAAATCAAACCAGCATGCATTCATGTTAAATCCATATTTACCAAGTTCCAAGAAGAAGCAAACCTTTTCATAAGAAAACTTCTTTTAGAATGAAAAGATATTTAATAAAAGATGTTGTAATGTCATGTAAACATTTTAACTAGATCAAAATAAAATAAAATAAAAACTAAATTAAAAATAACATAAAATAAAACACTTAATTATGATTTGTATCGACAAAGCTATTAACCCAAGATTTACCAAAACCTCGAGTGGAGTCAAATCCAGTTAAGATGGACCTTGTCTTACGCCAATATTATATCTTAATCCAAACATCCTATATAAAACGAGATATTGACATTTTAACACTTCCATTTTTTTCAAGTAACTAAATGAATAAAATTTAGGTTAGGTCGATTAGTTTTTTTTTACATGTAATATTAAAAGAATTGGTAATTACTTAGGTGGTATTGGTATAATATAATATATTTTGACAATTATCATTATAGTTTTTGGGTGTGATCAACCCCCTACAATGTTTGTTGGGAGATTTGAATCTAATTTAAGAATTAACTTACTTGGAATAATTATTATTCTTTCATTCGTATATATATATAAATATATTAAAACTCCATTAATTTACACATGAAAGGGTCAAATGTCAGTACCATTGTCGATTTTATACAATCAAAGATAATTCAAAGATATATCTCGAGCAACAATCTAGATCTTGCTATCACTTCATATTTCTTCATCAAATCTCTTGAGGTGCATGAAACTTCATATCTACTCCTCAAATAGATCATTGAAATTTTCATATATATTGATCAGATATATTATTGAAAATTATATAGCATTTATGTACAGTCATTAAGAAAGAATGGAATAAGGTAGCCTAAGAAATGATACAAATGGTTCTCAGTATTCTCATAGAGAACCATGAGAGATGTGGAAGTTTCCCTAAATGCAATAGAGATAAAAACCACTGAAATACCCCAAAGAAAATATGTATATGTTTATAATTTGGTGTCGAGCATGACTCTTAATATAATATAATTCCAAAATATTGGAAGTTGAGTGAGGAAAGAACAGGGGAATATAGAAATAAATATGGATTGATAAGGGGGAAATGGAGAGAGAGGATAGGAGGGAAGACACAAAAGAAGACATGAGAAATATAGGGAGAGAAGGGGAAGAGAGAGAGTGAGACACAAAGATCAAGGGGAGAGAGAGATTGAGAGGGGGAGGGAGATATTGAAAAAGTTGGAGAGACATAGAGAGAGAGAGAAAGAGAGAGAGAGAGAGAGAGAGAGAGAAATGGGGGGAGAGAGAGAGGGAGGTGGGAGAGAGAGGGAGAGAGATGAAGGAATAGAGGGAAAACTCAAGAGAGAGAAGAGAAGAAGAAATACATAGAGGGGGAAAGGTGGAGAGAAGTGACAAGGGATAAATGGAGAGAGAGTGAGATGGGAGAGTAGGAGGGAATATAGATAGGGAGAGAAAGGGAAGGGACATAGAAACAGAGAATGGGAAGAGAAAGAGAGAGAGGGAGAGAAAGATGGAGGGGGAGAGAGATAAATAGATATAGAGAAAGAGAGTATGTATGGTTGTGGAGTGAGATAGAGGGAATAAGAGTGAGATATAGGGAATAAGAAATATACAAATAGATGAAAATATAGGTATTATATAGTTTTATATAACCACCCTAGATCCATATGAAAATCAGATCTATCAAGGGTTAAGAGGGATCAAATCTATGGAGGTGCAATTTCTTCATCAAGTCTCGCACTAGAAAAGAGCTTCCACCAAGAGGGATTATATCCCTCTGAGCGCTTGATAAATATGGGATTAAGATGGATATATGCTAGTTAATTAATAAATATGGTAGTTTATACTAATATTAGGAAATAAAAATACTAATTTCATGGTTTGGAGGAGACATGAACTAATCTTCCTTGGAAAAAGTAACCCCAAATTATTTTGGAAGGAGTTTCAACCGAGAAAGATGAAAAATGAAAAAATATTACAACTTCTAAATGGTTTGACTATGCAAGATATCTTTATGAGCCGGATCCCAAGGTTGACCCTCCTGCTTTGGTCAACAATGATACAAAACCCTTCATGGTGCAAGAGGTAGATATGGGCATCAAGAAGTTAGCTGGTGGAAAATAAAATTACGTATTTGAACTCCAAACAAAGTATCTAAAGTGGGGCTTCAAAATTCTTGCACCTCACATTTAAAAAAAATTCAACAACATCAAACAATAAATATTCCCTACTGATTGGAAACCTAGTTTGGCAATACCTCTTTTCAAGAGTGTTGACATAAATAATCTCTCCAACTATAGGACCATAATGGTAAACCCATTGTTTGCAAAGCTATTTGGGAGCATGTTAAGAAATAAAATCAGCTAGTGGGTAGAAGAAATATATAAACATGCTAAAGGGAAATTAAGTTTTACACCTAAACATTCCACAATTGATCATGGTATAACTTTAAGGCGCATCATTGAGAAAGCTTGGGAGAAAAAGGAAGAAGTCTTTTTTTTTTTATTGATTTCAGAAAAGCCTTTGAAAAGGTTCATAAGGATAATGTTTGGCAGAGAATGGAGGAACTTTGGGTTCTAAGGCATTTGAGAGAAGTTGTGCATAGGGTGTATGAAGAGGTGAAAGTCAAAATTAAAACTTTAGCAGGAATTTTGAAAGTTTTAGAAGTCATATTCAGGTCAAACAAGGTTTCCCATTGTCTCCTACTCTGTTTGGTTTATATATCGAAAAGCTTGAAGAGAGGCTAAATTTGTAAGGGGGTGACAATATCCATTTGGAAATTTTTTTTATAAGGCTCGTTTTATATAAAAAGACCTTATTATGATTGCTAAATATTCTCTTGGTTTGCAAGAGCACTTACGTTCCCTTGATCATTTTTGTTGAAATGTGGGGATGCAAGTTAATATGCACAAAATGAAATAGTGGTTTTCTATACCAAAATGGACATAACCAACATAAGTTCTACTTTGAAGCAAACATTCTCGAAGAATTTTGAAATAAAAAATACCTTGGAATTGACTTCAACATAAATCTAAGATGGGATGGATGTAGAAAGAAAATAACTTTTGTGGGTTGGAAAAATTTTTATGCTTTTCAAAATAGGTGTAGAGAGGCAGAGTTATGCGACTAAAAAAACTCTGTAATTATTATTGGGCTTTTAGTGATTATGGTGATTCTCTATGGTTGTGAGTTGTGGGCCAGTAGTACATCCAACATGCAGTGGAAACAAATTGATAAAATTCAGAAGTGTTTGATTACAAACAAGTTCAAAATTAAAAGTGTAGTTCCTTATGCTATATTTTTAAGTGAAACATGGGTTTCTCCTATTGAAACAATACATATGGTGCAAGTCATAAGGAATTTGAAAAAAAATGAAAAAATGGAAGAGGGAACATGGCCTAAGGTTGTGATTAATAAAATATTGGGCACAAGAAAGAAGACCTGGATTCGACACAATAATAAATGGTTTAGAAAATGGGGTTTTTTTCTTGAGATGTGTCCCACAAATAGTAAAGAGATAAAATATTTTGTTATGGAGAAGTTCCACAAAGGTACTTTGGAGAAGGAGCTAGGGAGAAATAAAAAGTATTATATTGAAGAGTTTAATCACAATCATAATCATTAGCAAAAGGCGTATGTAGGGGTCAATATTTCTTAGAGAGACAAAATTCGTATTGCTCAATTAAGGACTAATTGATATAAAATCCGTTGTGAAACAGGGTGCTGGAAACGGCCAAAAGAAATGTTGGGGGAAAGAGTATTTATTTTTTGATCTTATGGAAAAGTGAAAACATAAAAATGTTTAATTTTAGAATGTGAGGCCTTCAAAGATAACATGGAAGGTTATGCATATATTTTGTGGCTAGCTCTTTGGATATTCTATTCAGCGTGGACTTTGTCGAGAAGTTGTGAGAGTTTATTGTGAAATTTTATAGGAAAAGGGAAGATTACAAGAGGCAGATAGAGAAGAAATCTATTTTATTTAGCCTCATAGACATTAAAATAACTTCTTCTTCTTGTACTATTTGATAATAATTTATTATAATGTATTCATTAATTAACAAGGATGATCACTATTACTAGTTACTATCAATGAATGTGGATTGACTCTCATGATTGGGTAGTGGTCCATTTTACTAATGATCCATAAGGGGGTAGCCTTCCATAAGGGAAAAAGGCTTAAATAATTATTTTGTAACCATATTGAAATTTAATCAATAAGCACATAAAAATTATGGATATTCACTGTCAACATGGATATAAATTAAAATAATTATTCTGTAACCATATTTAAATTTAATCAATAAGCACATGAAAATTATGGATATTCACCATCATTTTAACATGTATATTATCCGAATAGGATTTATTAAAATATCATGGGCCATTACCATGACTTATCAATATCACATGCCCAAAAACCAGAACTCATTTCAGAATCAAAATATTTTATAAATATTCTATTTTAATTTAATTTTGTAACATGAATTTAAATTAAAACATAATACTTACAATAAAATTAAAATATAACAAGATCCTTAACCATGGATATTAACCCTTATTTTAAAATAGATATTATTAACTTGTAAATAGGCTTTGTTAGAATACCATGGGCGAGTAACATGGCTATCAATACCACTTTCTCAAAACTAATAACTTATTTCAAAATCAAAATATTTAATAAATATTTTATTTTTGCATGGAGAGGCGATCTGAGCCCGGTATGGTAGAGATGTTGTAATGAAATAGTTAATGGTGCAAGGATTCTGCTATAGAAAACACATTCCTTCACTCAGAATGAAGACTCTCAATAATTCTTCATTAAAACCATAAAAATATTTAGACAAAAAATACATATGAAGGAAGGAGAGCCATTCAAATGAAATACTAATATAAAAACATAAAAAACTCTTTGGCCAATTAAAAGTAATTCATTAGGCACTCCCTATCTTATTTGTAGATACATTGTAATTTCGTGTAAACATTTTGACTTGGTCAAAATAAAATAAAATTGAAATTATATTAAAAATATAATAATTAACTATGATATTTATCAATAAAACATTTTGAGTTGCTCAAATTACATAAAAATAAAAAAATGATTAGTAATCAATATTTATAATTATAGTTATAATTATAATTAATTATAATTAATAATAAAAATATTAACTACAAATCTACAAAACTTTCCTCAGGTCAAATCTTTTCAAATACGAACTTCATTTAGAGTGAAAAGAGATATTGACCTCTCTTGACACTTGGTAGATATGAAGTTAAGATGGACCTTGTCTTAGGTCAATGTTATGTCTTAATCAACATATCATATATACAAATATTAATATTTTAATAATTTCATTGTTTCAATTAAATAAATAAATAATATTTCGGTTAAATGCATTAATTATTATTTTTCAATATTGAAATAATTGATATCTACTCTGGGTGATATTAGAAAACATAATAGATTTTGAACTTTATGAGTCTTATACAATGTGTGTTGGGAGATTTAAATATCATTTAAGAATTAAGTCATTTGAAATAATTATTATCCTTTTCACTTTACATAATTTTAGAATATGATGATGATGATGATGATGATGATGGTTAACGTCCACTGAGACCAATCTTTCGTCTATCGAACCTAAAGAAAAGAGTTATTTAGTTTGATTTAATATTTTATTCCTATGCTCAAAAAGCTTGGAGAGAAGCCTCCCGAGCTCACTATAATGTTGACATATTTAAAGGCTAAGAAGGTGAATGTTGCAACAAAGATTATGAAATTGAGCTCTAATGTGGTTGTATGCGGGGCACTCTAAGAGGAAGTGATTTTCATTCTCGATGTTCATATTCTCACAGAGATGGAAGATCCTTTCCATCAATGGTGTTTAAGAACCGTCCAATGAAGTGTTTCACTATGGAGCTCATGAGAGTTCGTTCTAATCTTGGTTATCTTAATTTTCTTCTTTGAGATAGTTAAAACAAAGAGATACTTCTGATCTTCTAGGATGGGGTTGATGACCTCCTTATAATATCTTAATTTTCTTTTAGCTACTAGATATTTCTCACACCATATTTTTTCTTTGAACTTAGAAGTAACAATTTTTTTAATGTTATTAATATTTTGCAATGCAACATTCTCGTCAATCTCTCAATGGTTTAACCAGGTCCTAGTGTCTTTATACCAACCTCATTTAAGCCTTAGGTGGTTTTCGATGGAATTTAAAGCTAGCTTAGGAAGTCTATGGTCTCATATGTTGTTGAGCTTATGCTTGTACAATAGAAGCAAGTCATAGCTAGGCTCTTGATAGGGGAAATACCCACTTCTATAAAGAGAATAGGATAGCATGTATTGCATTTAATTTTAAGGTTATACGTTATAAAACACTTCTAGATTTTCTCAATCTTTCTCCAGGATTCTCTAGAGATGCTGCAACCCCAAACCTCAGATCCATATAAGATAACAGGAGTGACTAAAGCTTCAAAGAGGAACTTCTTTCTATCCTAGATTATGAGGTTTTCCATTTTATAATTATTTTCAAGACCAAAAATAAGCTTTCCACCCCCCATTAATCCTTTTCTGAATGCTAGAGTTTCAGTTGAGCTTGTGATGAATATCAATTCCTAGGTACTTGTAAGATGACACTTCCTCCAAGATACTATTTCATACATAAAATTAGCGTAATTGTCATTATTGGATTTGACAATCATAACTTTAGTTTTGTCAGTGTTAACAGACATACCAATGGTAGAGCAGAAATCCTTAAGAAGTCTAAGTTTCTTATCAAGATCAGATGGGCACCTTGTGAGAGGAACAATATCATCAGCACAAAGAAGAAGGATGATCACTATCCCAGCTAAGATCGTGCCATCACATCTTTCTTCCTCTAAACAACCTTCTAGCTTGTTTAACTCCTATATTACACTTAATATCTTTAGAACACCGCTCATTTCTCCTTAACTTGGCAATTACATTCTCGTATAACCTTATAGTGACCGCACTTAGCTCGAAAGGAACATTTGGATCTTCTAATCTATTCCATATATTGTTTCTAGGAACTATATTGAAAGCCTTTATAAAGTCCATAAAGAAAGATAAGAGATTGGATTTATCATTGTGGCATTCCTCCACAATGATCCTAAGCATAACGAGGGGGTCCGTTGTTGAGTGCTTCCTTCTAAAACCCACTTGGCCTTTAGCCCACTTACTGTTGGGTATGTGTTATACTCTTTCCATGACTAAGCACACGTGGGGGGGTAAGAGGGGGGGTGATAGCCCCCTCTTTGTGTTGGGCGCAATGGGGGGGTCCTAGGGGCGGCGGTAGCCCCCCTTGTCAGGGTCCGAGGCAGCGCCCTGGCCAAAAAATTTGGTCCTTAATTTCCAGTGGGTAGTCCGCACCCATGGTTTTATGCATGGTTTTGCACATGGTTTTGGGGTACGATGGTTTTCGGCCCTTGGTATTTTGTAGATCCGGTCAAGGGAACTATGATTATGTTCTAATCTAGGGTTAATGGATTGGGCTTTATGTATGCTTCAGCATATATATATATATATATATCTGTGTGTGTGTGTGTGTGTGTGTGTGTGTGTGTGTGTGTGTTGTAACACTAAAATGAATACAAAGAAAAATCAAGTTGGTCATCTCGATTTGGGATCCAGGGGAAAATCTCTGTGTTATCTTTTTTATGTTTTATGCTCTCGCTATTGTTTATTTTCTGTTATAAGATTCGTGTGTAGATAATTTCTGTTCAGGGTTAAAACCTACAAGTGGTATCGGAGCTGTTTCAGCTTCAAGGGGATGCCTTTGCTACTGAGGGTCTTTTGCTTGGGCCTAAGGTAGACCCTGCTCAGTGGGAGATCTGCGGGATCGATTCTTGCGGTGAAAGAAGATGGTGAGCAGTGGAAAGATAGAGATCTAGAAATTTAATGGTCAGAGTTTTGAGTTGTGGAAGCTCAAGATGGAGGATCTGCTGGTGGATAAATATTAGTGGATCGCGGTAGATATGGGTACTAAACCAACGGAAATGTCAGATGAAGACTGGAAGAAGTTGGATCAGAAGGAAAAGAGCACAATACGATTGTGTGTCTCAGATTCAGTATTGTTGAATGTATCTAGGGAAGGTATGACAAAGACCTTGTGGGACAAGCTAGGGACTTTGTACCAATCTAAGTCTCTGGTGAATAAATTATTCTCGAGAAAAAAATTATATAATCTAAGGATGAAGGATGGAGACTCGGTGACAGAGTATCTGAATGCCTTCAATATTGTGGTAAGTCAGCTGTCATCTATTGAAATTAAAATCTTAGATGAAGATAAGTGCATCAGTTTGTTGTGCTCTCTACCAGACTTGTGGGACAGTCTGGTTATTGCAATAGGTAGCAATACAACTACCTTGAATTTTGATGACATGTCTCGGCCTTGGTATCGGAAATGAGATGGAGAAATATGGAGGGTTAGAATGGAGATGCCTTATCTGTACGAGGAAGGTCCTAGAACAGAAATAAGAATAAGGTTTCGAGTGGGAGATCTAAATCTAGAGGGAGATCTAAATCTCCTGGAAAGTTTGTAAAGGTGTGCTAGAAATGCAAAAAGGAAGGGCACTACAAAAAGGATTGTAGATCTAAAGCTCCTGAGAAAGGAAAGGGATCTGATGATGCTCCTTCTGCAGAGGAAAAAACCACCTCGGATGAAGGTGGAGATGTGTATTTGGCTTCTTCTTCTAATACACATGTTTATCAAGAGTCATAGTTGATTGACTCAGGTGCATCCTTTTACTTCACTCCCCATAGGGAGTGGTTCTGTGAGTATGAGAAATATGACGGTGGTGATATCTTCCAAGGGGATGATAAGAAGGCCAGAATCATCAGACGTGGAAAGGTCAAGCTAAAGCTGCAAGGTGGAAGGATTAGAACACTTCCTGGTGTTCTGCATATTCCTGCATTGGCCAGAAATCTGATTTCTGTAAGAAAGATGGATGATGCAGGTGTAAAAACAGTGTTCGAGAAAGATGCCTCCAAGATGGTTCGGGGAGCACGAGTATTAATGCGGGGAGTTCAGACTGGAACTTTGTACAAGCTACAAGATAACACTGTTATTGATGCGTGTAACAGTTCTATGGTTCTTGAGAGTGGAGCGGAAATCCTAGTTGTCTCTGGAGAAAATACCATGCTATGTCATCAAAGGCTGGGACATATTGGAGAGAAGGGCCTTCGGATACTGCATAGAAATGGTATGGTAGAAGGTATGTCTAATTTCTCTCTGGATTTCAATTTCTGTGAACATTGTGTATATGGGAAGCAAAATCGGGTGAGTTTTCCTTCTAGTGCTAAGAGGGCGAACAAGATATTAGAACTTGTGTATAGTGAAGTTTTTGGACTTGTGTCAGTTCCATCACTGGGAAAGTGTGTGTACTATGTTTCATTCATAGATGACTTCTCAAGGAATACAAGGATATATTTCTTGACGAAGAAATATAAAGTCTTTGAAAGATTTAAAGAATTTAAGGCTCTGGTGGAACACCAGACAGAGAAGAAGATAAATGCACTGAAGACAGATAATGGTGGGAAGTTTTGCAAGAAGGAATTTGAAGAGTTTTGTAAGAAGTGTGGTATAGCACTACAGAAGACTACTCCATACACACCTCAGCAAAATGGAGTTGCAAAAAGAATGAATAGAACACTAAAGGAAAAGGCAAGAAGCATGCTCAGTGGTACTCGGTTAGGAAAAGAATTCTCGGCAGAGGCAGTGGAAAGTGCATGATATATGGTTAACAAATCACCTTTATCATTGTTGGAGGATAAGACTCCACATGAGGTATGAACTGGTAATAAACCCTCTCTTTCACATCTACGGGTATTTGGATGTGATGCATATGTACATGTTCCAAAGCAGAAAAGAACTAAGTTAGATAATAAATCTGAAAGGTACATCTTTATTGGGTATAAGGATGGTTTAAAAGGTTACAAGCTTTAGAACCCGGAAATAAGGAAGGTTGTGTATAGCCAAGATGTGGTGTTTGGAGAGGTGAAAGATTTTTTTAAACATGAACTCATACCAAAGGAACCTGAGAAGATAGAGTTTGAGCTAAAGGAGGATGAATCAGACTATACAACATAAGAAGTCTCAGAAGAGGAAGAGCCACAAACTCCAGCTGTGAGAAGATCAACTCGGGAAAGAAGGCAACCAGAAAGGTATAGTCCATCTTCTTTCTATTCAGGTTTTTCCTTAACTATAGTTGATGATGATCCAAAAACTATCAGGGAGGCAGTAGATTCAGAGGATGGAAAACTCTCGAAGGAGGCCATGGTTGATGAAATGGCATCCTTACATAAAAATGAGGCATGGGATCTAGTGGAGTTGCCGGCTGGAAGGAAGCCCATTGGGAACAAATGGGTGTTTAAGAAGAAGATGACTGTAGAAGGCAAGGTGGAGAAATACAAAGCTCGATTGGTAGAAAAAGATTATTCCCAGGTGTTGGGAATTGATTTTGGTGATATTTTTTCTCCTGTTTCCAAAGTTACTTCTATTAGATAAATTTTATCTGTTGTTGTTGCATTTGATTTTGAGATAGAATAGATGGATGTGAAAACGTCATTTCTTCACAGGGATCTAGAAAAGGAGATATACATGACGCAACCTGAAGGCTTTATGGTGAAGGGTAAGAAAGAACTGGTATGCAGGTTGAAGAATTCTCTGTATGGGTTAAAACAATCACCAAGGATGTGGTATCAGAAATTTGATATGTATATACGGGGACTTGGCTTCACCAGAAGTAAGGAGGATCATTGTGTTTATTTTAAATTAATTGGTGACAGTTTTATTTATTTGGTCTTGTATGTGGATGATATGTTGTTGATTGGAAATGACAAAGAAATGATCCAAGATTTGAAGACCCAACTGTTCTCCAAATTAGACATGAAGGATCTTGGTGCTGAAAACTATATTTTGGGCATGGAAATTAAGAGAGATCGGGCAAAGAGGACACTCTGGTTAAACTAGAGGAAGTATGTCGAGACTATATTGCAGAGGTTCGATATGCAGGACAGTAAACCAGTGAATATTCCTATTTCTGTAGGTGTAAAGTTGTGTGCTGAACAGTGTCCCAAGACACAAGAAGAAGAGGAGGATATGTCCCATGTTCCATATGCAAGTGCAGTGGGTAGCCTGATGTATGCAATGGTCTGTACTAGACCAGACATTGCACATGCAGTGGGAGTATTGAGCAGGTTTATGTCAAACCCAGGGAAGGAGCATTGGACAACAGTGAATCAGGTTTTCAAATATTTACGTGGCACTAGTGATTATGTCTTGTGCTACCAGGGAAGACCAGGATTGGAAAGAATGTTGGACATTCATGGTTTTTTTGATGCAGATTGGGCTGGAGATCTGGACCAAAGAAGATCTACAAGTGGGTATGTGTTTAGTCGATTTGGAGTCGCAGTTAGTTGGATGAGTAAAAGACAGTCTATAGTGGCTCTTTCAACTACAGAGGCATATTAATACATAGCAGCCACTCATGCAAGCAAGGAGGCAGTTTGGTTGCAGAGATTATGTTCAAGTATGGGGTTGGTACAACAAGCTAGAAGGATAGACTGTGATAGACAAAGTGCAATTTTCTTGGCTAAGAACCCTACTTATCATTCAAAGGCAAAGCACATTGATGTTCAAAGTCATTTTGTTAGAGATATGGTTGAGGCTAAAAGGGTGTTGTTGGTAAAGCTGGACACTTTGAAGAATGTTGCAAATGCATTGACGAAGTCTGTGAACACTTAGAAGTTCTCTTGGTGTAGATAAACAATGGGTGTTGAAGAACTGGGCCAATGACTAAGCTCTCCTGTGGCCCCCTACGGAAAGAAAACAACAAGTGGGAAAATGTTGGGTATGTGTTATATTATTTCCATGAATAAGCATGCGCGGGGGTGTAAGAGGGGGGGCGATAGCCCCCCCTTTGCGCTGGGCGTAATTGAGGGGGTCACAGGGGGGGTGGTAGCCCCCATGTCGGGGTCCGGGGTAGTGCCCCTGTGAAAATTTTTGGTCCTTAATTTCCGGTGGGTAGTCCACGCCCATGGTTTTGTGCATGGTTTTGCACATGGTTTTGGGGTACGATGGTTTTCGGCCCCTGGTATTTTGTAGATCCAGTCAAGAGAACTACGGTTATGCTCTAATCCAAAGTTAATGGATTCGGGTTTATGTATGCTTCGGCATGTATATATATGTGTTGTAATACGAAAATGAATATAATGAAAAATCAAGCTGGTCGTCTCGATTTGGGATCCAGGGGAAAATCTCTGTGTTTATCTGTTTTATGTTTTATGCTCTCGCTATTGTTTATTTTCTGTTACAAGATTCGTGTGTAGATAATTTCTGTTCAGGGTTAAAACCTACACTTACCTTCACTTTCAAGCCAAATTCTCAACTTATTTTCCAAAATAATACCATATAACTTGGCCAAGCGAGGGTTGATCATAATTGTCTGATAATTAGAGGTGTTATTTGTATCCCCACTTCTAAAAATAGGGATAATGAGGCTTTTAGTCCAAGGTTTAGACAACCCTTGCTTGACCACTTGGTTGAAAAGCTTGTGGATGTGGGGGATGAGCACAGGTCCTCCAATTTTTAAGATTTCCACCTCGTAACCTTCAATGTCTTTAGCTTTCCCATTTTCTAGACATTTAACCCCAAAATCAATGTCTTCTAATGAGAAAACTTGTTTTGTTGTGAGCAGGGTTTCAAATTTATCCCTTGCATTTGGAGATTCATAAAGATTTTTAAGATAGGAATTCCAGTTGTGTAAAGTAATTTTATTATTATCTTTAGATTTTCTAGTTAGAATTTGCCTCCAGAATTTCTTAGGAGCCACCTTAGAGAGATGTAAGAGATTCTCTTGTCCCTTACGAATATATATTTCTTTTTTTCCTTTTAGTTAGGGCTTTGTAGATTTTTATCTTATCAATTTTGAGAGATACATCAACAACTTCCTTAATTGCTCTCCTCGCACTTTTACAATCTTTTTCATACCATGGGTTGGTTTTGCTATTTATTTTATTACTTGAGACTTCAATTGACAACATGTTAATAGAATATCAGAGGGTTGTAATAAAATTACGATAGAGATCAACTATGTTGTCTATACTAGAAAAAAGAAGAAAATTAATTTTTCAATTAATTTAGAAAGAGATCGTTTTTATTTTTATCAAAAATTGAGTTCTTTTGACTATAACAATTTAATAGGATCTCTATGCATGCCAAAATTGAGAATTATGAGTAAAGGCCTATAACGAAAATCAAGGCTCTAAGATGTCAAAATTTATATATATATATATATATATATATAATAAAACATTAATTACCGATTAATTTTCAAATGAAAGGTTCAAATGGCAGTACCGTTGTCAACTTTATACGATCAAAATATGTTAATGTGAATGTCTATCTATATATAATTCAAAGATCTATTGAAAACAACAATCCAGACCTTGCTATGGCTTCATATTTCTTTATCAGATCTCTTGACGTGCGGGAAACTTTATATCTCTTGATCAGATCGATTGTTGAAAATTGTAAAGTATTTGAGTTCGGTAATTTGGAGAGAATGGAAGAGGAAAACTTCCTATCTCTTGATCGGATCGATTACTGAAAATTGTAAAGTATTTGAGTTCGGTCATTTGGAAAGAATGGAAGAAGGTAACATAAGAAATGATACAAATGGTTCTCAGCTTTCTGAAAGAGAAATGGTTCTCCATCTTCTGAGGGACGTGGAACTCACACTAATCGCAACCGAGGCAACAAAAACTGATGTAGAAACTGAGGATTCAGTGTCTAGCGAAATTTAGATGTTGAGCATTTGGTGTCCAGCGTGACTATTGGTACAAGGGAATTGCAGAATATATTGGTGTCCAGCGTGACTATTGATACAAGGGAATTGCAGGATATCACAGAGAATGTTAGTGTACGAGAGTTGGACGAAGAGTGGCAGGGAGAGAGAATAGATCCGACGAATGATAGTGAAAATGAGGAGAGTGATTAAGACTATCTGGTAACGCTTAGGTTGGCGGAGAATGTAATCGTCCTCAGATATATTGAGGATTTTCGTCCACAAAACGTCGATGATGTAATCTTCCTCAGATATATCTTTTATTTCGTTAGAATTCAAATTATTTGGAATAACAAATTCACGTGGCCTGAGATCATACAACATCTGGAGAATGATACATATCAATTCAATTTCAAATATGAATTTGTCCGTATTGGCATCATTGACTCTTCAGACGACTCAAAAGAAGAGGAAAGAGATAGTAGTATTGGCATCATTGACTCTTCAGAGGACTCAGAAGAAGAAGAGGAAACAGATAGTAGTTTTAGAGACGACTCAGAAGAAGAACATGAAACAGAAGAGGATGAAGTGTGGGTAAATAGTAGTATTGGCAAATTTAATTCTTTATTTAAAAATAATCAAATATTATTAGAATAATGTTTTATTTAAAAATAATAAAATAATAATAAGAAATATTTCAATTTTCATTTTAATTTTACGCAAATTTATAATAAGAAATATAATAATTGATAGTAAAAAATAATAATTATTTTTTTATAATTATTTTTAAGTTTTGAGTGTGAGGCAGATGTAATTCCTGTATTACTAACACCTAGCATTTAAAAATAATATTAATATTACAGTTTAGTCTCAAACACATGTTTACTTCATTGGAGTTCAAGTTATATGTGATATTTAAAAGACTTACATTAGATATATGTTTTTCAGATTAATCACATAGCTATGATATAACCATTAAAAACTAGAAGTTAGAAAGCTAGCTCTTGTTGAGTTAGTTAATTAATTAATAGTTAAAAAATTATTTAAATATTTAATAACTTTTAACACTTTTAAGATGATAAAATAAAATATTTCAAAAATATTTTTAATCATTTAAAAATTATTTATTAAATAAATATTTTAGTAAATATTTTAAATATTTAATAAATATTTTGATTAATATTAAGAGAAAATACTTTTTTTAATAATATCGAAAAATATATTATATTTATTAAGAAATAAAAATAAGAGATGAGATAGGAAGATTTCATAAGGGAAAAAAAAAGGAAAGAGACCACCAAAGAGGGAAAAAATTTAGGAAAAGAGCACCTTAAGACAAGGTGAAAATAAATAAGGATAGGCCATCCCAAATTCTTACCATGCCTTCCAATGCAACCAGGATTTTCCCACATGCAAGAACCGATCTGCTAGAGTAATATTGGGGAAGAAATTAAAAAATTGCATATATTTTCACTTTTTAATTCAGGATATGGAGGAGCATTTGTAATTCCTTCAATGCTTAATGAACGAGAAGTGTGTATATAAAGAGAGAAGGTAAAAGACTTTATATGCTAAAAATAAACATAAAAACTTCTTATGGTTAAAACATTAAATATCATTGTCTTACTTAAAATGAAGGAGATATGTACTTTATTCTATTGATATTGAGATGTAATATTTATAATAATTATTAATAACAAAAATATAGATGTAAATAGCTACCTATATATTTATCTAAATAAAAAGAATCAAACGATATATATTCTATAAAACAAATGAACAAAACAAAAAAATTTATGGTTAAAAAATTATATATATAAAACTAATGAAACAAAACAAAATAATTTAGGCTTAAAACATTTTTTAGCTTGTTGAATCTAATTAAAATTATTTAGTTATTTGTATTTTATAAATAAAAAATTACGATGATTTGTGTTATTAAAAGTTTATTTATTTTAAAATATATACTTATTTTTTAATTCTAAAATTTAGTTAAGAGCTTATTTTTAGCCTTATCCTTGGGGAGATAATTTTCGGAGGTCTTATATCTTTTTGATGTATGTTTGCACCTTTTGAAGAAATTGCTACTTCAGTGTGTGGGGTCTTGGTTAAATGGTGATGAGGCGGTTCAATTCCCTTCGGGTGATGTATCTGGACATCTTAACGAAAATGGAGTAAAAAAAGAAAAAGAAAAAAAAGAGAAAAAAGTGAAAAATGAAAGGAACTACCAAGCTTACCAAAAAAAAAGAAAAAGAAGAAATTGCTACTTCACAATTACAAATAAAAAACCTTCGGTGTATCTTTCCACCTTTTGGGGAAATTGCTAGTATTTACTCATTATATATATTTGAATACACCACACCCCTTTATAATTGAGTTAACCATCTCAATACACCCCTTTATGTGTATCATTGATGTTGAAAAAGATCAATTTTGAGCCTTATTTTAATTAGCTACTTTTACATGTATGGTTTAATATTATGTTTCATAATAGTAACTTCATTTCATCTAAGAAAATTTTCCTCTACAAGAAAAAAATATCTATATGCCTAGAGGTGATGCTTTCATTAAAGGATGTTTTATACTTTTTGGGATTCATCTGCGTTAAGTAACTCATTCATCTATGACTATTTCCATGAGAGGTTGTTGTAAGTGACTAATTTCTCATGATTTTTGAATACTTCACTTAACACTTATTGCATCGGGTGATGCTCATAGCGGTGAAGAAGTTGGATTGAAAGTAATGAAATGAATCACATAGCATCAATCATCAATTCTGGGGCTTGCACTCAGTAACCATGACTTCCCAGGAGGTTACCCACCACATAACTCCTCTGGCCTTAGCCTGTATTTGAGCTCGATGAAATAATGAAATTGTGTGTTTCCAGGGATAATCTAGACTGTGCTATATCTATGTGTTTCATGAAAGTTTTGATTTCAATATTCTGTGTGAATTGGTCTAAGAATTGCAATCATTCTATGAGCTGACAAGAATCTCGACAGAACTATGGGAGGCCATACTATTTGAATAAAAATATTTTGTTAAGGTTTAAGAGTGGATTGACCAGTAGAGTGAGAGATCTAGAGAAGGGTGACTGAACGAATGAGTAGTGAAGACCGTTAGATTTGGGTGCAGATCAACGACGAAGATTAAATCGCAAACAGTGTGATTTCACACATCGGCAAGTTTCGTGTTTAGCGAATAAGACATCATAGTAAGTTGTTTTTGATGCGATGTGATGCGATCGTAGATCGCATAGGATATGGTAAAATTGTTATGTTAAGTTATAAAATGTGCGTAATATGTGAATGTGATAATTCGTGGATGTTGTGATGTGACATCGTCATCGCAACATCGCATCGGCGAAATTATAATTTTGACGTTAACATTATTTTTTAAAACATGCAGTATGTAGTAAAGGGAAACCTGCGATTTTGTTTGGGAACCCGATTGCAATATGTTTAAAACTTCCAAAGTTGTTAAGTTGCAATCCGTCGTAGACTTAAAGGGAGTTTATGTGGTCCATAACCCACATGTCCATGATAAATTGCGTAAATTTCAGTTCCATGCTACATCAACTGGTATCATAGCAGGGAAATATTTCCAACAAGAAGAGTTTCGCGTGTAAAGGAAGAAGGTACAACTATGTTGAAGATTGGTGAGCATATGATCTTTATATTGTGTGTAGGTAGTAGCTGAAGAAGGTGAGAATATTTGTAGCAACCTAGAGCCAGGAGTTCTCTAATGGTTCCAGAGGAGAGAACAAGGGAGATGCCAGAAGACAAAGCTTAGAGGAGAGAAGATTAGTGAGGTAAAGTGTAGCAGGGAGTACTTGCTACTATAGAGGTTTATTACAGCTCAGGGAAATATCAAAAAGGAAATTCCACAGAGGATGTGGCTAGAATCGCTAAAGAAGAAGACTTGATACTGATAGCAAGCAGCAGACTTGTTATAGAGATGAAGAAGGCATATGACCAGGAGGTCATAAAATTTGTGTACCTTGGCAGTTTGATGCAGGAGCATCGAATAATCTTAATTAAAAATTGCAATCCAATGCTACAGAAGGAGAACGTGGACAAGTCTTTGTGAATGGGGGCTAATTTATGTGGAAATAAGTTAAAATGATGGAAGTGATAAGTCTCTAGAAGATTTGATTTATTGTAATTATCTGCCATGTAATCGAACAGAGAGATTTTAGGGGGTTAGTTGAGTGATTGTGGGAGAATTACTTGTGGATATTAGATGATACACTCGCTTGAAATTTCTTTATAAATATGAGTCTGTATTGTAAGTTTAAAAGGACAAAGAGCGCAATGTAGCTTGGGAATGAAATTGTGATTCAGGCCTTAGTGGCCTTAGCGTGTATTCAAGCTCGATGAAATAATGAAATTGTGTGTATCCAGGGATAATATAGACTTTGCTATATCTATATGTTTCATGAATGTTTTTATTTCAATATTTTGTGTGATTTTGTCTAAGAATTGCAATCGTTCTATGAGCTGACTGGAAGCTCGACACAACTATGGCGTGCCATAATGTTTGAATAAATTTTTTTTGATAAGGTTTAAGAGTGGATAGACCGGAAAAGTGAGAGATACAGAGAAGGGTGACTGAACGAGGAAGTATTGGAGACTGATAGATCTCAATGCACATCAACGCTGAATATTAAATCGAAAACAGTGTGATTTCGCACATCGGAAATTTTGACGTTTAGCGAATAAGATATTGCGATAAGTTGTTTTTCATGTGATGCGATGCGATCGAAGATTGCATAGGATAGGGTGAAACTATTATGCTAAGTTATAAAATGTGCACAGTATGTGAATGCGATAAGTTGTGGATGTTGCGATGTGACATCTTCATCGCAACATCCCATTGACGAAATTATAAGTTTGACATTAAGGTTATTTGTTAAAATCTGTTGTATGCGGTAAAGGGAAACCTGCGATATTGTTTTGGAAGCCGATTGCAATCAGTTTAAAACTGCTAAAGTTGTTAATTTGTAATCCTACATCAGGTTAAATGGATTTTACGTGGGCCATAACCGATAGGTTCACGGTAAATTATGTGAATTGCAGTTTCATTCTACATCACCTTCGCATTCTTGCAATTTTATTTCCACCATGCCACAATGCCACCACATGTGCTGCCATAGAGGTGGAAGTCGTGGCTCTCCCTCCCATTGACCCATTCATGCCATGGATGAGAGGACTGTCAAATTTTCACTGAATTTGGACATGCCAGAGGTCCTGGATCCTCATTGAATCTCTGCCCATTTATCCCTGCACCTTCCTGAAGCCTCAGCTGGCCCATCTAGCTCACACTCTAGGAAGCATACCCGTAAGTCCACGATGTCTCCTCCCTCCCTCAATCTTCCGTGAAAAATGGTGGCGTTGCCGATTAAGTCTGCTGAGGACGTCTCCAATAGAGGTGGTAGTTGCAACTCTGATAAGAACAGAAAAGATTTTGAGATAGGTGCCCACTTGATCTCCTCTCTAGTAGTGGACCCCCAGGTGTCCAAGCACGAGGATGACATCTCTGAGTACAGGTGCTTCATCGAGGAAGAGACTCCTTGTCAGCCTTTGTAGGATGATAAGGAGCATCAAGATTAATGTCATGGTTCCCACTTGTCATGATTTTCTCTCTCATCATTGTATTCCCTTGTCTTTTCATTTCTCGCACTGTCTATTTTTTTTCAAAGCTGGTTTTCCCACAAAGGTAGCATTTTACTTGCTACATGGATTGGTTTCTTGAGCTGGTATCCCCTCCCGGGGTAGCCCAACTTTTGTTTTTTTGAACTTGCTATTTCCCTCCGGAATTGGCTAATGCAGAAATTCCAGATGGATGACAAATGTATCTCTGTGCTTTGTTTTATATAATAGAAGTATCCATATTTAGAAAAAAAATATTGTATTGGTTATAAATATGATCCATCTTACTACCAAGTGAAATGATGATAGTTTTTTTGTTGCACATTTCCATGTTTTTCTATTAGATTTCTAGAATATTAAATGAATTGGACCACCCCCATACCATCTCATTTTATATGTATAAACACTTCAACTATATGCTTTCTTCCATAATTATTTTTAATTATTAAAATATTTTTTCAAAGGTGAGATAACCATCTAAATGTACTTCTCTATGCAACATTTCATTCCATTATGGAGAAATTAATTTTAAGCCTCAACTTGATCATCTATATATACATTTTGTGTTCTATATTACTTTATACAATCATTGTTAGTCTTTTGACATATGCGATGCTAAAATGTTATCAACATGTTATTTATCAGTATATATGGATCATGTGCATCAGATTGTTTGTACATATAACATAGTAGATTCTCTCATCAACATATTATTACAATGGGGGGGGGGGGTGGTTGGGATTTTAACTCAATCATTGAATAATGCCATGGTAATATAGGTGACCCTTTAGGTTTTTCTTCATCTCAAAACTATTTCTAACTCTTTTTGATAGGATGGGATTGAGTAATTGAACACATTGAAAATTTTATTAAAAGGAGACAATTATATATGTACTGATATTGTCTATGGTTTCATCTACCCACAAGTTGAATGGTTGTTCCTATTCACCTAGATAAATCTTTAATTTATTCTATATAAATATTTACAGAAGAAAAATCCCATGCATTATGTATGTGACACTCCCCCTTTCCTCATGATTTGAAGGGGTGTTTGCAAGTGCAAGCATCTTCTTAAGCTTTCAATTTTTTTTCTTTCAAGCACTATGGTGAAGATTTTTTCAATTTTCCCACTTCTGGAATAATGTATAAGCTAAAAGGTATTTCTCTACATGATGTCAAATCAAATGGTACTTTTTTTAATGTTCTTGATTTGAAACTCATTGAACCTAAGTTTCTAGGTTAGTTGATCGCATAAGTGTTGTTAATAAAGAATGGAATAGAATTCAAATATTTCTCTTTAAAATCCTTTGATATCTTCCCTAAGCCACACAATTTCCTTTGATGACTAAACAATAGGAACATATTCTACCTATATAGTGGAATATGCTAGAATAAATTGTTTATATGATCTCAAAGATATTTTTATTGATCCAAGAATAATGTCGTATCGTAAAGTAGACACTCCATATAAAGTTCTCATAATCTATATGTAAAATGATTTTGAACTTCTTCACCCTCAAATATTTGCATCTGAATTGCAAAGTTCCCTTCAAATACCTTAGAAATGTCTTTTGAAACATGTCAATATTCTTCACACGGTTTTTGCATGAACCTAGAAAGGATCCCAATTATAATTGAAATATTTTGATTGGTAATAGTAAGGTTGATAAGGCTCTCCACAAATTGTGTATATTTAGTTCCATCCTCAAATAGATTCCCCTCTTTTGATGTTAGCTTCATATTTTGTACCATTGGAGTAGATAGAGAATTACAACCAACCTTGCCAAATTTATTCAATATCTCTCCAATGTACCTTTTATGGTCTAAGATGAATATGTAGCTTGGATTATGAGTGACTTAAATACATAAGTAGTAGTGAATATGTCCCATGTTTGTGAGCCTAGATACCTTCTTTAGTTATTTCTTCATGGATGAAAAATTTGTTTCATTATTCCATATCACCAAAATGTCAATTATATATAGCACAAGATAACCAATAATTTTTCCAACATTCTTGAAAAACAAATTTTCATCACCAAAATTAAAATTCCTGAAATTTATCTTCAAAATATACTTAGCTTTATGTACCATGTATCAATGTTCTTGCTTTATACCATACGGAAACTTGTTAAGTATGTACACATATTCTCTCAACCTTTCATACCAATCTTTTTGGTTGAGAAATATATACATTCCCTTTCAAGTCTCCATTGAAGACATTTAACTTTGGACTCTATGATGAATCATCCACCAATTCTACGTTTCTGAACCCAACAATGCATGAAAGGTATCCCATTTTGGTATGTGGGAAGACATCTTCATATTTTGTTCCTTATTTTCATGCATATACTTTCACCAAAACCCTCATTATATGCTTTTCAAGAGAGCCATCTAAGTTGTATTGGTTCATTTCTCTCGGGATTTGTATTGGTTATTATAAATCAATTTGTAGCCAATAGTTTTGATTCCAAATGGAGGATCCACCATTTTCCATGTCCCATTCTTGATGAGAGCATCATGCTTCTCCTACATGGCTTCTTTCAATTCATCATGGGAAGTTACTTCTTAAAATGAATTTGTTTCAATGCTATAGATAAATTCAATTCAAAATCATGTGAAACATCAATGTAATTTACTTCACAGAAAGATGAATTATCAACATGCCCTCTACCATATTGTCCTATTTATCTTATAGTTAATTTCTTTCTAAATTCATTAGGATGAATAGTTACAAGTGTCTTTATGAGCCACTTTGAACATTTTTGTTATGGTCTAGGTTTCTCCACTAATTGATATGGTGATTCATCCCAATCAATGTTGATCCTTTCAATCCTCTCAATCACATTATCTATTTGAACTCACTATTCTAATGAAGTGGTTGGATATTCTTCATGAGGAGGAGATGGAATGTCAAAATGAGATTCCAAATATTAGTCCAAGTTAGGGATCCCCCCTTATATATTTGGAATATCAACATCAAAATGATGATACGTACTTACATGGGTGAGTATAGATGGTCAAACTATCACTCAATTATCTTGTCAGTCTTAGTGGATTTAATAAAAAACACATCTCTAGAAATAATTAATTTTTTACCTCATTGTAAAACTAACATGCCTTTGTGGTATTTGAGTACCCCAAGAAGATACACTTTTGACTCCTTGCTCCTAGTTTGTTTCTTTACTTCTTAATAATTAAGGCATAATAGATGGAACCAAAGACGCTAAGATGTATCACCAAAGGGATGTAAGGATGACATATTTCATATGAAGTAATCATAATATACACTCCTAGTTCTCACCTATACTACACAGAACTATATCATCGCAAAAGCCAACACCACATTCTTGAAAAAGACATGAAATGTACCCTATTCAATAGTGTTTTGTTCATCCTTTCTATTACCTCATTACTTTAAAGATTGTATCAAATAGTGGTTTCGTAACCTAGTTCGATGTTTGATCACATGCTAGAGAAGGTAGCTTTGAAAATAGTTTGAGCTAGATCCAACTCCATTGTCTAACCAAAGAGATATACTAGATTTGGTTTCATTTCCAATATATAAATGAAAATTTTTAAATGTTTCAAATGGTTGAGACTTATCTACTTTCAAAAAATATATTGAAAACATTTTGGTGTAGTCATCAATAAATGTTAGGTTCCATTTATTACCAAAATTATATGTAGTATCCATAGGGCCACACAAATAGAGGTGTATCAATTTTGACTCTACAAATTATCTCAAAGTGGAATCATGATAGTGTTGTTTGTTTCATTTCTAAAGGATAGATGACACATGTTGCTTGAAATTCTTTAGAATGGTAGGAAAAATATAAACAACAATTTTTTTGGTGTGTGAATACTATCACATTTGACGTGAAAAAATTTAACATGGCACAAAATATTAGCAGACAATGTACCTTCATCATAGTCAGAAAAATATGTCGAATTTTTTTCCCATGTAAATGTTCATTTTAGCTTCAATAAATTTTCATCCTCCCATATTTTCATGGAGACCATTTTGTTGGGAGACTACCTCATTTCAAATTCTCCATCAACCATGTGAATGGATTGGTCATGCTATTGAATATGCAAAAGAGATGACAAGTTCCTTTAAAATTCAAGGGGATAAAGGAAATAATTCAAAACAATATTTGGGAATCTAGGAAATTTGAGCCTCATGGTACTAGTTCCTATAGGTTTGATATTGGATCTATATATAAGGTATATGTTGCGTACCTTTTCTTCCTGTCCATTCTTTCAACAAATAAACACAATGAAGATCAAATCTCTCACCTTGATTTTTCCTACCCCCCGCCTCTCAAATGTTTTTGACCACATCATGTCTTATTAACATGTCCTCTTAAAGAATCATGTGCTTAATTATTCCCTTTTTTAGCAAAGAACATTGTGTCTCCAATTGGATGATCCATTTTTTCATAGAATTCTTCTCGCAATCTACGATTTTCTTAACCAAAGTTTCAAAATTGAGAGACTTTAGTTTTCTAGTAGCTTAAATTTATTCAAGATAGTCATAATATGTGAGATAAAGTGTTATACTAATGATTACACTAAGAGGGGGTAGTGAATAACTACAGTGGCCAATTTTAATCAACTTAAACAATCAATCAAAATTGTAATCACATCAACACATGAAAACACTAGATGTACATGGAAACCCTTTTAGGAGAAAACCAAAAATATATTTATATTATTTAGTTTTCTATTACATTAATTTGAAAGCACCAGCCTACTAGAGGCAGTAACCCCCAAAAATAAATTTGTAGGCAACAGTCTACTAGAGGAACCAATTCCCAAATATGTGCAAGCACCGACTTGTCATAGGCTACAATTGGATGTAGGCACCAGCCTATGAAATATGCAAGGACCAACTTGTAGTGGGCTTCAACCTAATTGAGGCACCAACCTCTAAAATATGGTGGACCACTTTCCACAATATTTCAAACTAGATCCACAAGTTTAAAACACATGCAATTTAACTTATTTTTCAATCATCAATCTTCAACATCTTCTTTATTTCAAAAACTATTCAAGAGATTTGGACCATAATGACAAGAAAAATTACCTTCCATTGTAAAAAATCTATCTTCATGACCTCGCAAGTCCCCATTTCAAATAACAAAAGAAATCTAACCAATCCCCTTTTAGAAAAATCAATTTGGCCCTCAAAATAACCTATAAAATCATTTTCCATGAGTGGTATCACAATTGGTTCAAATCATATTGAAAGACCCTTATGTATCCATGTGATCGTAAGTTCAATCCCCCCTAACATGTCTCACAATCCAAAATTAAAAAGAAAATATTCCATAAAACATTATAAAAATTAATTATCCTATAGAATGGATATTTTTGGTCTGCTTCCTACAAAATGAGCCTTTCGGTCATGCATTCTACAAAATGTACATTTCCAGTTTTTTAAAACATAAAAAAAATGCACATTTGAGAGTAAAATAAAAAAATTTCATACTCGCCCGAACTTGAACCCTCGACGTCTTCTAGTGCGATAGAACACATCATCAACTACAGTGTTTTATTACTCATTCAATCCTCAAAATGTATATCCATGTCATAACTTTGACACCAATCAAATCATACCAAATAGAGCTAGGTCATACACATTTGTGCGAATCAAACCTTGGAGAGCTAATTTATACACATTGCGCCATCTTACCTTAGAGAGATAGGTCATATATATTACACCAATCATACCTCAGTGAGTCAAGTCATACGCATAATGCCAATCATAGCTTGGAGAGATTTTTCATATACATTGCACCAATAATAACTGTTAGCCCCCTATAAATTTTTGACAAGCAAGCAAGGGGCTAAAATGTTTTTGAGCCTTCAAGGAATGCATTTCCTCTGAAAAGCATCATCCTTGAAGTCTCCTTGTGCCTTTGTCCTTTGGTAAAATTCCCTCTGCTGATTCCCATTATTAAGCCTCTCTGATTACAAAAAATGGTGCTCCAAAAGGCTTTAATTTTCCCCTTGTACTCCTATAGAATTCTCCATTTCATCCTTTTTCCCTTTGTCAAAGTTCCCCTTTCTTACCCCCAGATTTTCCCCCTAAACCTTCTAAATCATCCCCATGCCCCTCTTAAACCATACACACATCCCTAGTGTCATTTAATAACCCCTTCTTCCCTTCATCGTTACCCCTTTCGGCCTTTAATTTCATTGAAAATGGGAAAAAAAACAACTTTGCAACTTACATTAGGCCTTAGCCCCTTTTCGCTAGCCCCTCAGCCTTTTCTCCACAAGACCTGGGCATTGAAACCGAGCGCTGGCCCGAAAGGCACTTATCGCAAATGGATATCAGACGCAGTTTCAACCGTAGATCTGTATAGATCGGACGGCGATTGTAGCTCCCACAACGTCCATTGTTCACCCCGTTCATTGCCTCGATCGTGCCATCATCTTCTATTTACCCGTAGATCCAATGGTTCAGAATCTACCAACCCAGGTGGTCCCCACGTACTGTTCAAAAACCATCCGGTTTCTATCGCACCGCCTTTTGGCGAAGGGCGATATTTTCTGATAGGCCAACGATTCCACTCAGCATTCAACACGTGGATCCAACACTATTTCAAAACCACTACCCCATTGCACATTAACATTCGTCCGCGGATGCGTAGCGATATGCACGTGCACCATCCGATCTGGGGTAGTTGATCCAATGGTCGTCGTTCCACAGAGCTGCGCGCGAGTTAACGCATGGAAGTCATACCCCTGGCCCACAGTCCATAGCCCTTCGACATACTTTCCATTACCGATCACCACTGAGATCGGATGATCTAGATTTAATTGCCCCGCCGTTGACCACCCCGCCATCGCTCGGTCTCGCCATGTCACCCCAACGCGTATCCACCATACATCTGCCCATCGCATTGCATATATTTGTTCAAAAGTCGATTTCGTTAAGGTTTTTCATTTAAATTTCCTCTGCACTCCGCCAACCTTCACCAAGGCTTCCCTCCGTCATTCCTCTGCATTTTTCAACCATTTTCATCATCCGCACTACATCCATTACCCCCCATTCATGGATTTCATAACAAGTTTTCTGTTTTGCAGGGTTTTGAGGTGGTGAAAGCCACCATGATTTGCACCCGCTGTCACAGTGATAGAAAACATAGGAAAAGACTGTGTGCAGAGGCAGAAATCATGAATAAAACCCGAGGAGGTCCTACAATAGGACTTGCATTAAAAGACTAGGGTATTACTCTGTGAAAATGTATCGGTGCCATTAACACACATATTTCATATTCATAGATTTAAATTAAGCAGCAGAGAGCTTAAGGCATGCAAATGAAGATATATAAGCCTTATGTTCATAGATTTAAAGGTAAAGAATCAGATTGAAGACCCATGGATCACGCAGAAGGTACAACACGAAAATCAGTGTATCAGGGTTTCTACATCAGCAAAATGTTTTTTCCTAAAAAATGATGGAGCACCCATAGAGCTTTTATTATACACCTTGTTCCTAAAGAAATTTCCACCCTAACAACAGTCTGAAGCTACTAGAGAATTTGTTTCATAAGTATGGAAGACTTCTCAGTCATTCATTTATCTTCTGTTTATTCACCAATGGTACCATAGAGTCCTGCAACCAAAGTATGTTAGAGACATAACTAGAGTAAATAGAAGTCTGATAAGGACCACTCTTTCATCCACAGAGTGCCAGAAATGATTGCTCAGAATTTATACAGAATGAGCCTCGGCCCTCCTGCTGCTTCAGAGTTTTAATGATGCATTTAAGTTTACATCTACTCCTATTATTATTTTCTCCTATAAGAATTCTCGAGAACATATTGTAAAATGTTGTTGTTCGGCTACTGCCGTTGTAGTTAGAGGACTTAGTTTTGATTGTTAGAACAGTTTTGGGAGAAAGTAGCAGAGTAGTTTGTATTGTAGTAGGCTGGGAGGATAAGTTGGGACTGTAACAACCATTGAGCTCAGTGTATGTGACTGGTTTTACATCAATTAATCAAAGCACATTTCACAGGATCCTGGTCTATTACTGTTGGTGATGTTTTTCTAACTCTGTTTATTACATTTTCATAATGTTCGTTTTCTACTGGCTTGCATCAGAAATATGGTATAGGATTTACCCTTGTTAGGTACCCTATGCTTCTTCTCTCCTTGCCTTCTATGTTTTCTGCTAAATGTGTTATCTAAGGGTTGATTTCAGTTAATTTAACCAGTGTAGTAGTTCCTTATGCTGCTAGCTGACGTATGAATTAAATGAATCTGTCCTTAAAAGTTATTGTTGGGTTTAAGCTGGAAGATTTGGGAACACTGGGGATTAGAGTTAGCCCTGTCCACTAGGATCCTTGTGCGACCAACTGGCCTTTCTAAGATCTCTCTGTTAAACTTATCTCTGTTTTCCCTTGGAGCATGATAAAGATGACCTGGAGTTAAATGACCTCTGGTCTGATCTATAAGCTACCCCTTTGTCCCTACTTTGAGATTTTCCTATGAGTATGTCCAAGCAGGTCTAGAGTTAAATGAACTCTGACCCGATCTATAGACAGAAATTAGGTTGCTTTCCTTCTCTCACTTTCTTTCCTTGATGTTCCATCCCACCATCTAATCTAAAAGATCCTTTAGTATTAGATGACTTGCCCTCTGAAAGCTTTGGCTAGTTGTTGCATGTAATCTCGTTTCTTGACTCCATAGCCCAATGGATGGCACTTTCTTGACCTATCCTCTTTGCTAAAACTTCCTGTTGTTTTCTTCTTTTCCTTCCATCACTTTCTCAGTTTATGATCTCATGACCAACCCAGCAACCCATCAACCAAATCATTTAAAACCCCCCTATGTGCTTCATACCTAGCCTAATACCTCATTTTGAGCTTCAAATACATATCATTATTTGTTTATTAGAGAGATCCCTCTCTGGACCCAGGAGGGCTAGATCTTGAGGTTTGAAAGTGGTTCTGATGTTGTCTCATCTTTTGGTCTTGCCAATCTGGCCAAAGCATGGGAACCCCAACAATAACTTGGAGAGACATATCATATACATTGCAATAATAATACCTTGTAGAGGGAGTTTATATACATTGAACCAATCATTCAAGAGAGAACCATGTCATGCACATAGAGAGAGTCAGACCATATATAGAGAGCCATGTCAAAAAAATTCATTCAATCATACCATGAAGAGCCAATTTATTGTGTTATTCCAATCATACCATGGTGAGATATCTCATTACGCTTATCATACCATGAAGAATCATCTCATATACATTACGTCAATCATACCCCGATGATCCAAGTCATATACATTATTCCAGTCATACCTCAGTGACCAAAGTCACATAAATTGCACCAAATATACCACGGAGTGCCAAATAAAACTTACAAAGAGATCCATGTCAAATATTTTACACGAAACATACAAATAAGGGCCAGGTTATACACATTGTGTCAATCATATGAAAAAGAGATATATCAGATAGAGTGTTGATTAAACTTTCACAACAGAGACCAAAAGTAAATATTCTTGAAACTATGACATCTAAGAAACTAGGATTGCACTACATCATTCAGACCATGCTTTTACTTGTTACACCATGTTACACCAAATTTATTCATACCTCATGTCATACAACCATCTCTTTATACACATAGGAGACCTATTTTTCATATGGAGCCAAGATCTACAACCTTCATGGGACCACACCACGTGACCTAGTCCTAAGGGTCCATGGTAATCCTTATGTTGATGTGAGCATGACATCACAACTACCATGTGGAACTCTTTGATTGGTGCCATGTGTCATCCAAATTAGGCCCTATTGTCTAACCAAAATCAACATTTCAACATGCCACATGGCACCTTGTCAAGCTACAACTTCATCACCATAATACCATGGCATCATGCTTAAGCTAGTTTCATGGTACCACATGTCATTGAAGTACCATCTGTTGAACATAAATCTACCACCTATCCATCCACATTAGAGGGTCATGTCAAAATCACTTGAATTCAAGGTTCCATATAGCATCCAAATATTGGGTGCACCTGAAACCTACCATGTGTCATGATTTGATGGGTTTAGCAAGGTGGATGATGACATGGGGGAGGGAGTGAATTTTGTTAAACCTCACACATGTCATTACTGCATCCATCATTCATAAAATTATCAACGGCCATATCTGCCCTAGGTTCCACTATTCATGAATTTTTTGGTGATGAGATGTTTCCTAAAATAAAAATTGGCTTGAAGTGTTCATACAAGTTTATGGTAAACATGGAGGTGTGCATAAACGATCATTATCCATCGTGATTGGAAATCATATGTCTCATATTTATAACAAATATAAAACATTCGTTAATATTTATAATAAGTATAAAGCATGTATTAATGAAAACTTCATCTCTATGTATATAGATATTTATTTCTTGTAGAAGCAAATTTTGCTCGAAGGCATGAAGTTATTATTGTGAAACATAATATTAAACCATACATGTAAAAGTAGCTAATTCAAATAAGGTTCAAAATTGATCTTTTTCAAAATGAATGGTACACATAAAGGGGTGTATAGAGAAGGTTATGTCACTTATAAAGGGGTTTAGTGTATTGAAATATATATAACATTTTAATTATAAATCTTCCAGGAAATCACATAAGAAATTTGTTTCCTAAATTTCTTATGTGATTTCCCAGAATATTTATAATTAAAATGTTATGGATCACAAAAGCTTACACTCTCAACATATCTATAATGACTATATGTTGGAAATGTTGTCATTGATGGAAAATAAGGTTGCAAAGAGGCATCAAAGAAAGCAACAGATAAGGAAAAGAGGCAGCCTAGGAAGCAGATGAAACAAAAAGATTGGTTTCAGTATTTTATGAATAATATTCTATGTGAAAGAGCATCTGTGAATTTGATACAGGGTTTAAATATACCCTGTGTAAACAGGATATCTTTGCATCAATGACTTAATTGCATATGTGAATTTGACACAGGGTTTAAATATTCTCTGTGAACAAGTTTAAATTACTGTCAAAGGATATCGAAGAGAAACAGTTGGGAGCATCCAGTGCAGACATTGATAATGAGATGTCATCTAATGTTATTTACCTCAAGGATCTTCTAATACAATACAAAGGTGAACTATATTTTTTGGAAGAGTCATTCAAGTTCCATACATCGGAGATGGGTGGTTTCAACAATAGATTGGAGACATTGCCAAAAATGCACTTGGAGGACTTCCTTAAGGCGACACGGGCAAATCAGATTGAAATGATGACATTAAGGGTTGTCCAAATATCTAGAGGGTATTTATGTGTATCGTGACTTCATTACAGATTTGAAAGAACTTCCAACAGAGAAGAGATCACAGAGAAAGAATTGGACCATACATTTGTCAGAGGAATCGGTGCTAGCCAAGGTCGATAGTGTGGGAAAATACTAAAATTAAGAATATAGAGGTGTGTGAGCCCTGTGAATATACCACATAATTGTGTGATGTGTATGATTTTAAACACAAAATGGTTTGGGGCATACTCCAACATTGAATCATTAGGTCATGGAGGAATTAGATACATTGTCGAGGAAATGGGGTTTTTGAAATCACATTAAAAGGGTCGAAAATACCGTGTGAATGTTATGAATCTTCAATAGAAGGCAGGTCGAGAGTTTTTTGTGAATTCACAGTGGTGAACCCATAGTTGTAGTGATTATATAACGTAAGAGATACAACATTCCTTGATATGGAATGCTATTGAGCCAATCGAAAACTCTGTGTTGGAACCAGTGACAATCTATTCAATCTGCCAAGAGAAGAATCAAAGGAATCCAAAATTGAGGAACCTGTAAGGGCGCAGGACCTTAAAAGAATATGTGGGATGAAAGAAACTTGAAGAGCACCGATGAATGAGAAAAGGGAACTTGATTTTAATCACAAATGATAGACCCATGAATAAAAGAAGGAGGAGGAACCTTGAGAAAGGATAAGCAGAATCCTGATTAAGGAATAGTAAACGTGGTTTTAGCCCATGAAAATCAGCGGGTTCGTATTTCTTTTAAATGGTAAATGGTCTGTTAAAAAACAATGAAATATCGATCATTGGGCACCACATGTCCAAAGATGGTTTTCCAAAACCATTCTCATCACGTGAATTCTGAGAATTAACGTGAGTGCAACTAAATTATGCGAAAATGGGCAATGATCATTGGATCGTCCAATAGAAAGTGATGTTCTATCAGCCATCAGATGTGTGCAGTGTGTTAATTAGTGGCCCCGAATAAATAGGTGTGCTATTAATTGAAACTTAACCCTAATGTTAAGTCGTATGTTGTGGCACCAAAGGCAAATGCATGAGGAATTTAGTGGGATGCATATAGTGATACAATTTGAAATGCCTAAGGTTTAAAAACGAAGGTCAAGGATTAATGTATATAGAATGTTGATGCATTGGGGTCTATCAAAAAGTCGAGGATTAATTCAGGTATTAATATATTTGATAATGACGTCGTGGATATACTTAACTGATGAGGGTGAGCACCATAAAGAACTACTAAATACAGATCATAAAGGCCATGGATCGAAGTTTAGTGTTGGGGTATAGTGTTGATTAAAATCAAGAAAATATTAAGAGGAGGGGTCTCGCACGTCCAGGATTGGAATTGAACTTATCATTAAATCAGGGATTAAATAATAAGATATAATATTTGTGATAAAGCTAAATATCCCTTGAGATACGTCATGGATTTAGCATATGAGTGTTAACCCAGAGAAATGAAAAAGCATAGCGCGTATATATATGTGATATTAACCCCAAGGCTGAATATAAGTGTCTCACACTTTTTAAAGTAGGTTTTCATGAACCCCGAGTTATAATATGTGTTATGAGAGTAAGTTATATAATGAGAGTCATTTAAGCCCAAAGATTTAAGGTAGGAACTTGGAAAGGTTGAATATCGTTAATTTAAAAGGAACCCTTGGCTATGAGAATTATTTGGGTTATATAGTGAACACTGTATATGCGTTGTATGGATTTTAAAGTTATTGAAAAATTTTGATAAGTGTTTTAAATGGCAATATAACAGAAGAGTGACGGTAGCCTGAACATCAAGGAGCCTCTGCAATGAAAATATTCTACCCAGATATAAAATTATTTGGGTTACAACAATTTTTTTAACCTGTGACTGAGTAGCTTCAACATTGATTCAAATTTCCAGTGCAAAAACTAAAAAGTATTGAAATTGCCTAGATCAACAGGTGTATTGAGTACAAATTTGCTGTATGCATTTTATATGCATAGAGAGAGAGAAAATATGGGGTTGACAGAAGTAAACCGATATTGCAGGTTTGACAGGTGTACATGCACAGGTGCACACAATTACAGTCAACAGAGTATGTAGAACAATTATCTAACAGTAGCAGAAAAGACAAAACCAACAAAGTCAAAATTTTGAAAAGGAGCTGAGTGAAATTAATGTGTGTAATGGAAATTGTGAATGTAAATGTTGTAATCAATTTTATTTTGTTTGTGATGCATTGGAAAGCCTCTGGAGGAAAAAAAAATCCCATTGTAGTATTGAAATTAACTCATATTGTTATATTTTTTAATGAGCTGAAAAAGAAATAAGGAGGCAGGAGGCAAAACGTCAGGGCTATTTACTTCAAATTCCCTGAGGAATATAAAAATTCATGTGATAAAATCTATATATGATATCACATTGATATGCAAAAGGAGGGTTATAAAATGTAGAAATGAGGCAGTAAGGCAGAGGAGAAGGAGGAGTTGATAAAGAATCCGAGAAGATGCTGAGATGATGCAAGGCAGATATGAAGACTGATGGACAGCAGAAGAGAAGGTTCAAAACAGAACTGATATGAAAGGTAAATCAGCAAGTGTTTTATTTTGAAATAGTAAGGAAGTTGGAGCTTCCCTATCAAGTTTTAGCTTGATAGATGTCAGTTGTAGCTGACTGAGGTTGGAGCTTCCTATAGGTTGGTGCCTACAGAAAATTGAGAGGGAGTTGGAGCTTCCTTGTAAGTTTTAGCTTTTAGAATTGAGGTAGCAGCCTCTTGTGGGTTGGAACCTACAGAAAATTAGAGGTGAGAGGGAGTTGGAGCTTGCCTTTGCATCACAACAATAATAAGATGTGATTTTCTCCCTTTATGGGTTTCCACTTATATCTGGTGTCCCAATGCATGATGATTATGTGTTGATATGGTTTATATAATCTGCTTAATACTTGTTGCTCTCATATTAAGTCTACTGTTACATTATATTAATGCTTTCTACTCACATCCTAAGATTATATTAATTCTTGTTGCTCACATCCTAAGATTACTCACATATTAAGTTAAACATGAAATGAAGGTGTAAATAAGTTTTAATGAAAAAGTTTTAAAAGTCCATGAATGTGTTAAACTGATTCACCCCCCCCTCTCAGTTTAACTAAGGGTTCAACAATTGGTATTAGATCTGGTTCGTTTGGTGTAATCTTAATAGCTTGAAGGAGATCTGGTTGAGTCATGGTCTACCAAAATGTACTTGTGCTAAATACGACAAACTTTCTTGAATGGAGAGAGAAGGTTAAAACAGGTTTAATGGCTTATGAACCTGAGGTATGGAAGCTTGTTTGTGATGGTTATTGCACAAACTCTCCCACGATGCAAGAACAATAGAGGAATGACAAGGAAAAATTTGTGATATACAATAATTTTCATAACAAGGATATTGAGGTAATAATGGATTTAACCTCTGCAAAAGAAATCTGGGACAAATTACATTTCATGCATGGGGTAGAGACTGAGAATTTCATTGTCAAGAAGGAGAAGATAATTAAGAAGAATAAAACTTCATGTCAAAAAGAAAATGTTCAATCAAATGAGGTACCTATTAGTGTGAATGGTAGTAAAAACCATGAAGAAATTCTAGCTAAGGAAAAAGCCAAACTTGACACAGCCCTGACTGAAATAGAAAAATTGAAGAATGAAAACAAAGACCTAAATAATTTGGTGCAAATATGTGATGAGAAAAAATATGAAGATAGGAAAGAAATTATTGGCCTGAAGACACAGCCTGAAGAAGCAAAGAAAGTATAAGACACTCTGCTGCAACAAATGAGAGAGAAAAGTCAAGAATGTGAAATATTGGAAGAAGAAGTAGTGAGCCTAAGAAAGAATTTAGAAAAATCCCAAAGAGAACTGTTAATGAATACACCTCTAATGAAAAGTCGTCGATAGCTAGACCAAATACTAAATGCGCAAAGGTCACCCTACATAAAGGTTGGGATAGGATATGAAGGAGAAACCAGTAAGTCCAAGGTAGAAGACAACAAAAAAATCATCTTTGTAAAAGCTATAAAGGAAAATGAAGCTGCTTAGAAAACTCCTACAGAAGAAGCAGCCAGCAAGAACATGAGGTGTAAAGAAACAAATAGAATCAAGCAGCAACATGAAAGAACAGAGAATGAGAGGATGAAACAATTAGCTACTAAAGGCTCACATACTCCTAAGGATGAATTGAATAAATTTGGAAGATGTCAAAGAAGGTTCTTTCCTCCTATGGGAAGTATCACCTCCTTCTCTTGCCCGACACCAGGACATGATGCATCACATTGTAAGACAAAGAGAATCAATGTTAACTAGCAAAAGCTGCTACAAATGAGAAGAATACCTCAAGCAAGCAAAGGGAAAAGACAATATTTCACCAGGTACACAAATAATTTCCATGGCTATTGTTATGCATGCAATAATTTTGGACATAAACTCGTAGATTGTAAATTGTATTAAAAAGGGGGAACAAAATATTATACATCAGCTCAAACATTTCTTGGAAAAGTAAGATGTTATGTATGCCTCAAGCGTGGTCACAAAGAAAAGAAATCTATACTACATTATACATTAAAGAACTCCAGACAGATGATGAAATCAAACCTAATAAAAAAAAATTATGAATAAAAAAGGAGTACAGACATTATGATGAACCCCAATAAAGTATGGAAGGAAAAGAGAAAGGGGGAGCCTATTATCTCAATAACATAATTAAAACATCATAGTCTTAGGGGAAACTACTCTGGGAAACAAAGAAAATATCCAACCAGTGATAAATATGAAGAAACATCCCAGGGGGAGAGCTATTCATATGTATCCCCATAGAAGTAGTCTAAGAAGAGCTCCATGAAATGAGAATAGCTATGAAATTAGGAAGGGAAATGGAATTCCTCTAACAGAGATCTATAGAGGAATAAAATCACCTGAAGCACACAATAGCCAACAGGTTGATGGAAGGAGAGGAAGCAACAAGCAGCCATGATGATAGAAGAATACTTCAGCACATTAAAGTGATGATCACACTGTGCCTCATACTTCTAGAATTAACAATGAATCACATCAAGTAGGATTAGCAAGATAAGTGCCTATCATCATTATGTCATGACTTCATTCATCTATGAAAATTCCCCTTGGATGAATACAGTTAAGTGAGTGATAATTCTCTGAGTGATCTACCCATGGAGAGTCCAAGCAAATAAATTGAATATGTCTTCCCAAATATCATTATGTTAGCACAATTGAATTGAATACTAAGATGCAATGATTCTGGAGCAATTTTAGAAAAGAAAATGTAGTGACATTCCTTTAAACAGAATGAAAAAATAAATAAATGGTTAAAGATGCCGAGAACAAATTCAGGATATGGATGATTGTTGGTGTGAACAGAGGAAAGCTCAATAATAGAATTTAGGAAGGATGTCATGATTACGGGTAAATATGCAAGTTGAAGTGAAATCTTTGCATGGTTTATCAAAGTAATATCAATTGGTGTTTAGGTACAAGTAGCATGCTGATCAACAGATTAGCAAGCATTATCAGTGAAGCAGCAGTATGATACAGGTCCATAGGATCAAAGAACTATGGCAAGAATGCATCAAGGTAAAATTCCCAGGTTTATCTGCATTCAGCATGAAAAGGTCAGTAGCAGTGCTAAAGGTTCGACATCTGGTTTAAACTTGAAGGATTATATTATGCATTCAAGCAGTATCTGCTTCTATATATATAATTGCATGTCTTCCTGAAGTCAGTACATATATCTTCAAGGCCTATTTTTGAATATTGTTCATAAACTGGGTGAAGTATGTTGGCTGAGATATAAATTAAAATAACTTGAAGATGTTTTTGTTGGAAATAATCATGACAGAATAGTTAAAGTATCTGAATAATGAAGGGCTAGTTTTGATTACCATTGAAGCTCAAATGTCTTTTATTAATTCATCCAAGCATACTTCAACAGAAAGGAATTGTTGATATTTCACCATTTAAAGAGAGAGTAATCATTGACATACATAGCCCTTATGACATAAATAAATTGCATGGTTGATAAGTGAGATTGACCAATACATTGAATGCATCTAACCTCAAAGTTTTGGTTTGAAAGTACATTGTACAACAATAAAGTTGGTATTTGGTCTCTTAAATTTAAAGATCACCTAATCTCACAATAAGTTGTAAACTCTGGTTTGATTTATTGATTCTCAACAGCAACAAGGACCTTTCAGCTATTAACTATAATACCGTTAACAACATCCTAGCTCATATCATCACCAACAGGCAAGGAAAGGTGAATCTCAACTATAAAAAGATATATTGGCATCATCATCATAATTGAACAAGTGTAGTATTGCAGAAGAAGACATATTTTAACTACAAGATTTATGGGCCTACAATGGGTTGAAGCATTCTCAATAATTTTTTTTTTTTTGGTCCAAGAAAGCATCTCAGATTATATAAGTTTGATTATATATAATTTCTACATCATCACCTACACTTTATACAAGTGCAAGGAGTCTGTGCTTTGGATTGTATCTATCTACAGTGTATATTGAAGATCAATAATCCTCAAAGTGTTCTCTCAACAACTCTTGTACACCAGTCTAGAGGCCTAAACTCAACTCAAAGAAAAGAATTGTAAAGATAGAATCTACACTGAGAAATGTGTAACCCTTTTCCATTGATGTCAAAGGGGGAGGAAAAGCAGGGAATAGAATAAAGGGTCTTCTAAAAGAAGCTAGGCAGAGGAAAACTTGGAGGAAGCATTGGATTATTGGTGGATGTGTTGCAATCAATGCCAAAGGGGGAGATTGTTGGAAATGTTGTCATTAATGGCAAAGGAGTTGGCAAAGAGGCAACAGAGAAAAAAACAGACAAGGAGAAGAGGCAGCCTAGGAAGCAGATGAAACAAAAAGATTGGTTTCAGTATTTTATGAATAATATTCTATGTGAAAGAGCATATGTGAATTTTATACAGGGTTTAAATATACCCTGTGTAAATAAGATATCTGTGCATCGATGACTTAATTGCAAATGTGAATTTGATACATGGTTTAAATATACTCTGTGAACAGGTTTAAGTTATTGTCAAAGGATATCGAAGAGAAACAACATGGAGCATCCAGTGGAGACATTGATAATGAAATTCCATCTAATGTTGTTTACCTCAAGGATCTTCTAAGACAATACAAAGGTGAACTATATGTTCCAGAAGAGGCATTCAAGTTCCATACATTGGAGATGGGTGGTTTCAATATTAGATTGGAGACATTGCCAAAAATGCACATGGAGGACTTCCTTAAGGCGATGCGGGCAAATCAGATTGAAATGCTGACATTAAGGGCTGTCCAAATATCCAAAGGGTATTTATGTGTATCGCGACTTCATTACAGATTTGAAAGAACTTCCAGCAGAGAAGAGCTCACAGAGAAAGAATTGGACCATACATTTGTCAGAGGAATCGGTGCTAGCCAAGGTCGATAGTGTGGGAAACTACTAAAATTAAGAATATAGGGGTGTGTTAACCCTGTGAATCGACCACATAATTGTGTGATGTGTATGCTTTGAAACAAAAATTTGTTTGGGGCATACTACAACATTAAATTGTTAGCTCATGGAGGAATTAGATACATTTTCGAGGAAATGGGGTTTTTGAAATCACATTAAAAGGGTCGAAAATACAGTGTGAATGTTACAAATCTTCAATAGAAGACATGTCGAGAGTTTGTTTTGAATTGACAGTGGTGAACCCAGAGTTGTAGTGCTTATATAACACAAGCGATACAACAGTCCTTGATAGGGAATGTTGTTGAGCCAATGGAAAACTCTGTGTTGGAACCAATGACGATCCATTCAATCTGCCAAGAAAAGAATCAAAGGAATCCAAAATTGAGGAACCTCTAAGGGCGCAGGACCTTAAAAGAATATGTGGGATGAAAGCACCTTGAAGAGCTCTGATGAATGAGAAAAGGGAACCTGAATTTCATCACAAATGATAGACCCGTGAATAAAATAAAGAGGAGGATCCTTGAGAAATGATAAGCGGAACCTTGATTAAGAAATAGTAAACATGGTTTTAACCCATGAAAACCAGTGGGTTCGCATTTCTTTGAAATGGTAAATGGTTTGTTAAAAAACAACACGATATCGGTCATTGGACACCATGTGTCCAAAGATGGTTTTCCAAAACCATTCTCATCACGTGACTTCTGATAATTAATTTCAGTGCATCTATATTATGCGAAAATGGGTTATGATCGTTGGATCGTCCAAGAGAAAGCAACATTCTATTAGCTGTCAGATGTGTACGGTGTGTCAATTAGTGGGCCCGAATAAATAGTTGTGCTGTTAATTGAAACTTAACCCTAATGTTAAGTCGTATGTTGTGGGACCAAAGGCAAATGCGTGAGGACTTTAGTTGGATGCATATAGTGATACAATTTGAAATGCCTAAGGTTTAAAAACCAAGGTCAAGGATTAATGTATATAGAATGTTGATGCGTCAGGGTCTATGACAAAGTCAAGGATTAATTCAAGTATTAATATATTTGATAATGAAGTCATGGATATACTTAACTGACGAGGGTGAGCACCATAAAGAACTGCTAAATGAAGATCATAAAGGCTGTGGATTGAAGTTTAGCGTTGGGGTATAGTGTTGATTAAAATCAAGAAAATATCAAGAGGGGGGGTCCCGCACGTCGAGGATTGGAATTGAACTTATTATTAAATCATGGATTAAATAATACAATCTCATATTTGTGATAAAGGTAAAGATCCCTTGAGATACGTCATGGATTTAGAATATGTATGTTAACCCAGAGAAATGAAAAAGAACAGCGCGTATATATATGTGATATTAACCCCGAGGCTTAATATAAGTGTCTCGCACTTTTTAAAGTAGGTTTTCATAAACCTCGAGCTATAATATATGTTATGAGGGTAAGTTATATAATGAGAGTCATTTAAGCCCAAAGATTTAAGGTAGGACTTTGGAAAGGTCGACTATCGTTAATTTAAAAGGAACCCTTGGCTATGAGAATTATTTGGGTTATATAGTGAACACTGTAAATGCGCTGTATGGATTTTAATGTTATTGAAAAATTTTGATGAGTGTTTTAAATGGGAAATATAATAGAAGAGTGAGGGTAGCCCAGACATCAAGGAGCCTCCACAATGAAAATATTCTACCCAGATATAAAATTATTTCGGTTACAACAATGTTTTTAACCTCTAATGGAGTAGCTTAAGCATTGATTCAAATTGCTAGTGCAGAAATTAAAAAGTATTGAAATTGCCCAGATCGACAGGTGTATTGAGTAAAAATTTGCTGTATGCATTTTATATGCACGAGAGAGAGAAAATATGGGGCTGACAAAAGTAAACCGAGATTTCAGGTTTGACAGGTGTACATGCACAGGTGCACACAATTACAGTGAATAGAGTATGCAGAACAATTATCTAACAACATCAGAAAAGACAAAAACAGCAAAGCCAAAATCTTGAGAAGGAGTTGAGTGAAATTAATGTGTGTAACGAAAATTGTGAATGTAAATTTTGTAATTGATTTTATATTGTTTGTGATGCATTGGCAAGTCTCTGGAGGAAAACAAAATCCCACTGTAATATTGAAATTAACTGATATTGCTATATTTTTTAATGAAATGAAAAAGAAATAAGGAGGCAGAAGGAAAATAGTCAGGGCTATTCACTTCAAATTCCCTGAGGAATATAAACAGTCATGTGATAAACTCTATATATGATATCACATTGATATGCAAAAGGAAGGTTAGAAAATGAAGAAATGAAGCAGTAAGGCAGAGGAGAAGGAGAAGCTGATAAAGAATTCGAGAAGATGCTAAGATGGTGCAGGGCAGATATGAAGACTGATTGACATCAGAAGAGAAGGTTCAGAACAAAGCTGATATCGAAGGTAAATTAGCAAGTGTTTTTTTTTTAAAAGAGTAAGGAAGTTGGAGCTTCCCTATCAAGTTGTAGCTGGATAGATGTTAGTTGTAGCTAACTGAGGTTGGAGCCTCCTGTAGGTTGGTGCCTGCAGAAAATTGAGAGGGAGTTGGAGCTTCCTTGCAAGTTGTAGCTTGCAGAATTGAGGTAGCAGCCTCCTGTGGGTTGGAACCTACAGAAAATTAGAAGTGAGAGGGAGTTGGAGCTTGCCTTTGCATCACAACAATAATAAGATGTGGTTTTCTCCCTTTATGGGTTTCCACTTATATCTGGTGTCCGAGTGCATGATGTTTATGTGTTGATATGGTTTATATAATCTGCTTAATGCTTGCTGCTCTCATATTAAGTCTACTATTACATTATATTAATGCCTGCTGCTCACATCCTAAGATTACTCACATATTAAGTTAAATGTGAAATCAAGGTGTAAATAAGTTTTAATGAAATTTTTTTTAAAGTCCATGAATGTGTTAAACTGATTCACCCCCTCTTAGTTTAACTAAGGGTTCAACACTATATAAAAATATATATTTTGTGTTATGAAAACATTGAAAATAAAGTATATATATAAAATATAATTTTTTTTGTTATAAAATCAAAATGTGTGATGTATTGAAATATATATAACCAGTATATATAAAATATAATTTTTTTGTTAGAAAAACAATGAAAATAAAAAAAAATATATAAAATATATATTTTGTATTATGAAATCAATAAAAATAAGTGGAGCATCATTTTAAATTGTGTATAAAATAAATCACATTCAATCAAGTTTGAACTCTACATCATTTAAAAAATAAATAAATAATAAAAAATTACTATTTTGTTATTTAAAAAATATATATATATATATATAAAAGTATACAATTCGATTATTTATAAGAATTCAACTCTCTTAAAGTGATACTTGATATTCGGAGTGACCTTTGGAATTTCTAATTAAATAATTTCCTAAAATAATAATAATTTGCTTGAGAAGAAATGAGCGAGAAACAAGTTGGTACATCTTTGGATATTAAAATATTAGTTAAAATGATGTATGCAAGATTATAATAGAAATTTATTTTTATTTTATATAAATTAAAATTTTATATATTTATATAAAACTTCATATTTTACAAGAGATATGAAATATAAGGTGCGGAGAAACAAACCTTCTCCACCCTCAAAAATTCCAAAAATATAAATAAATAATAAAAAATTCGTAATAATGACTACCCTATTAGTCACCATATACCTCTTCAAACCCTAGGATTTTTCAACTTATCATTCCAACCAAGAGAGATATGAAATGATACAAATAAAGAGAGATGAAGTCATTACAAGAGCGAACGACAACCCATGTCGGAGGCTGGGAAAGGATCACCACAGATAACAGACGACTCGGGTGATACAAATAAAGAGAGATGAAGTCATTACAAGAGCGAACGACAACCCATGTCGGAGGCCGGGAAAGGATCACCACAGATAACAGACGACTCGGGAAGTGTCATCACATCATATCGCAAAAGTGAAAAATTCGGATTACCCACAAAAAAAAAAATGTAATGACGCCCAAATGGCAAAGAGGCCTATTTCTTAATGTAAGGTTGTAATAGTATTTATATAGAATTTGAATTAATCTTTATGTTTTATATAATTATTATAATATTTTTTACAACAAAGAAAAATTTAGATGGGTAAATGTAATGCAAGTATGTAAACATTTGTAAATGTATGTTATGTAAAAAAATTAAATTTAAATGTTGGTTAATTAAAATAAAAATAATAAAATTCAATTTGTTATATTTTTGTTATTAATTTGTGAATAGATTTTGTTACAATATCATGGGTCAATATCATGATTTATCAATATCATGGTTTATCAATATCACATGCTCAAAAACCATAACTTATTTGAAAACCAAAATATTTTATAACAATACAAGATTCTTAACCATAGATATTTGTACCCACTTCACATAGATCTTGTTACAATATCATGGTTTATCAATTTCACATGCTCAAAAACCATAACTTACTTGAGAACCAAAATATTTTATAACAATACAAAATTCTTAACCATAGATATTTGTACCCACTTCACTATGGATATTATTAACCTGTAAAAAATAGGTTGTGTTATAATACAATTGGCCAATACCATGGCTTATGAATACCACATGTCCAAAAAACATAACTTATTCTACAATGAAAATATTTTATGTCATTATGAAAATATTGTTAACCAGGGATATTCAATCCCACTTTATCATGGATATTATGAGTTTGCAAATATGATTTGTTACAATAGCATGGGTCTATACCATGGCTTATCAATTCCACATGCCCAAAAAACATAACTTATTTCACAATCACAATATTTTATAAAAATATGGAAATATTCTTAACTGTAACTATGGATATTATTAACTGGTAAATATGTTTTGTTACATTACCACGGCTTATTTATCCCACATAATTAAAAAAAAAAAACTTATTCACAATCATATAACAAAATCACAATATTCTTCACCATAGGTATTGACCGTCACTTTTCGATGTTTTTTTACAATCCCATGGGCACAATACCATGGGTTATCAATACCACATGTCTAAAACTCATAGCTTATTTTACAATCAAAATATTTTATAACGACATGGCAATATTCTTAACTATGGTTATTATCAACTTGTAAATTGGTTTTCTTATTATACAATGGGCCAATACCATGGCTTATCAATACCACATGCCAAAAACCATAACCTATTTTACAATAAAAATATTTTAATTTAATTTAATTTGATAACGTTTTTTTAATTGAATCTAAAAAGAAAAATTTTATAATTACCTTTGAGATATATCTAAATCCCATATCCTCACTTTTGATAAGAGCAAGCAAGGTGAATAACCATAATAGAGGAAAGAGAGGACATAATTTTTTTAAAGTTTTTTCATTATTATATTTTAGTTGACTTGATTGATCCAAAATATAGGTTCGATATATTAAATTTAAAAGAGAGAGAGGGGTGAGATAGAGGAAATAACAAAGAGAGAGAGAGAGAGAGAGGGTCTCACAAGTGAGAAATGGAGAGAGAGGAGAAGAGGGAAGACACATAAGAGAAGAGGAGAGAGAAAGGGAGACAGACCTATGAATGCTTGCTATTACTAGTTGCTATCTATGAATGTGGATTGACTCTCATGATTGGCTAGTGGTCTAGTTTACTAATGATCCATAGTTTGTGGGCTTTCATAAGGGATGCTCTTACTAGATACATCTAATAACTTATAAGCAATTTATGTCATCAACTTGCATTGAGAGTAGGGTAGATGTGTCCAAATTTAATTTTAAAAGTTAGAAAATAAAGGTTAAATGTAATTTTTTTAAATTCATGTTTTTTATTGTAATTTTATTTTTATTAATCATAATATACATATCACTTTAAAATATGTGCATTGTTAAGGTGGTTCAAGATCAATGTTACCATATTAATTGAAATAATTATTGTGTAACAATATATAAATTTAATAAATAAGCACATAAAGTTTTCATATTTACAATATAACTAGATTCTTAACCATGGATATTCACCCAACTTCCAAATAGGATTTAGTACAATACCATGGGCCAATACCATGGCTTATCAATACCACATGCCCAAAAACCGTAAGTCATTTCAAAATCAATATATTTTAATTTAATTTTGTAACATTTATTTAAATTAAAACTTAATGCTTACACTAAATTTACAATATAACAAGATTCTTGACCATGGATATTCACTCATATTTTACAATAAATAATATTAACTTGTAAATAGACTTTGTTAAAATAGCATTGGCCAATACCATGACTTATCAATCGTGCTCAAAAACCATAACTTTTTTCAAAATCAAAATATTTAGCAAATATTTTATTTTTGCCCCTAGCTCTCAAGCCCAATATGGTAGAGATGTTGTATTCTAATGTTTAACATTATCATTAAGTCAAATTACAAGAAAATAATAATAATAATAATAATAATAATAATGTAATGTAAACATTTAATTTGGTTAAAATTTAATAAATAAATAAAACCATATAAAAATAAAATAATAATTGAAATAAAAATAGGAACCCATGGTATTGATTCATGGTATTCATATGGAATGTAGCCTATCTAAAGGGGGCAATTAAACCAACTTGGATTCATCTTAACTCCATGTCTACCAAGTTCCAAGAGGGATCAAATTGCTTCATAATAAAGCTTCTTTTAGAGTGAAAAGATATTTGATCCTTTCAGCTCGGTAGATAGATCCCTAATTAAGATGGATCTAGGTTGGTAATCTATTTTCATAACCTTTTTTTAGAGTAAATCTAAAATAAAACAGGAGTGTAGGAGATTGTGTAGTGGTGCAAATGTTTGTAAACATTTACATGTGGGCTCATTTAAAAAATAATAAAAAATCAAATATTTGGATACACCTTATATGTAGAGATGTTGTAATGTCATGTAAATATTTCGACTGGGTCAAGATAAAAGAAAGAAAAAAAAATGAGACAAAATAGAACACTTAATTAGGATAATTATGAATAAAACATTTCCACTTTGTCAAATTAGATAAAAATAAAAATAAATTAATAGTTAGTAGTTATTATTATAATTATAATTAATTATAATTATTTATAATTAATAATAAAACTATTAACTCTAGATCTACCAAACCTAAGGTGGGGTCAAATCTTTTGAAATACAAACTTCATTTAGAGTGAAAAGAGATATTGATCCCTCTTGGCACTAGATCTGGAGTTAAGGTGAACCTTGTCTCAGGCCAATATTATGTCTTAATCCAAACATTATTTATAAAACGAGATATTGGCATTTTAACACTTTCATTTTTTTTCAGTTTTTCAAGTAATTAAATGAATAAATTTAAGTTAGGTTGATTAATTGTGTTGTTTTACATATAATATTAAAATAATTTGTAATTAGACTAGGTGGTATTGGCATAACTTAATTAACACACCTAGAATAATTATTATTCTTTCCATATTAGATAATTGTAGAATATATATATATGTGTGTGTGTGTATCTATATATATATATATATGATCATTCTTGTTAGATATAAGACATTTTTGATCCATAATTTAGATAAATGTCTTTCTGATTAATCACATCATTAGTATTAGGTCAATCCGAAAGTCCATTAATTTATGCATGATGGCAGTACCATTGTCGGTTTATACAATCACACATAATTCAAAGATATATTCTGAATAACAATCTAGATCTTTCTATCACTTCATATTTTTTCATCAAATCTCTTGACGTGCACGAACATTCACATCTACTGATCAAATAGATTATTGAAAATTCTATAGTATTTGAGTATGGTCATTGGGAAATAATGGAATAAGGTAACCTAATAAATGATACAAATGGTTCTCAGTATTCTCATAATGAACCATGAGAGACGTGTAAGCTTCAATAAATGCAATAGAGGCAACAATGACTAAAAGGACCCAAAGCAAAGAGGTAGATGTTTAGCATTTGGTGTCCAACGTGACTCTTAATATAATAGAATTATAGAATATTGGAAAGAGAGAAAGGAAATAAAAAATACATAGAGACAAAGAGGGATTGATAAGGGAGAAATGGATAGAGAGAATAGGAGAGAGGACACAAAAGAAGAGATGAGATATATATGGAGAGAAGGAGAAGAGAAATAGGGATTGAAAAATATCAAGGGAGGGGAGAGATTCAGAGAGGGAGTGAGATATTGAAAAATTTGGAGAGATATGGAGAGAGAGAGTTCGAGGGAAGCAAGAGAGAGAGAGATGGGGGGGGGAGACAGAGGGAGGTGGGAGAGAAAGGGAGAGAGATGAAGGAATAGAGAGACGACTCAAGAGAGAGAGGTGAAGAAGAAATACATAGAGGGAGAAAGGTGGAGAGAGAGAGAGATAGTGACAAGGGAGAAATGGAGAGAGAGTGAGACAAGAGAGCAAGAGGGAAGAGAGAAAGGGAGAGAAGGGGAAGGGAGAGAGAGAGACATATAATGACAAGAGAGATAAAGGAAGAGAAAGAGGGAGGGAGAAAAAGAGAGATAGTTGTAGAGAAATAGAGTATGTATGTTCATGGAGTGAGATAGAGGGAATAAGAAAGATACACGTAGATGCAAATATAGGTATTATATAGTATTATATAGCCATCTTAGATCCATATTAACCTTGGATCTATTAAGGGTTTATAGAGACCAAATCTTTGGAGGTGCAATCCATTCATCAAGCCTCACACTCAAAAAATAGTTTTCACCTAGATGGATTAGATCCATTTGAGCACTTGATATATTTGGGATTAAGATGGATCTAGGCTAGTTAATTAATAAAGATGGTAGTCTAAACTGATATTATGAAAGACAGAGACCGATTTCATGGTTTCAAGGAGATAAGAACTAATCTTCCCTGGAAAAAATAACTCCAAATTATTTTGGAAGGAGCATCAGCCGATAAATATGCAAACTAAAAACAAAATTACAACTTATAAATGGTTTGACTATGCAAGACAAATGTATGGGCAGGATCGCAAGGTTGACCCTCCTCCTTTGGTCAACACTGATACAAAACTCTTCACAGTGCAAGAGGTAGATATGGGCATCAATAAGTTAGGTGTTGGAAAAGCAAAAGATGTTTTTGAACTCCAAGGAGAGTTTAAAGTGGGGCTTAAAATTTCATTCACGTCACATTTAAAGAATTTTCAACAGCATCGTACAACAATGCTTCCCCACTAATTAGATGACTAGTTTTGTAATACCTCTTTTCAAGAGTGTTGATGTCAATAACACTCCAACTATATGAGAATAATGATAAACCCCTTGTTTGAAAATATATTTGGAAGCATCTTAAAAAATAAAATCAGCAAGTGGGCAAAACAAATAGATAAATGTGCTAAAGGACAAGCAAGTTGTACACCAAAACATTCCATAGTTAATCATGGTATAACTTTAAGGCATATGATTGAGAGAGCTTGGGATAAAAAGGGAGAAGTATTTTGTTGCTTTTTTTATTTTAGAAAATCATTTGACACAGTTCCTAGGCATAAGGTTTTGGCACATAATGGAGGAACTTGGGGTTCCGAGGTATTTGAGAGAATATGTGCATAGGGTGTATAGGTGAAAGTCAAAATTAAAACTTCAACAGGAATTATGAAAGTTTTAGAAGAGATATGAAGGTCAAATGATATAGATTTATGCAGGAACAAAATAAACTATAGAAATATACATAAACCTGGAGATTCAGTGGAAATGAAAATTCATTTCATTAATAACAAATGACTAAAATATGCTTACAAACATAATGGAAATAAACTAGCTAGGGCACTCATAGCTTATCTCTAAGAGGAGATGTGATGAATACAGGTCTTTGAACTGTGTTACAATGTGGCTTAAAGGCCTATTGATTGTTGATAAATAATAGAAATCCCTAAACTTCCAAAACCGTAACCCTAGGAGATGAAGTGCCAAAAATGTTTGCCACGTTTGGGTAAATTGGTGCATCAATCTTTGTAGGGACATAACTTTGGCATACGATCTTCTTTTGATGCGTTCAATACGTTTTTAGAAAGATATATCCTAGTGATATAACTTTTGAGTGAGAAACATCGATTCATGATCCATGTTGCTCTCAGTTTTCTCAAAAAATGTCGTTTAGGGCCTCGAAACGACTCTGGAAGTTCAATACCTGAAAAAATGCTAAAAATTATAATTTGTGCTGAAACTAAAATACTGAAAGAACCAATGGTGGGGGTTGAAATGGAATAGGTGGGTGGCCACCAATATCCACCTAGACAATTAGGGCCTCAAAACAGCACCAGAAGGTCATGAACTGGAAAATGCTAAAAATAGTAAGTTGTGTCGAGACTGAAAAATTGAAATAAATGATAGTGCGGGTCCAAATGGAATAGTTGGGTGGCCCCCAATATCCATCTGGATCATTAGTCCCTCATTTGGGAGAAATAGTCCCAATTGCGTTAAATTCCTCCATGAGAGGCAAATTCTGCTAAACTTGGTATTGGATTTGTCCAGGATGTCGTGGACGTGCTCGCAGATGTGTTAGCGGATTCGTTGGATACGTTCAATAAATTTGGTTTCCTCAGACTGTAGATGTGTGGATTATGTCTGTGTAGTCACATGAGGTATGGCAACATTAGGTAGTGGTGTGTCGAGGGGTCAGATAAATGGAGTGCTTGAACCTCTATGGGTAAGGAGAAAATGTCCTCATATTCCTCCATGACTTTTTCCATATGCTGCAGCCATGAAAGGGAGCCCTATTTCAAGGTTAAGGCTATAATATTCTTCTTTCCCTGTGAGTGATTTATAGGGAAAATAAATTTCCTGGTTTGGCAATCAATCTTATTGCATTGTTTCGCAATAGTCAATGAGATGGCATGAGGCAGTACTAGCTCTGGTATCCGGTACAATTTATTTCCCAAAGTAATACCAAAAAAATGAGGCCTAGACTCATACACAACATGTCGCCTCCATAAGTATGGTTGGCCATATAATACATCAAGTACATAAAGAGGAGAAATGTCACAAAATACCCCTTCTGTAAATGACTTGATGTTGTACGTAAGGCAAAATTGTTGGCAGACGGTAAGATCTATACCAGGGTTAATCCACCCAATTGTACATAGCTGCAAGTGTGCTATGGTCGGTAGGCTCATCCACTTCACGCCTGTATTGAAATGAGGCTCTTTTGGCTTCTGCTATCGATGATGAATTGTAGTGGAGAACCCTTCACCCAAATCTGCGAATGGAAGAGGCACTCCCTCACCTCTGGATCCTCAGGATTCTCCCTATAGAGCTTGGTGGTGGAAACAATGGCACTGGCGTCCGCATCAATGATATGCTTCCCTTTTTTATCTCCCTTGTCTGGTTCTGGCTCGAGATCAAAACATATATCTGAGTTGGGTACCTTCAGTTTGCCCACCAACAACTATTTGGCCCAACACTATTCTGTGCTGGAGTGGGGTTGTTATGAAGCTCACATCACTTCCATGTGTCTTTATTTGGATTTTTGGTGTTTTTCTGAGTCACCCTGCTTTGGCTTTTCCCCCAACTCTGTGTTTCGAGGGCACCTTTCCCTTGCTTCAGATTTGCAGATCCAAAGTCTCACTTCTTCTACTGAAATTTCTTCTTAATCTTAGTGGAATAGCGATATGTAGTCCCAATAATGGTAATCTCTAGGAACTCCATTTCATCCTGATAGGGATAATTTTAAGGATGGAAAATTATCTTGAAGTTTAAAAATTTGGCGAATTTCACTAGTCACTAATATGTGAACTACAAAATTTTATTGATATGTTGGTAAAATTATACAATTTTATAATGATTTTATATTATATATTCTCTATATAATGTTGGCTATTTTCAAGGTAAAATAATTTTATATTGTAAAATTTGGGTGAATCATTTTTACAAAAAAATGGAACTTAGCAAATCTTTTTTTTTGGAAAAATCATGGAAAATTAGCCCACCTGCGAATAATAGCCCCTAAAATTTTCCATGCCTCCTGAATGTGTCTGTGCAAAAATTTGCAGTACTTGAGCACCAAACTTCTTTCTAAACCTTTAATAACCAACTTTGTGCATATGGTATGGAACAAATTCGTCAGTTCGTGCACATCTTGATCCCTTTGCTGCCGTAGCGTGGTCCATTGGATGTATTTTTCCTCATAGCTCCCTAATGGGTGACATTCTTCCTTGATGTCATCTCGAAGCAAATTCCAAGTGGGTGTGGCTGAGAACAAAGAGGGTTCCCTCTTGTCCTTTTGATCACAGTAGGTTTCCTACCAGTCTTTGACATGGGGGCCATCTTTAAGGAGTGCAAAAATAATATTTTTCTCGGTCAAAGAAATCATGGACCGAGAAATACCCTTCCAGCAAATTCAACCATATATCTACAACATCTGAATTTATCTGGCCTTCAAATATATGAATTTCAAAGTTGACATGTACCTTGAAAGGAGTGGCCCCTCTAGAGTTGCTGTAGGATGTAGATGCGCCGCTAGTGGGCAGCCGTTGAAGGATCTGGGAAAAGTTATCCATCATCGCGTTCCTATGTTTCTCGAGGGCCTCCTCGAGCAATATTTTGATAGGATCTACTACTCCCTCATCTTTATTTTCATCTTCCATGGGAGTTCATTGGGGTTTTTGAGGTTGATCTTGCAAGGGTTCAACCAGATTGAGCCCTAACTCCTTATACCCTGACCATGTTGGGGACATGCAAAGAAAAAAAAAGAAAGAGAAAAATGCTCTAATTCCATTGGTCTAGATTTATGCAGGTAACCAAAAATATATAGAAATAGATATAAACACAGAGATGCTACGGAAACAAAACTTCATTTCATCAACAACAGATGACTAGAATATGCTTACAGACACAATGGAAATAAACTAGCTAGGGCACAGGTAGCTTATCTCTGAGAAGATATGTGATGGCTACAAGCCTTTGAACTGTGCTACAATCAGTTTCAAAGGCCTATTTATTGTTTAGAAACAATAGAAAACCCTAAACATCCAAAAACCTAACCCTAGGAGATGAATTGCAAAAACTATGGGCGTCGTTTGGGTAAATTGGTACATCAATCTTCCGAGGGACATAACTTTGGCATATGATATTTTTTAGATGCACTCAATACCTCATTAGAAATATCTACTCGAGGACTAAAAAATTTGAGTGAGTAACTCATAGACCCATGCTTTTCCTGATTTTCCAAAAAAAGTCCTTTAGGGCCTCAAAACGGCTCCGGAAGATTAGGACTCGAAAAACTGCTGAAAATAGTAAATTGTGTTGAACCTAAAAAATTGAAAGAACTAATGGTGCGGGTCCAAATGGAATAGGTGGGTGGCCACCAATATCCACCTAGATCATTCCTCCCTCTTTAGGAAGAAATGGTCCCTATTGCATTAGGTTCCTCCATGAGAGGAAAGTTCTATTGAACTTGGTATTGGATTTGTTGAGGATGTTGTGAACGTGTTGGTGGATGAGTTGGTAGATGTGTTGGATACGTTCAATAAATTTGGTTGCCTCAGACAATACATGTGTGGATTATGTATGTGTATTAACATGAGGTATGGAAACATTAGGCGGCAATGCACCAGGCATCAGATCAATAGAGTGTTTGTCCTGATAGTGTACATGAAAATTTATTGGTAATAAGAAAATGTCCTTTTCTTCCTCCAAGAATTTTTCCATATGCTATAGTCATGCAGGGGAGCCCCATTTCAAGGTTGTGGCCACAATATTCCTCTTCCCCTATGAGCGATTTTTAAGGAAAATAAATTTCCTGGTTTGGAAATCAATTTTACTATGTTTTTTTGCAATAGTCAAAGAGATGGCAGGAGGGGGTATTACCTCTAGTATTGGGTATAATTTTTTTCCCAAAGTAATAACTACAGAATGAGGCATATACTCATACACATCATGTCGCTTCCACAAGTATGGTTGGCCCAATAATACATCAGCTACATTAAGAGGAGCAACATCACGCAATACCTCATCTGTGAATGGCTTGATGATGTATGAAAGGCGACACTGTTGGCGGACGCAGAGATCACTCCCAGTTTAAGCCACCCAATGGTATGCAATTGTAAGTGTGTTATAGTCAGTAGGTCGAGGTGCTTCACAATATTTTCTAAAATGAGGATCTTTTGGCTTCCACTATCAATGAGGAATTGCAGTGGAGAAACCTTTACCCACATCTGTGAATGGAAGAGGCAGTCCCCCTCATCTTGATCCTTGGGATCCTCCCTTTAGAGCTTTGTGGTGGCAACAATGTGGGGTCTGTATCAATGATTTTCTTCCCTTTGTCATCTCCCTTTTCTGGTTTTGGCTTGGGATCAAAACATGCATCTGATTCGAGTGCCTTAAGTTCGACCACCGATGAATATTTTTCCCAACACTCATTTGTACTATGAGTGGGGCTGTTATGAAACCCACACCACATCCATGTGTCCTTCTTTGGGTTTTTGGTGTTTTTTTTTGTTTCCCTTCTTTGGTGTTTCCCTTTGTTCTATGGTTTGAGGGCACCTTTCCCCGCCTTCAGATTTGCGGATCGAAAGTATTTCTTCTTCTGGTTAAATTTATGCTTGATCTTGGTGGTATGGTGACATGTCGTGCCAAGCGAGGTAATTTTGACGAACTCCATTTCCTCCTAAATGTGTCTGTGAAGATAGTTGCAATACTTGAGCACCAAATGTCTCTCAGAATATTTAATACACAACTTTGTGCACAGGGTATGGAAAAATTCATCAGTTCATGCATGCCTTGATCCCTTTATTGCCACAACATGGTCCATTGGATGTATTTCTCCTAATAGCTCTGCACAGGGTAGTATTTTTCCTCGATGTCGTCTCAGAATGACTTCCAAGTGGGTGTGGCCGAGAACAAAGAGGGTTCCCTCTCGTCCCTTTTCTCACATTTTGTTTCCCATGAGTCTTTGACATGGGGGGCGGCTTTGAGGAGTGAGAAAAAATATTTTCTTGGTTAGAGAAATCATGGACTGAGAAATACCTTTCGAGAAAATTCAACCATCTATATATGACGTCTACATCTATTTGGCCTTCAAATACATGAATTTTGAAGTTGACCTATATGCCTTAAAAGGAGTGGCACCTCTAGAGTGGCTGCAGTATGTAGATATGTCGCTTGTTGGCAATTGTTGAAGGATTTGGGCAAAGTTATCCATCCTTGCATTCCTCTGTTTTTGAAGGGCCTCCTCTAGAAATATTTTTATAGGATCTCCTGCTCCATCATCTTTCTTTTCATCCACCATGGGAGGTCTTTGGGGTTTGCAAGGCTGATCTTGCAAGGGTTCAACTAGATAGAGACCTAACTCCTTATACCCAGACCATGTTGGGGACATGCAAAGAAAAATAAAGAAAGAGCATAATTCTATGGTACCACTAATATATATTTATGCACGAATGCAATTAAATATAGAAATATACATAAAAATAGATATGCAATGGAAATAAAACCACATTTTTCTAATAACAAATGATTGAAATATGCTTACAGACATAATGGAAATAAACTAGCTATGGCACTAGTAGTTTATCTCTGAGAAGAGATGTCGTGGATATAGGCCTTTGAACTATGTTAGAATGAGGCTTGAAGACATATTTATTGTTGAGAAATAATAGATCACCCAAAACATCCAAAAACCTAACCCCGGGAGATAAAGCACCAAAACTGTGGGCCACGTTTGGGTAAATTGCTACATCAATCTTCCTAGGGACATTACTTTGGCATGCAATCCTCATTTGATGCGCTCAATACCTCGTTAGAAAGATCAATTTGAGGAATAAAACTTTTGATTGAGTAGACCAATGTTGCTCCTGTATTTCCCAAAAAACATCGTTTACTACCTCAAAATGGCTCTGAAATTTCAGGAACTGAAAAACTACTAAAAATAGTAAGTTGTGCTGAAAATGAAAAACTAAAAGAACTGATGGTGCGCATTCAAATGGAATAGGTGGGTAGCCACCAATATACACCTGGATGATTAGGGCATCAACATGGGTCTGGAAGTTCATAACGTGAAAAACTGCAAAAAATAGTAAGTTGTGTTGAAACTAAATAATTGAAAGAACTGATGGTGTGGGTCCAAATGGAATAGGTGGGTGGCCACCAATATCCACCTGGATCATCAAACAAGGTTTCCAATTTTGTTCTACCCTCTTTGGTTTATATTTTGACAAGATTGAAGAGTCGCTAAATTTGCAAGGGGGTGACACTATCCATTTGGGAAATTTTTTTATAAAGCTTCTTTTATAAGAAGATGACCTTATTCCGATTTCTAAATATTCTCTTTATTTGCAAGAGAACTTACTTTAACTTGAGCACTTTTGTAGAAATGTGTGGATGCAAGTCAATACGATCAAAACCAAAGTAGTGGTTTTCTATACCAAAATAAAACTTAACAAGCATAAGTTTCACTTTGAAGGAAACATTCTGGAAGAAGTTGTGGATTAAAATATCCTCAGAATTGACTTCAACATAAATCTAAGATGGGATGGATGTAGAAAGAAAATAACTTTTGGGGGTTTGAAAGCATTATATGCTTTTCAAAATAAGTGTAGATAGGGAGAGTTATGCGACTTGAAAACCTCTCTAACTCTTTTTAGCTTTTTAATAATTCTGGTGATTCTCTACGGTTGTGAACTAGTGGCCAACAGTACATCCGACATGCAGTGGAAACAAATTGAGAAAATTCAAAAGTGTTTGATTAAAAAAAAAGCTCAAAATTAAAAAATTAGTTCCTTATGCTATATTTTGAAGTGAAACACGGGCTGCTCCTATTGAAGTAATAGCTATGGTGCAATTCATAAGGTATTTGAAAAAAAGAAAAGAAAATGGAAGATGCAAGATGGCCTAAGGTTATGTTTAATGAAATATTGGGCATAAGAAAGAAGACTTGGATTTAGCAAAGTAACAAATGGATTAGAAAATGGAGCATTTTATTGAGATGTGTCCCACAAACAGTAAAGAGATAAAATATTTTTTTTATCAATAGTTCCACAAAGGTACTTGGGAGAAGGAGCTAGGGAGGAAAAAAAGTATTATATTAAAGAGTTTAATCCCAATCATAATCATCATAAAAAAGCATATATAGGTTCCAATATTTCTTGGAGAGCCAAAATTATTATTGCTCAAATAAGGACTAATTTGCATCAACTCCGTCGTGAAACATGGTGCTGGAAAAGGCCAAAAGAAATGTGGGAGGACAGAGTATGTACTTTTTGCTCTTCTATAAAAATGGGAACATAAAAGAATTTCATTTTAGAATGTGAGGCCTTCAAAGACAACAAGAAAATTTATGCACATATTTTGGCATCTATCCCTTGGGATATTCTATTTAGTGTGGGCTTTGTCAAAAAGTTGTGATAGTTTATTGTGAAACTTCATAGGAAAAGGGAAGAATACAAGAGCAAGATAGAGAAACAATTTGTCCCATAGGCTATATTTAGCCTCGTGGACATTAAAATAACTTGTTCTTCTTGTACTATCTAATAATAATTTATTATAATGTATTCATTAATTAACAAGGATGCTCTCTATTACTAGTTGCTATCTATGAATGTGGATTGACTCTCCTGATTGGGTAGTGGTCCATTTTACTAATGATCCATAAGGGGGTAGGCTTCCATAAGGGAAAAATACTCATCATCTTACTAGATACATTTAATCACTTATAAGAAATTTATCTCATAAGAAAATTATTGCATTGAGATGGGTTCTACAACTTAGTATAAGATGTGGTGACATTAAACGTTAAAAAATAGAAAATAAAGATTAAATGTAAACAATTTTTTTTTTTTTTTAATTGTAATTTTTTTATTAAATCATAATATACATATCACATTAAAATAAGTGCATTGTTAAGGTGTCCTTGCGATATATATAAATTAAAATCAATTTTACCATATAAACTAAAATAATTATTGTATAACTATATTTTAATTTAATCAATAAGCACATCAAAGTTTCATGTTTACAATATAGCTAGATTCTTAACTATGATATTATTAACTTCCAAATAGGATTTATTACAATACCACATGCCCAAGATAAATCATTTTAATATCAAAATATTTTATAAATATTTTATCTTAATTAATTTTGTAGCATGTATTTAAATTAAAACTTAATACTTACAATAAACTTCTAATAGAACAAGATTCTTAACCACGGATATTAACCCATATTTTACAATAGTCATTATTAACTTGTAAATAGGCTCTGTTAGAATACCATGGGAAAGTAACGTGTCTTATCAATACCACTTGCCAAAAACCTATAACTTATTTCAAAACCTTAACATTTTTACGAAGTCAAATTACATAAAAATGAAATAAAATAAAATAATAATGTAATGTAAATATTTTAACTCCGTTAAAATAAAATAAAATAAATAAATGAAATAAAAATAACCCTATAAGAACAAAATAATAATTACAATAAAAATGGCCCATGGTATTGAGAGCGCATGGTATTGAGAACCCATGGTATTGATCCACGATATTCATATGAAATGTAGCCTATTTAAAGGGGGGAATTAAACCAACTTAGATTCATCATTACTCTATATCTACCACATTCCAAGATGAATCAAACCTCTGCGAATTAAGATAGTAATTTTATTCTTTTACACTTTTTAGAGTAAATCTAAATTCAAAATTGTATATAAAAGATGTTGTAATGGTGTAAATGTTTATACACATTTACACTTGGATTTATTTTAAAAATATTAAAAAATTTAAAATAATTTATTAGGCATTCTCAACCTTATATATAGATATATTGTAATGTCATGTAATAAAATAAAATTGAAATTATATTAAAAATAAAATAAAATAATTAATTATAATTGTTATCAAAGTTGACCAAATTACATAAAAATAAAAATAAATTAATAATTAATATTTGTAATAATACTTATAATTATAATTAATAATAAAACTATTAACTACAAATCTACCAAAATTGTATGGAGTCAGATCTATAGAAATACAAATTTTATTTAAAGTGAAAAGAAATATTAACCCTTCTTCACAATGAGTTAATATGAAGTTTTGATAAACCTTGTCTGATCCAAATTAGAATTCAAACTTAATAACTATGTCAAAAACCCATTAATTTACAAATAAAATAGTCAAATGGCAGAACCATTGTCGGCTTTATACGATCAAAATAAGTGAAAGTGAATGTTTATGTATATATAATTCAAAGATCTATTCAAGATAACAATACAGATCTATCGCTTCGTATTTCTTTATCAGATCTCTTGACGTGCTGGAAACTTCATATCTCTTTGTTGAAAATTGTATAGTATTTGAGTTAGGTCATTGGTAAAGAATGGAGGAAGGTAACATAAGAAGTGATGCAAACGGTTCTCAGTATTTTGGCAGAGAAACGGTTCTTGGTATTCTGAGAGACGTGGAACCAGCACTAATCGCAGCAGTGGTAACAACCACTGATGTAGGCGAAGATGTAGATGCTGAGCATTTGGTGTCCAGCGTGACTATTGGTACAATTTGGGAATTGCAGAATATAACGGGATTCCAGGATATTGGTACAAGGGAATTGCTGGATGTCACAGAGAATGTTAGTGTACGTGAGTTGGACGAAGAGTGGTTGGAAGAGAGCATAGATCGGAGGAGAGGCAGAAACGAAGATACTGAAAATGAGGAGAGTGATTAAGACTATATGGTAACGCTTAGGTTGGCGGAGCATGTAATCGTCCTCAGATATATAGAGGATTTTCGCCCACACAACGTCGATGAACTCTTTTATTTCGTTAGAATTCAAATTATTTGGAATTCAGAATTCACGTGGCGTGACATCAAAAAGCATCTGGAGAATGATACATATCAATTCAATTTCAAATATGAGGAAGTCCGTATTGGCCTCATTGACTCGACAGACGACTCAGAAGAAGAGGAGGAAAAAGATAGTAGTTTTACAGACGACTCAGAAGAAGATGAAACAGAAGAGGAGGAAGTGTGGGTAGATAGCAGTGTTCGTGCAGCACTTGATGCGTTGCCCTCAGTTATATTAAGTTGCCAAGAAAACGAAAGTGATGATGCGGTAACCTGCCCTATCTGTCTCGAAACTTTTTCCACAAGCGATTCTGCAAAACAATTACCATGCAAACATAACTATCATGCAAAATGCATTTTGTCCAACATGCAGACGCCAGTTTATGTTGGTCCAAGACAAGCTTTTCTCAACTTAAACGAATTAACTTGAATATTAGCCGAACCAAGTAGAATATTAGTTTGAACTTTGTAGTTCTAGTTTGCTAGCTTATTATACTTACAATTTAAAATTATTATACTTTGGAAATATAGCAATAAGGCGATGTTGTTTTGTTTATTATCATTATCTAATGTTCATTTAGAATGCCCTCCAAGGACCCTAGGGTTGTGAATTGACATTTAAATAATATTTCTCTCTGCTTCTTATTTAGTATGTAATAGATAAATTCGTGTGCTTCCTACTTCCATGGGTATTTATAATCATGATTTTTAGTCTACTTAAATATTGATTAGTTTTTAGAATTTTTTATTAGGTTAGCTCTTTGTCTAATGTAGTTAACATTGCAAGAGTGGTACTAGAATTACTACTCATTAGATATCTATCTAAAATGGAGTGCTTAGTCATCATAATGATACACAAAATAAATCAACTCTTACATGAGTAAAACAAAAGGGTTTGATTGTGACCTTGAGGATAAAGCTTTACATTGTCATTTGAAATGTGTACTTAGTTTACTTTTATCCAATGAAGTACAAATATGTTTGCAAGTTTTCATTATGCAATGGTTGGATGAAAGTATACCCTTCAAAGTATCCCTTAAAATTTGATTGTAACTTATAATCCAACAATTAGGATTTGTAGTGATCAGACCATTATCTCTCACCTCGGTATTAACGGCACTTGATTTGTGCCTTAACACCTGATTGATCCATGATCTCTATTTAAAGAGCATTTAGGGTCATTTTTCCGGTAACCGTTTATGAGAGAAACATATGTAACTTTTCTTTTATATTAATAAATTCCTTGAAGTGGCTGCGTTGGCTCAGGGCGTGGATTGTTTCCCTCTTTGAGGGTTTTAACCACATGATTATACTGGTGTACTGATTTTTGATCTGTTTGTGAGCAGTGACCTTTGGTTTTTGATCTATGGAACTTACCCTATAAATTCCTACATGGTATCAGAGCTATTTTGAGGGCCGCATACGTTGTTGATCAAAATATGAAGCTAGTTTGACTGCATGCGAATGTTGTTTTGTAGATATACTATTTTTGAACATTTTTGGGCTTGAAGAACTACCTAGCTGTGTCTAGAGCCTCTGTTACAGTGAGGAACGCCTTTCGTTTCAGGCGAAAAGGTTTCCGGCTGCGCAAGTTATGTTAGTTTAGATCTAGAGGTATAAAGCATCTATTTTGCAGTTATATTTGTTAATAGTTCTGCTTATTTCGGTTTTTTTTCATATATTAAGGTTTTATTTATTTGCTGGATCTATACCATCTTCTATGTGTATGCTCTTTGTGGTGCACCCTGTGCAATCTCGGCAAATCAGAAATAGGAAAAATGGATTTTTTTGCTATGTATGCTCTTTCCCCGCGTCTTTGTGCGATCTCAAGAAATCAGAAATAGTGGAAAAAATGATAGTTTCTGGTAAGGCTAACCAAGAATCTAACATTCTACCATAAGGCTTTGCATTTCATTTTTTTGCTTGTTTTTTGTGCAGGAAAAGGCACGCACACCTTCCATAATAATAACCATAATCATAATCATAATCCCTTCTTCCTCCCATTTAAAATAACATAATCCTTTTACTATCTCACTTGGTGAGGGGTTATTTTATGAGAATAGAAGACCTGGGTTCAAGTCTCCTTCTCAAGCTTCTTTTGTAAAAAGTTTTTGTTCAAGGCGGCATAATTTTTTTTAAAGAGCCGCACTTCATCCCGTTCCCATAACTATTCGGCATCTACAACTCTCTTTTATTTCAAAAGGCATAACTTCCTCATTCGGAAGCCGCTTTTCAAGCCATTTTTTGTAAACGGCCTAATTTTTTGAAATCTTTCCATTAGAGCAGTTATTTTCAGCTTTCTTCAGCTTTAGTTTTTTTTTTTTAAATGGAAAGTGCAAGCCCACTTATTCTTAACAACACCAATTATTTCCAACGGCTACCTCACATGGTAGATATACTTAGAAGTAAAGGGCTTTATAGAATAGCCACACGGCTAGAAACTAAACCTTCTGATGATGATAAAGTTGCTAAATGGGAAAATAAACAAGATCAAGCACGAGGGTTGATAGGAATGTCCATTGCTCAAGATCTTCGATTTCATATCCTTCACACTGACACCCCTCATGAAGCCCTGAACAAGCTAAATATTTTCTTTGGCATTCAAAATGAAATCAGGGTCCATCAGCTTGAAAATGAGTTGCTTACTTTGGAACCCAATAATATCTCCTCTATTGAAGGTTTTTTGTCCAAATTCAAGTCCCTCGGATTTCTTTTAGAAGGTTGTAAGGTCAAAAAGGAAGATGTTAGCCTCATCTATTGCATTCTTACTGAGCTTGGCCCTGCATACTATGTATTTGTTTCTGTCGTCCATTCCACTAGAGAAGACATCATTTATTCAGGAACCACCTACAATAATCCCTCTTTTGATGCGTTTTGTGATTCTTTGATAAGAGAACAAGAAAAACTTTTACACCTTGGTCTTATCACTGCTAGAAACGCTTCTAAGAAAGCCTTATCAGCCCAACATCATTCATATAAAAAGAATCCCAAGAAGCAGTATCCTAAAAAGTATGGTCTGAAACCAAACAAGGGTCCTAAGCAATTTCAGCCACAAACTAAAAAAGCCACTCACCAAAATGGTAAGGCATATAAAAACAAAGGAAAGAAGATAGATAGAAATTGAAACTTTCGCAATAGTGATTGCCATTTAGATTCCAAATGTTTTAAGAAGGTGAAAGCCTTAGAAGCAGCAATGAAGAAGCATAACATCAATTTGGATCACTCTTCATCTTCATCTTCAGGCATGGCACTTTGTGCTTGTGGTTGTCAAGCATTAAGATCTGGTTATGCATTAAATTTATCTTCTTCTTCTCCTTCTCATGAGTGGCTCATTGATTCTGGAGCTTCTTACCACATGGATAAAAAGAAATCCATGTTTTCTTCTTTAAATGATTGTAACACCAAACATATTTATGTTGGTGATGATAGATCTTTTAGTGTTGTAGGAGCTGGAACCATTCATCTAGATAATGATCAGTTTAATGATGTACTATGTGTTCCTACCTTGTCATGCAACCTTCTATCTGTTTATTAGATAACACATTCAGGTGAAGGGAAAATAGTAGAATTCTCACCTCATGATGTTGTCATCAAGGAACTCAACGATACTAAACATATTTTAGCTACTTGCATTGCTGATGATTCCACAAGGTTGTGTAAGTTTGACAAGTTTGGGTCACCATCTCTTCCCTCTATTTTTGTTTCTCATAATGACGATGTTAGCAAACTTTGGCATGAGTGATTTGGTCACTTAAACTATCACTCTCTTCAAACTCTGTGTAAGGAAAATATGGTGAAGGTCCTTCTTAAGGTATATTGCCGGGATGGTGTTTGCTCCGGATGTGTACTTGGAAAACATTATCAGGATATTTTTGACAAACGTGCTTCTTGGCACGCTTCAACCCCTTTTCAGCTTGTGCACAGTGATTTATGTGGTCCACTTCATGTTGTTTCTTTCTCTCATTGCAAGCACTTCTTAACCTTCATTGATGATTTTTCCAGACGCACTTGGGTATATTTCTTAAAAATTAAGAGTGAAGTTTTTAACATGTTCTTGCCCTTTAAGGTCTTTGTTGAGAAACAATATGGACACAAAATTCTTAAGTTAAGATTAGATAATGGCGAAGAATATGTTAACAAAAAATTTATCAACTTCTGCACTGAGCATGGCATTCAACTGCAACATATTTTTCCATATACTCCATAAAAAAATGGTGTGGTTGAAAGGAAGAATCACACCTTAAAATAAATGGCTAACTGTATGCTTCAATAAAGGACTTGGTCTCAATTTTTGGGAAGAAGCCATTAACTGTGCAAATTACATAGTAAATCACACTCCTACTAAGGTTTTAAAGAATAAAACTCCAGAAGAAGCTTGGAGCTCAATCAAACCAGATTAAAGTCACTTTCGTGTTTTTGGAAGTGATGCTTGGGCCCATATTCTAGATGCGAAACACAAAGCCTTAGAACCTAAGAGTGAAAAATGTATTTTTGTTGGATATTCTGAAGATGTAAAATGATATAGACTTCTTCCACCCAAATCCAAAAATATAATCATTAGAAGAGATGTAAAGTTCGATGAAAATATATCAGCCTGCGAGCCTAGTTCGTTGGGTGTGCCATATTTGGCCTGCGAGCCTGATTCGGCATATGTGCCACCTCTCTCTCTCTCTCTTCTATTTTTAATAGCATTCCTTCTAGTTCATATGATGACAACGAGGATGAAAATCCTCCTCCAGCTCGTGAAATTGTTCCTTATACTCCATCGCTTCCAAGATGGGTTTGTTCTACTCATGATGCAGCAGGTTCTCTTGTGGGTGACCCTGCTGATCGATGACGTACACTTTCTTAGTTCGAAAGAGCCTCTTCCTTATTAGCTCAAATTCCAAAAAAACTGGATCCAGAAACCTTTGAAGAAACTTCCGGTTATCCAGTTTGGGATGAAGCTATGAATGAAGAGAACCATTCCTTATTGGAAAATAATAATTTGGATCTTGTTCCTCTTCCAAAAGGAGGAAAAATTGTCAGATGTAGATGGGTTTACAAAACAAAGTTAGGACCAGATGGAAAAGTGGATAGACATAAAGCTCATCCTGTCACTAAAGGTTTTTCATAAGTTGAAGGCATTGACTATACTGAAACCTTCTCCCCTATTGCCAAAATGAATTATATCCGCCTTATTATTTCCATTGCTGCCTCCTTTAAATGGGAAGTCCATCAGATGGATGTTAAATCCACATTCTTGCATGGATATTTGCATGAAGAAATTTACATGGAACAACCCCTGGCTTTATCCAAAAAGACTAGAGCCTTTTTTGTCACCATAGAAAGTCTCTTTATGGTCTCAAACAATCTCCTTGGGCTTGGTATTCCAAATTGGATAGATTTCTCTTAGATAATGGCTTTTCTAGGTGTCATTTTGACAAGACTATCCACACCAAGAAGGTGGGTAATTCCTTCACCATGCTTGTTCTTTATGTTTATGATCTTATCCTTACTGGTAGTGATCCCAACCATATAAACCATGTGAAGTCTATCCTCAAAAATAATTTTAAAATAACAGACTTAGGACACTTGCATTATTTCCTTGGTCTTCAAGTCTTGGAATCCAAGGAAGGCATTACCCTCTCTCAATCCAAGTATGCCTGTGATCTTCTACACCACTTTCACATGGAAGACTATAAGCCTGCCCCTTCTCCCTTTCAATCTGGAGTCAAACTTTCAGTCAACTGTACTACCCCTGAAGTTGATGCTACCTTATACTATCAACTTGTTGGTAAAATTTTGTATCTAACCCATACCCATTCTAACCTTTCCTTTGCCATTGGTCTAGTCACTCCGTTTATGCACCAACTTCATGAAAGTCACTGGAAAGAAGCTGAAAGAATACTTCGATATATTCAAGGTACAGTTCAGCTCAGGATTCATTACAGTGCGGGAGCATCTCCCTTGTTGATTGGTTTCACTGATTAGGATTGGGCTGGTTACCCTGATGATCGAAAGTCCACTATAGGATATGTATTCACTCTTGGTTCAGGACCTATTACTTGGTCTTGTAAGAAACAAAGTGCCATCTCCCTTTCTTCAGCAAAAGCAGAGTATTGTGGTGCATTTGAAGCCAACAAGGAAGCCACATGGCTTCGTCATATGCTGTCTGAATTTCTTCTTCATCAGCAACATCCAACTACACTTTGGTGTGATAATCAGAGTTCCATTTAGCTATGTAAAGATCCAGTTCAGCATTAGCGTATGAAACACATTGAACTCCACACACACTTCATCAGAAATCTCATTCATGATCGTGTTCTTGAAGTGCACTATTGTCCGACTAATGATCAAGTAGCCGATATCTTTACGAAGGCTCTTATAGAAGAAAATTTTACCAAACTTCGATCCATGCCTGGAGTTCAGGAAAGTTTCCATTAGGGGGGGATAGGCTCTAATGCCTCCTTCCTTCTCCTATTGTGTCACTTTTGTAAATCCTTCAATCCTATCCTAATTTTTTCTTCAGGGGGGATGTTAGGATATTTCGACACATAGGAAATAGGCTCCTTTTGTGTCACCTTTGTAAATCCTTCAATCCTATCCCAAGTTTTTCTTAAGGGGGGATGTTAGGATATTTCGACACATAGGAAATATTTAAGAATAACTTAGTTTAGTGTAGAGTTAGGTAAAGTGTGCTTCTTTACCATGTACATTTGTAACTTATAATCCGACGGTGACAGTTTGTAGTGATTCGCTGGTTATCTCTCACCACGGTATTAACGACACTTGATCTATGGCTTAACACCCAATTGGTCCATGATCTATCTAAACAACATGGAGGGTCATTTTTCTGGTAACCATTTATGAGAGAAACATATGTAACTTTTCTTTTATATTAATAAATTCCCTGAAGTGGCCGCATCTTTTCTTTTATATTAATAAATTCCCTGAAGTGTTCGCATTGGTTCAGGGCATGGACTATTTCCCTCTTTCAGGGTTTTAACCACGTGATTATACTAGTGTACTGATTTGTGATCTGTTTGTGAGTGGTGACTTTTGGTTCTTCATCTACGGAACTTACCTTGTAAATTCCTAAAATATTCCAATTAATACATGAAAAATAGAATATGGATGATGGCTTACATTGTTGTGGGACAACAAGCCTAATCATAATCAATGCCTTTTTTCTATGAAAATAATTTTTCCATCCACCTTTCTTTGTGCTTGTCAAGTGAGCCATATAATTTGTACCTTTTCCTGTTGACACACTTGCATATAATTGGTTTATTTACAAATAGAGAATCCACCAACTTCCATGTACCATTATTAATAAGACCACCATAATTATAACTAGAAGTGTCTTATTTCAAAGGAATTTGGTTCAAAATTAGTTGATAAATTCAATTTGAAATCATTTGAAACATTTTTTTCATCTACATCAACTAAATTATAGATATCTACATAACCTCTATTGAATTTTCAAGTACAATTGATACAATAACAAATTTCTAAAATACTAATAATTACTTAAATGATGTATATCTTATTTTAACAATTCATGTTTATCATTAAAAAATTACACTTTAGATATTCAACCATATAACCATAATGATAGTATATATCACAATGCACAAAGGGAACACAATATTTACCCTCAAAAACCCTTTTTAGGGAAAACCCAACAATCGTTTTCTTATTGAAACTCTTCATTTCAACAAGAGGTACATCTAATGAAGAAAGTCAATTATGAGGTCAAGCTAACCAATAAATTATGATCAAACATGTTCAAGTAGTCCTCTATTCAATTCAAGTGAATTCAAACTTATTCGCTTTAAAATTGACCCTCTATGATGTTCAAATTTTGACCTCCCAAAATATTCCCATAAACTCTGCCTCCCTAGAATTTCCCCATGCCCAAATTTTTAGCATATCTAGAATGTTACTCAAAAAATGTGCAAAAATAAATACACAAGTATGAGGTCTAGATAGATAGAAGTTAGAGATGAATTCATCCTTCTTGTCCTTTGTTCTTCTTCTCCTTAGCTTACATTCAAATAAATTATCTTTTCTTTTCTAAGGTCTAATGGTACCTTGAGGAAGAGGTCTATTTCTCAATATATAGTGGTATTCCTATCCAAATGGGTTTGTCTCTTCACTCAGGACGAATTGAATAATTGACGATTTGATCCAAAAATTCAAAATTAAAATTTTGAAATTTTCTGTTTTAAATAGGGCATTTAGAATGTGTCTCAGAATAATTATTTCAAGGGCTAATCAATGAAAAATACATGAATAACATGTCTTACAATTACATTATGTATTTCAAGGGATAAAATATAAATTGTCAACAATGACCATTGTTACAAAAATCAACAACCTTCATGGTGTATGATTGAACCTATGGTTCTCATCTTTCCAACATAATTATAATGAACAAATTAAAGTATTATGTGGTGGTTGGAACTTCATGAGGGAGATATTGTGATTTAAAAGGAGATTTTATGTATTCATAAAAGATATGGATCCACCATTCAATATTTGGCATTGCAATATCAAATTCATGATATCTAAATATGTGTTGGATAAAGTTATCATTGATGTTAATGAGGAAACATTGTTGAAGAAGCCTTAGTTGAAGCAAGCTCTAATATTATCTAAATAAAAAAATTATATGATGGTGATAAAACCTTAGATGCTTAGAATAATACCTATGTATCAACCCCTAGCAATTAGTGGTATAATCACAAGTTTTTCATGGTAAAAATGGAAAAGGGATCTATTTTATGATTTGATATACCTAAATACTTCCATTCAATATGTTTTATCTCCACTAGGGTTGATTGGAAGGGCTGCGAAGAACTGGGAATTTTATTATACAATTATATTATACACAAGGAATTGAATTGAGGGCTCTACGCATAGGAAACAAAACAAAACTTGATGAAGCTAAAGTGAATTAGAAATTTGGATTGCAAGTTGTGGAGAATCAGAGTGATTTTATTGTAGCCTGTGGTGTTTGTAGTTTTAATTCTATGAGACCTACTTATGAATTGCCTATTTATGGTGGACTTAATAAACTATTGGAGTCTAATAATCCTTGAAATGGATGTTTAAAATTCGTGCCTCTTGGTGCTTGCAAGGAAGGAGTTATTATACATATAGTGAAGAGAATTATTCTATATGGTCTTTATCTTTTTCATTATGATACAAGCTCTGAGAAATATAAGGAGCAATGCTTGAAGTATGATTTATGTGTTGTTGCAACAACCATGACTATGAGTATAAATTATGTAAACTGAAGAGAACATAATTCATTACTGGGTATAATTACGATTTTTACTACCATGTTGTTCTTGAAGAAATGTCTAGTGCCAAAGGTGATTCCTTATCATATTATTCCACTTAAAATAAACAATTCATAGTCAGCTTTAATACAAAGGTTGGCTCAGTAGTCCATCAAATGTCCTTTCACATATGAAAACAAGTATAAATACATAGTCAGACTCATATGAAAGAAGAGGAGATAGAATGGATGAAATGTAGTGAATATTTTGTGTTTGGGTCTCGATCTATACATTGCGTAAATCACGGTCCTGTAGTTTATAAGAAGTTAAGACCTGATATAAACTTGTAAACATGGGCTTATCTTTGGACATGTTATCATTAGAGTTATTTCAAAAGTAGAGCTCATATACGTGGGACCTGTGGAGACCTACGGTGCAACATTTTTCGGATCTTCTTGTAGCTGAAACCTAAAGTTTATAGTTCTAGACAAATACATTCCCACAACCTCCTCAAACCTATAGTTCATACCTATACATTGAAGTATATTGGACTTAAACCTTGGCATCTTTTGCGGACTACGGAGCAGATCCATTCGACCTATGGAACCATCTTAGAAGACATACAGAATTATTTCAAAATCTTCTACTAGGTTGGAGACTTTTGGAAAGAGTAAAATTTTGGAGAGGATTGCAACCTTGACACTATAATTTTGATATTTTTGAATACCTCTCAATTTGTACCTAATATCTCGATCAATAAATAAAAAAATTTGTACAAGAGATCAAATTGTTGGAGACTTTGTGAATTATACAATGATCCTAATCTTCTCTTGTCAACATAACTAGTTAGAAACATAGTCTTTGGATTATTTTACCGTGTTACTATTTGAAAGATTTTCTTCACAAAATTTTGTTGGAAGTTTCAAGAATAATTGTGCATACTTTCTAAACGAATTTTGATGACTTTTTTGTAAAAAATCTTGTGGGGCAATTTAGATTTGAAGGTTACCTTTGGAGCAAAATGTATACATTTATTATAGCATGTACAACATAACTGCTGAAAAATAATTGCCTCTGTCAAGTATCCTTTCATTAAAGTAGTCTTCACATCCACTTTATGAAATTTCCATCCATATTTTATGGTTAAGGAAAAGAGAATGTGGATGATGGCTCAGGTTGTTGTCGGAGAACAAGTCTCATCATAATTAATGCCTTATTTGTATGAAAATATTTTTTCCATAAGCCTTGATTTGTGCTTGTCAAGTGATCCATATAATTTGTACCTTTTCTTGTAGACCCACTTGCATCCAATTGGTTTAGCTCAAGATATAGCATCTACCAACTTCCATGTCCCATTATTAATAAGACCATCATACTTATCATGCAAAGTGTATTATTACAAGGGAATTTGGTTCAAAATTAGTTGATAAATTCAATTTGAAATCATTTGAAACATTTGTTTCATATACATCAACTAAATTATAAATATCTACATCACCTCTATTGATCTTTCAAGTACAATTGATAAAATACTAATAATTACTTCAAATGATGTAGATCTTATTTCAACAATTCATGTTTATCATTAAGCAATTACACTTTAGATATTCAACCATAAAAATACAATGACAGTACATATCATAATGTACAAAGAGAACATAATATTTACCGTAAAAGAACCCATGGCCGAAAAACCCAAAAACCTTTTCTTAGTGAAATTCTTCATTTGAACAACAGATACATTTGATGAGCCTAGTCAACTATGAGATCAAACTAACCAAAAAGTTATACTCAAACCTATTCAAGTAGCCCTATATTCAATTCAAGTCAATTCAAAATTATTCACTTCAACGTAGGCCCTCTTTGATGTCCTTAAGCTGAATTTTGACCTCTTATAATAGTTTAAGAAACTCGGCCTCCCTACAATTTCAACATGCTCAAATACTGGGCTTTAGAGAATGTTGCCCATGAACTACGCAACATACTTCTCTTCGAATTCCTCTCTCATCTCAATAAAATTTTCCCACACCTCGAGTTCACTATGGATCTTACAGAGAACTTATCCCTTCCATTCCTAGATTTCCTAGTCTCATGCCTTTCTGAGGGTGCCCTTACCCACCAAGTATTTTGAAAGAAGACCCACACTAATAGGTATCATCATGCTAATTACCACAACCATAATCCTCATAAATATGTCATTCTTAAAGCCTTCGTAGCCCTACCCATTCAAATCTACTCCTCCCAATCCTTCCCCAAGGAAGTAACTCATCTCAATAAAGCTCTTAAGTCTAATGGTGACTCAAACATATAGATGAGCAAAGCCTTCCATTCTCACCTCCATCCCTACCCTAGAAACTACCTCTGCACCCCTCCCTTAGCGAAATTTACCCTTTCTTAAATTCAAGTAGTTACGAATCAATTATCTAAGATCCTTTCTTAAAAGAACATAAAAACCTTTCTCAAACCCAATAAAATCGCAATCCCGCTCTTTAGAAAAACCAAGGATAAACATGAACCTATGACATGTCGCGGTGTCTATGAAATATCCTAATCCTACAAAAGATCTTACATAGGACAAATGAGAAGGTCCTTCAAATCCCCACTAAAATAACACATGGGTGATACCATCCACAACCTCACTTTAAAATCTGCCATTGTTGAACACTCCCATTCTACCAAACACCTTATTTGTTTTGACCAGACCCAAATCTTAGCTTCTGCTCCATTTGACACCAACCTGGACATTAGAGAAGCCCTCTAAACCAAAAAACTTACTATAAACAATTTTAATAATGATGATGATTATCATTTAAGTTGTTCCTCACAACCCACCACCTATTTCTGATCATTTAAGCATGGTTCTTATAATTCAAAATCCAACTCTCCCTAATCTTCCCTCCCCCTTAACAATATCTCTTGCCCATTACCTTAGAGAATTCTTCCCTAAATTAATATTTTTATATTTATATTTCTATATTTCTATATTTTTGTTTACTATTTTTCCTAATGAAAAATCCCTCCCCTTTTTCAACAATCTAAATTCTATTGATTTCCTTTACACTAAAAATGTTTACTTTCAACAAACTCCACATCAAAAATTTTAGATTCAACTTTATATCAAAAGTTTAATATATTCCTTCCTTTAATCTTACTTTAGAGATGTCCGCCTATATTAACAAAACCGTTCATTAATACATATATTTATAATTGTCATTTTATTGTTTACCCCCTTTTTTGAACTTTTATCATAGATTATGTAATTTTTAATTCTAATTTTATTTTATTCTAATTTTAATTTGAGTAAATATTTATTTCTATCTTTCTTACCTTAGTTAACTAATAATCAGTGATTACTCCAATAACAAACATTTTAGTGAATATTTTATTTAATTATTTAATTTAGTGAAACTTTTCATTTTTTCTAACCTGGTTTAATTCATTTTTTATTCAACATTTATATAAAATTAATTGATTCGAAAGGTTAATTACATTTTATCATCCTTTTATCGAATTATGCACAAATAATTTTAAGAAAAATCTATTTATTTAATTCTTTATAAAATCCTCAAATATCTCCAATAATAATTAGTTTCTTTTTCTAGTCAAATGTCTCAATCTTCCCTTTGGTCTCTAATTCTCTAATGACTAATTTTTCCATTCCCTATATATATTTTATGGTCAAGCACTATTCCTATCATCGGTTAAGCTTCTTTCCCATGAAGATGGTTGAATTTTCAACCTAAAATTTAAGCCTTTCCAGAAACATACACAGGTTTCCAAAAGTTCTTAACACCATTATATAATACTATGATAAAAATTTTACCTTCAACCACAATATGGTAAAGGTTTGCATCTTCTTGACTTTTGGTGAAGCCCAACCTGATGAAATAGTTTTCGATCTTCATGTATCAAGCATGTGGTTCTTGTTTCACTCCATACAACAATCGATTGAGTAAGCACACATGTGACTTTCTATTGAAGGTCTCAAATCGTTCCGACTGATCTATGTAGACCTCTTCCTTAATCAATCCATTGAGGAATGTTGTCTTTACATCCATGAGATGTATATTCCATCTCATCTGCACTTAAGAATTTGAGAAGATAAAGAATCTGAGAAGATGCTGAGATGGTGCAGGGTAGATATGAAGACTGATTGACAGCAGAAGAGAAGGTTCAGAACAGAGCTGATATCCAAGGTACATCAACAAGTGTTTTTTTTTAAAGAGTAAGGAAGTTGGAGCTTCCCTATCAAGTTGTAGCTTGATAGATGTCAGTTGTAGCTGACTGAGGTTGGAGCCTCCTATAGGTTGGTGCTTGCAGAAAATTGAGAGGGAGTTGGAGCTTCCTTGCAAGTTGTAGCTTGCAGAATTGAGGCAGCAGCCTCCTGTGTGTTGGAACCTACAGAAAATTAGAGGTGAGAGGGAGTTGGAGCTTGCCTTTTCATCACAACAATAATAAGATGTGGTTTTCTACCTTTATGGATTTCCACTTATATCTGGTTTCCCAGTGCATCATGTTTATGTGTTCATATGGTTTATATAATCTGCTTAATGCTTGCTGCTCTCATATTAAGTCTACTGTTACATTATATTAATGCCTGCTACTCACATCCTAAGATTACTCACATATTAAGTTAAACATGAAATGAAGGTGTAAATAAGTTTTAATGAAAAAGTTTTAAAAGTCCATGAATGTGTCAAATTGATTCACCCGTCTCTTAGTTTAACTAAGAGTTCAACACTATATAAAATATATATTTTGCTTTATGAAAACATTGAAAATAAAATGTATATAAAAAATATATTTTTTTTGTTATAAAATCAAAATATGTGGTGTATTGAAATATATATAACTAGTCTATATAAAATATAATTTTTATGTTATAAAAACAATAAAAATAAAGAATATATATAAAATATATATTTTATATTATGAAATCAATAAAAATAAGTGAAACATCATTTTAAATTGTATATAAAATAAATCACATTCAATCAAATTTAAACTATACATCATTTAAAAAATAAATAAATAATAAAAAATTACTACTTTTGTTATTTAAAAAACATATATATATATATAAGTATATAACTCGATGATTTACAAGAATTCAACTCTCTTAAAGTTACACTTGATATTCCAAGTGACCTTTGGAGTTTCTAATTAAATAATTTCCTAAAATAATAATGATTTGTTTCCGAAGAAATTTGCGAGAAACAAGTTGGTACATGTTTGGATATTAAAATATTAGTTAAAATGATGTAAGCAAGATTATAATAGAAATTTATTTTTATTTTCTATAAATTAAAATTTTATGTATTTATATAAAACTTCATATTTTATTTGAGGTAAATATAAAGTGCGGAGAAACAAACCTTCTCGTCCCGCAAAAATTCCAGAAATATAAATAAATAATAAAAAAATCGTAATAATGACTACCCTATTGGTCACCATATACCTCTTCAAACCCTAGGATTTTTCAACTTATCATTCCAACCAAGAGAGATATGAAATGATACAAATAAAGAGAGATGAAGTCATTACAAGAGCGAAGGACATGGGTTGTCGGAGGCCGGGAAAGGATCACCAGAGATAACAGACGACTCCGGAAGTGTCATCTCATCATATCGCAAAATTGAAAAATTCGCATTACCCACTACTCCAAAAAAAGTTGTAATGACGTCCAAATGGCAAAGAGGCCTATTTCTTAATGTAAGGTTGTAATAGTATTTATGTAGAATTTGAATTAATCTTCAGGTTTTAGATTTATATAATTATTATAACTTATTTTTGAATTAATCTTCATGTTTTATATAGTTATTATAATTCTTTTTTACGACAAAGAAAAGGTTAGATTGATAAATGTAATGCAAGTATGTAAACATTGGTAAATGTCTGCTATGTAAAAAAATTAAATTTAAATGTTGGTTAATTAAAATAAAAATAATAAAATTCAATTTGTTAAATTTTTGTTATTAATTTGTGAATAGATTTTGTTACAATATCATGGGTCAATATCATGATTTATCAATATCATGGTTTATCAATATCACAGGCTCAAAAACCATAACTTACTTGAGAACCAAAATATTTTATAACAATACAAGATTCTTAATCATAGATATTTGTACCCACTTCACATAGATTTAGTTACAATATCATGGTTTATCAATTTCACATGCTCAAAAACCATAACTTACTTGAGAACCAAAATATTTTCTAACAATACAACATTCTTAGCCATAGATATTTGTACCCACTTCACTGTGGATATTATTAACCTATAAAAAATAGGTTGTGTTATAATACAATCGGCCAATACCATGGCTTATGAATACCACATGTCCAAAAAACATAACTTAGTTTACAATGAAAATATTTTATATCATTATGAAAATATTGTTAACCACAGATATTCAATCCCACTTTATCATGGATATTATGAGCTTGCAAATATGATTTGTTACAATACCATGGGTCAATACCATGGCTTATCAATTCCACATGCCCAAAAAACATAACTTATTTCACAATCACAATATTTTATAACAATATGGAAATATTCTTAACTGTAACTATGGATATTATTAACTGGTAAATATGCTTTGTTACATTACCATTGCTTATTTATCCCACATAACTAAAAAAAAAAACTTATTCACAATCATATAACAATATCACAATATTCTTCACCATAGATATTGAACCCCACTTTTCAATGTTTTTTTACAGTCCCATGGGCACAATACCATGGGTTATCAATACCACATGTCTAAAACTCATAACTTATTTTACAATCAAAATATTTTATAACGACATGACAATATTCTTAACTATGGTTATTATCAACTTGTAAATTGGTTTTCTTATTATACCATGGGCCAATACCATGGCTTATCAATACCACATGCCAAAAAGCATAACCTATTTTACAATAAAAATATTTTAATTTAATTTAATTTCATAACATTTTTTTGATTGAATCTAAAAAGAAAAATGTTATAATTACCTTTGAGATATATCTAAATCCCATATCCTCACTTTTGATAAGAGCAAACAAGGCGACTAACCATAATAGAGGAAAGAGAGGACATAATTTTAAAAAAAAAATTCATTATTATATTTTAGTTGACATGATTGATCCAAAATATAGGTTCGATATATTAAATTTAAAAGAGAGAGAGGGGTGAGATAGAGGGAAGAACAAAGACATAGAGAGAGAGAGTCTCACAAGCGAGAAATGGAGAGAGAGGAGAAGAGGGAAGACACAGAAGAGGAGAGGAGAGAGAAAGGGAGATAGATCTATGAATGATTGCTATTACTAGTTGCTATCTATGAATATGGATTGACTCTTGTGATTGGCTAGTGGTCCATTTTACTAATGATCCATAGGGGGTGGGCTTTCATAAGGGATGCTCTTACTAGATACATCTAATAACTTATAAGAAATTTATGTCATCAGCTTGTATTGAAAGTAGGGTAGATGTGGCCAAATTTAATTTTAAAAGTTAGAAAATAAAGGTTAAATGTAAATTTTTTAAATTCATGCTTTTTTATTGTAATTTTATTTTTATTAATCATAATATACATATCACATTAAAATACGTGCATTGTTAAGGTGGTGCAAGATCAATGTTACCATATTAATTGAAATAATTATTGTGTAACAATATATAAATTCAATAAATAAGCACATAAAGTTTTCATATTTACAATATAAGTAGATTCTTAACCATGGATATTCACCCAACTTCTAAATAGGATTTAGTACAATACCATGCGCCAATACCATGGCTTATCAATACCACATGCCCAAAAACCATAAGTCATTTCAAAATCAATATATTTTAATTTAATTTTGTAACATTTATTTAAATTAAAAACTAATACTTACACTAAATTTACAATATAACAAGATTATTAACCATGGATATTCACTCATATTTTACAATAAATAATATTAACTTGTAAATAGACTTTGTTAGAATAGCATTGGCCAATACCATGACTTATCAATCGTGCTCAAAAACCATAACTTATTTCAAAATCAAAATATTTAACAAATATTTTATTTTTGCCCCTAGCTCTCAAGCCCAATTTGGTAGAGATGTTGTATTCTAATGTTTAACATTATCATTAAGTAAAATTACAAGAAAATAATAATAATAATAATAATGATGTAATGTAATGTAAACATTTAATTTGGTTAAAATTTAATAAATAAATAAAACCCTAAAAAAATAAAATAATAATTAAAATAAAAATAGAAACCCATGTTATTGATCCATGGTATTCATATGGAATGTAGCATATCTAAAGGGGGCAATTAAACCAACTTGGATTCATCTTAACTCCATGTCTACCAAGTTCCAAGAGGGATCAAATCGCTTCATAAGAAAACTTCTTTTAGAGTGAAAAGATATTTGATCCCTCTTAGCTTGGTAGATAGATCCCTACTTAAGATGGATCTAGGTTGGTAATCTATTTTCATAACCTTTTTTTGAGTAGATCTAAAATAAAACAGGAATGTAGGAGATTGTGTAGTGGTGCAAATGTTTGTAAACATTTACATGTTAGCTCATTTAAAAAATAATAAAAAATTAAATATTTGGATATACCTTATATGTAGAGATGTTCTAATGTCATCTAAACATTTTGACTCGGTCAAGATAAAAGAAAGAAAAAAAATTAAAAATGATATAAAATAGAACACTTAATTTGGATAATTATGAATAAAACATTTCCACTTGGTCAAATTAGATAAAAATAAAAATAAATTAATAATTACTAGTTATTATTATAATTATAATTATTTATAATTAATATTAAAAATATTAGATTTAGATCTACCAAACCTAAAGTGGGGTCAAATCTTTTGAAATACAAACTTCATTTAGAGTGAAAATAAATATTGATCCCTCTTGACACTTGGTAGATCTAGAGTTAACGTCAACCTTGTCTTCCACCAATATTATATCTTAAGCCAACAATCATTTATAAAACAAGATATTGGAATTTTAACACTTTCATTTTTTTCACTTTTTCAAGTAATTAAATGAATAAATTTAAGTTAGGTCAATTAATTGTTTTGTTTTACACATAATATTAAAAAAAATTGTAATTAGACTTAGGTGGTAATGGCATAGAATAATTAACTCACTTGGAATAATTATTATTCTTTCCATATTATATAATTGTAATATATATATATATATGATCAATCTTATTAGATCTAAGAATTTTTTGATCCATAATTTAGATAAATTTCTTTCTGATCAATCACATTAGGTCAATCTGAAAGTCTATTAATTTATACATGATGGTAGTACCATTGTCAGTTCATAAAATCACAGATAATTCAAAGATATATTCTGAATAACAATCTAGATTTTTCTATCACTTCATATTTTCTCATCAAATCTCTTAACCTGCACGAAAATTCACATCTACTCATCAAATAGATTATTGAAAAATCTATAGTATTTGAGTATGGTCATTGAGAAATAATGGAATAAGGTAACCTAATAAATGATACAAATGGTTCTCAGTATTCTCATAGTGAACTATGAGAGACGTGGAAGCCGCAATAAATGCAATAGAGGCAACAACCACTGAAAAGACCCAAAGTAAAGATGTAGATGTTTGGCATTTGGTGTCGAGCGTGAATCTTAATATAATAGAATTCCAGAATATTGGAAAGAGAGTGAGGAAAGAAAAAAGACATAGAGAGAAAAAGGGATTTATAAGGGAGAAATGGAGATTGAGGATAGGAGAGAAGACACAAAAGAAGACATGAGAGATATATGGAGAGAAGGAGAAGAAAGAGAGGGATGGACAATTATCAAGGGGCGGGAGAGATTAAGAGAGGGAGTGAGATATTGAAAAATGTGGAGAGAGATAGAGAGAAAGAGTTGGAGGGATGCAAGAGAGATAGAGATGGGTGGGAAGAGAGAGGGAGGTGGGAGAGAAAGGGAGAGAGATGAAGGAATAGAGAGACGACTCAAGAGAGAGAAGTGAGGAAGAAATACATAGAGAGAGAGAGGTGGAGAGAGAGAGAGAGACACACAAGGGAGAAATGGAGAGAGAGTGAGACAGGAGAACAAGAGGGAAGAGAGAATGGGAGAGAAGGGGAGGGGAGAGAGAGACATAGAATGGGAAGAGAGATAGAGGGACAGAAAGAGGGAGAGAGACAAAGAGAGATAGTTGTAGAGAAATAGAGTATGTATGTTTGTGGAGTGAGATAGAGAGAATAAGAAAGATACACATAGATGCAAATATAAGTATTATATAGTATTATATAACCATCCTAGATCCATTTTAGCCCGAGATCTATCAAGGGTTTAGAGGGACCAAATATTTATAGGTGCAATCCGTTCATCAAGCCTCATTCTCAAAAATGAGGTTTCACCTAGATGGATTAGATCCGTTTGAATGCTTGATATATCTGGGATTAAGATGCAACTAGGCTAGTTAATTAATAAAGATGTTAGTCTAAACTGATATTATGAAAGACATAGACCAATTTCATGGTTTCAAGTAGAGAAGAACTAATATTCCTTGGAAAAAATAACTCCAAATTATTTTGGAAGGGGCATCAGCCGATAAATATGCAAACTAAAAACAACATTACAACTTGTAAATGGTTTGGCTATGCAAGACAAATTTATGGGCAGGATCCCAAGGTTGACCCTCCTCTTTTGGCCAACACTGATACAATACTCTTCATACTGCAAGAGGTAGATATGGGAATCAATAAGTTAGTTGTTGGAAAAGAAAAAGATGTTTTTGAACTCCAAGGAGAGTCTAAAATGGGGCTTAAAATTTCTTTCACGTCACATTTAAACAATTCTCAATAGCATCATACAACAATGCTTCCCCACTAATTGGACAACTAGTTTTGTAATACCTCTTTGCAAGAGTGTTGATGTCAATAACCCTCCAACTATATGACCATAATGATAAACCCCTTGTTTGAAAAGCTATTTGGAAACATCTTAAAAATTAAAATCACTAAGTCAGCAAAATAAATAGATAAATGTGCTAAAGGAGAAGCAAGTTGTACACATAAACATTCCACAATTAATCATGGTATAACTTTAAGGCACACCATTGAGAGAGCTTGGGATAAAAAGGAAGAAGTTTTTTGTTGCTTTTTTTTATTTCAAAAAATCCTTTGACATAGTTCCTAGGCATAAGTTTTGGCACATAATGGATGAACTTGGGGTTCCGAGGCATTTGAGAGCAGTTGTGCATAGGGTGTATAGGTGAAAGTCAAAATTAAAACTTCAACAGAAATTTATGAAACTTTTAGAAGCGATATCAGGGTCAAATGATATAGATTTATGCAGGAACAGAATAAATTATATAAATAGACATAAACTCGGAGATGCAGTGGAAATAAAATTCATTTCATTAATAACAAATGACTGAAAGATGCTTATAGACATAATGGAAATAAACTATCTAGGGCGCTCGTAGCTTATCTCTAAGAAGAGATGTGATGACTACAGGTATTTGAATTGTGTTAAAATGTGCCTTGAAGGCCTATTTATTGTTGAGAAATAATAGAAAACCCTAAACATCCAAAACCCTAACCCTAGGAGATGAAGTGCCAAAACTGCTTTCCCCGTTTAAGTAAATTGGTGCATCAATCTTTATAGGGACATAACTTTGGCATACGATCTTCGTTTGATGCACCCAATACGTTTTTAGAAATATATCTCCCTGTACTATAAATTTTGAGTGAGAAACATCAACTCATGATCCATGTTTCTCTCAGTTTTCGCAAAGAATGTCGTTTAGGGCCTCAAAATGACCCTTGATATTTAGGACCCGAAAAGATGATAAAAAAATTAAGTTGTGCTGAAAAAAAAAAATTAAAAGAACCAATGGTGGGGGTTGAAATGGAATAGGTGGGTGGCCACCAATATCCACCTTGACCATTAGGGCCTCAAAACAGCTCCAGATAGTCATGAACTAGAAAAATTCTAAAAATAGTAAGTTGTGTTGAGACTGAAAAATTGAAAGAACTGATAGTGCGGGTCCAAATGGAATAGGTGGGTGGCCACCAATATCCATCTGGATCATTACTCCCTAATTAGGGAGAAATAGTTCCAAGTCCATTAAATTCCTCCATGAGAGGAAAATTCTGTTAAACTTGGTATTGGATTTCTCCAGGATGTCATGGACGTGTTGGCGGATGTGTTGGCGGATGCATTGGATACGTTCAATAAATTTGGTTACCTCAGACTGTAGATGTGTGGATTATGTCCTTGTAGTCGCATGAGGTATGGAAACATCACGCGGTGGTGCGTCGAGGGGTCAAATCAATGGAGTGCTTGTCCTGGCAATGTACATGAACCTCTGTGGGTAAGGAGAAAATGTCCTCATATTCCTCCATGACTTTGTCCATATGTTGCAGCCATGCAAGGGAGCCCTATTTCAAGGTTGAGGCTATAATATTCTTCTTTCCCTGTGAGAAATTTATAAGGAAAATAAATTTCTTTGGTTGGAAATCAATCTTATTGCGTTGTTTCGCAATAGTCAAGGAGATGGCATGAGGCACTACTACCTCTGGTATCCGGTACAATTTATTTCCAAAAGTAATAACAAAATAATGAGGCCTAGACTCATACACAACATGTCGCCTCCACAAGTATGGTTGGCCATATAATACATCAGGTACATAAAGAGGAGAAACGTCGCAAAATACCTCTTTCCTAAATGACGTGATGTTGTACGAAAGGAAAAATTATTAGCAGACGCGAAGATCTATACCAGGGTTAATCCACCCAATTGTACATGGCTACAAGTGTGATATGGTTAGTAGGCTCAGTCACTTCACGACCTCTACCAAAATGATGTTCCTTTGGCTTCTGCTATCGATGAGGAATTGCAGTGGAGAACCCTTCACCGACATCTGCGAATGGAAGAGGCACTCCCCTGCTCTGGATCCTCTGCATCCTCCCTCTGGAGCTTGGTGGTGGCAACAATGGAATTTGCATCCACATAAATGATATGATTCCTTTTTTTATCTCCCTTTTCTAGTTCTGGCTCGAGATTAGAACATGCATCTGAGTTGGGTACCTTCAGTTCGCTTCCGTCGCTTCGGATTTCCGTATCCAAAATCTCACTTCTTCTACTTAAATTTATTCTTAATCTTAGCGGCATAGAGATATGTCGTGCCAAGAATGGTAATCTCTAGGAACTCCATTTCCTCCTCACAAGGATAATTTTAAGGATGGAAAATTATCTTGAAGTTTAAAAAGTTGGCGAATTTCACTAGTCACTAATATGTGAACTATAAAATTTTATTGATATGTTTGTAAAATTTTACAATTTTATAATTATTTTATATATATTCTCTATATAATTTTGGCTATTTTCAAGGTAAAATAATTTTATATTGTAAAATTTGGGTGAACAATTTTTACAAAAAAATGGAACTTAGAAAATATTTTTTTTTGGAAAAATCATGGAAAATTAGCCCACCTGCGAATATTAGCCCCTAAAATTTTCCATGCCTCCTGAATGTGTCTGTGCAAAAAATCGCAGTACTTGAGCACCAAGATTCTTTCTCAACCTTTAATAACCAACTTTGTGCTTAGGGTATGGAACAAATTCATCAGTTCGTGCACATGTTGATCCCTTTGCTACCGTAGCGTGGTCCATTGGATGTATTTGTCCTCATAGCTCCCCAATGGGTGATATTGTTCCTTGATGTCATCTCGAAGAAAATTTCAAGTGGGCATGGCTGAGAACAAAGAGGGTTCCCTCTTGTCCTTTTGATCACAGTAGGTTTCCTACAAGTCTTTGACATGGGAGGTGGCTTTGAGGAGTGAAAAAATAATATTTTTTCGGTCAGAGAAATCATGGATCGAGAAATACCCTTCCAGAAAATTCAACCATATATCTACAAAATCTACATTTATCTGGCCTTCAAATATAGCAATGTCAAAGTTGGCATGTACCTTGAAAGGAGTGGCGCCTCCAGAGTTGCTACAGGAGGTAGATGCACTGCTAGTGGGTAGCCATTGAAGGATTTAGGCAGAGTTATCCATCATCGCGTTCCTATGTTTCTCGAGGGCCTCCTCGAGCAATATTTTGATAGGATCTACTACTCCCTCATCCTTCTTTTCTTCTGCCATGGGAGGTCATCAGGGTTTGTGAGGTTGATCTTGCAAGGGTTCAACCAGATCGAGCCCTAACTCCTTATACCTTGACCATGTTGGGGACATGCAAAGAAAAACAGAGAAAGAGAAAACCGCTCTAATACCATTCGTCTAGATTTATGCAGGTAACCAGTAATATATAGAAATAGATATAAACACAGATATGCTACGCAAACAAAACTTCATTTCATCAACAACAAATGACTAGAATAAGATTACAGACATAATGGAAATAAACTAGCTAGGGCACAGGTAGCTTATCTATGAGAAGATATGTGATGGATACAAGCCTTTGAACTGTGCTACAATGAGTTTGGAAGGCCTATTTGTTTGAGAGTGCAAGCTTTTGTGATCCTAAATTTCTCATGTGATTTTACGGAATATTTATAATCTAATAGGACTATTTATTGTTGAGAAACAATAGAAAACCCTAAAAGTCCAAAAACCTAACCCTAGAAGATGAATTTCAAAAACTATGGGCGTCGTTTGGGTAAATTGGTACATCAATCTTATGAGGGACATAACTTTGGCATACGATCTTTGTTAGATGCGCTTAATACCTAATTAGAAATACCTACTCGAGGACTAAAAAATTTGAGTGAGTAATTCATAGACCCATGCTTCTCCTGATTTTCCAAAAAAAGTCGTTTATGGCCTCAAAACGACTTTGGAAGTTTAGGACCCGAAAAACTGCTAAAAATAGTAAGTTGTGCTGAAACTGGAAAAATGGAATAAACAATGGATGGGGTTCAAATGGAATAGGTTTGAGGCCACCAATATCCAACTGGATCATTAGTGTGTCAAAACAGCTCTGGAACTTCATTACCTGAAAAATTACTAAAAATAGTAAATTGTGCTGAACCTAAAAAATTGAAAGAACTAATGGTGCGGGTCCAAATGAAATAGGTGGGTGGCCACCAATATCCACCTAGATAATTCCTCCCTCTTTAGGAATAAATTGTCCCCATTGCATTAAGTTCCTCCATGAGAGGAAAGTTCTATTGAACTTGGTATTGGATTTGTCGAGGATGTTGTGGACATGCTGGTGGACGAGTTGGTAGACGTGTTGGATACGTTCAATAAATTTGGTTTCCTCAGACAATACATGTGTGGATTATGTATGTGTAGTAGCATGAGGTATGGAAACATTAGGCGGCAATGCACCGGGCATCAGATCAATGGAGTGTTTGTCCTAATAGTGTACAGGAACATTTATTGGTAAGAAGAAAATGTCCTCATTTTCCTCCATGAATTTTTCCATATGCTATAGCCATGCAGGGGAGCCCTATTTCAAGGTTGTGACCACAATATTCCTCTCCCCTTATGAGCGAGTTGTAAGGAAAATAAATTTCTTGGTTTGGAAATCAATTTAAATGCGCTTTTTTGCAATAGTAAAAGAGATGGTAGGAGGGGGTACTACCTCTAGTATTGGGTATAATTTATTTCCCAAAGTAATAACTACAGAATGAGGCATAGACTAATACACATCATGTTGCCTCCACAAGTATGGTTGGCCCAATAATACATTAGCTACATTAAGAGGAGCAGCATCACATAATACCTCATCTATGAATGGCTTGATGATGTACAAAAGGCGACACTGTTGGTGGACGCGGAGATCTCTCCCAGGTTTAAGCCACCCGATGCTATACAGCTACAGGTGTGTTATAGTCAGTAGGCCGAGGCATTTAAAAATCTCTACGAAAGTGAGGATCTTTTGGCTTCCACTATCAATGAGGAATTGCAATGGAGAACCCTTTACCCACATCTGTGAATGGAAGAGGTGGTCCCCCTCCTCTTCATCCTTGGGATCCTCCCTTTGGAGCTTGGTGGTGGCAACAATGGCACTGAGGTCTGTATCAATGATTTTCTTCCCTTTTTCAGCTCCCTTTTCTGGTTCTGGCTTGGGATCAAAACATGCATCTGATTCGGGTGCCTTCAGTTCGACCACTAATGAATATTTTTCCCGACACTCATTTGTACTGTGAGTGGGGCTGTTATGAAACGCACACCACATCCATGTGTCCTTATTTGGGTTTTTGGTGTTGTTTTTTGTTTCCCTTCTTTGGCGTTTCCCGTTGCTCTATGGTTTGAGGGTGTCTTTCCTTGCCTTCAGATTTTTGGATCGAAAGTCTTTCTTCTTCTACTTAAATTTATGCTTGATCTTGGTGGCATGGTGAAATTTCGTACCAAGCGAGGTAATGTCGACAAAATCCATTTCCTCCTAAATATGTCTGTGAATATAGTTGCAGTACTTGAGCACCAAATGTCTCTAAGAATTTTTAATACCCAACTTTGTACGCAGGGTATGGAAACATTCATCAGTTCGTGCACACCTTGATCCCTTTTTTTCCACAATATGGTCCATTACATCTATTTCTCCTCATAGCTCCGCAAGGGTAATATTTTTCCTTAATGTCGTCTCAGAATGACTTCAAAGTGGGTGTGGCCGAGAACAAAGAGGGTTACCTCTCATCCCTTTTCTCACAGTTTGTTTCCCATCAGTCTTTGACATGGGGGGTGGCTTTGAGAAGTGAAAAACAATATTTTCTCGGTTAGAGAAATCATGGACTGAGAAACACCCTTCGAGAAAATTAAACCATCTATCTATGACGTCTACATATATCTGGCCTTCAAATACATGAATGTTGAAGTTGACGTAGATACCTTAAAAGGAGTGGCACCTCCAGAGTGGTTGTAGGATGTAGATATGTTGCTTGTTGGCAGTTGTTGAAGGATCTAGGCAAAGTTATCCATCCTTGCATTCCTCTGTTTCTGAGGGGCCTCCTCTAGAAATATTTTTATAGGATCTCCTGCTCCATCGTCTTTATTTTCATCTGCCATGGTAGGCCTTTTAGGTTTGTGAGGCTGATCTTGCAAGGGTTCAACTAGATAGAGACCTAACTCCTTATACCTGGACAATGTTGGGGACATGCAAAGTAAAATAAAGAAAGAACATACTTCTATGGTACCACTAATATAAATTTAATCAATAATTCAATAAAATATATAAATAGACATAAAAATAGATATGAAATGGAAATAAAACCACATTTCGTTAATAACAAATGACTGAAATATGACATAATGGAAATAAACTAGCTATGGCACTGGTAGTTTATCTCTGAGAAGAGACGTGGCGGCTATAGGCCTTGGAACTATGTTAGAATGAGGCTCGAAGACATATTTATTGTTGAGAAATAATAGAACACCCTAAACATCCAAAAACCTAACCCCGGGAGATAAGGCACCAAAACTGTGGGCCACGTTTGGGTAAATTGCTACATCAATCTTCCTAGGGACATAAATTTGGCATACAATCCTTGTTTTATGCGCTCAATACCTCGTTACAAAGATCAATTTGAGGAATAAAATTTTTGATTGAGTAGATCAATGTTGCTCCTGTATTTCCCAAAAAATGTCGTTTACTACCTCAAAATGGCTCTGAAATTTCAGGAACCGAAAAACTACTAAAAATAGTAAGTTGTGCTGAAAATGAAAAACTAAAAGAACCGATGGTGCGTGTTCAAATGGAATAGGTGGGTAGCCACCGATATACACCTCAATGATTAGGGCATCAACACAGGTTTGGAAGTTCATAATGTGAAAAACTAAAAAAAATAGTAAGTTGTGTTAAAACTAAAAAACTAAAAGAACTGATGGTGTGGGTCCAAATGGAATAGGTGGGTGGCCACCAATATCCACCTGGATCATCAAACAAGGTTTCCAATTGTCTCCTGCCCTATTTGTTTTATATATCAACAAGATTGAAGAGTGGCTAAATTTGCAAGGGGATGACACTATCCATTCAGGAAATTTTGTTATAAAGCTTCTTTTATAAGAAAATGACCTTATTCTGATTTCTAAATATTCTTTTTGTTTGCAAGAGCACTTACTTTCACTTGAGCATAAGTTGCACTTTGAAGGAAACATTCTGGAAGAAGTTGTGGATTAAAAATACCTCGAAATTGACATCAACAGAAATCTAAGATGGGATGGATGTAGAAAGAAAATAACTTTTGGGGGTTTGAAATAATTATATTCTTTTCAAAATAAGTGTAGATAGGGAGAGTTATCTGACTTGAAAACCTCTCTAACTCTTTTTGGCTTTTTAACAATTCTGGTGATTCTCTACGGTTGTGAACTGGTGGCCAACAGTACATTCGAAATGCAATGGCAGCAAATTGAGAAAATTCAAAAGTGTTTGATTAAAAAAAAAGCTCAAAATTAAAAATGTAGTTCCTTATGCTATATTTTGAAGTGAAACATGGGCTGCTCCTATTCAAGTAATAGCTATGGTGCAAGTCATAAGGTATTTGAAAAAAAAAAGAGAAAATGGAAGATGCAAGATGGCCTAAGGTTGTGTTTAATTAAATATTGGGCACAAGAAAGAAGATTTGGATTTAGCAAAGTAACAAATGGATTGGAAAATGGAGCATTTTATTGAGATGTGTCCCACAAACAGTAAAGAGATAAAATCTTTTGTTTATCGATAAGTTACACAAAGGTACTTGGGAGAAGGAGCTAGGGAGAAAAAAAAAAGTATTATATTAAAGAGTTTAATCCCAATCATAATCATCATCAAAAAGCGTATATAGGGTCAAATATCTCTTGGAGAGCCAAAATTATTATTGCTCAAATAAGGACTAATTTGCATCAACTCCATTGTGAAACATGGCGCTGGAAAAGGCCAAAAGAAATGTGGGAGGACAGAGTATGTACTTTTTGCTCTTCTGTAAAAATGGGAACAGAAAAGAATTTCATTTTAGAATGTGAGGCCTTCAAAGACAACAAGGAAAGTTATGCACATATTTTGGCAGCTATCCCTCGAGATATTCTATTTAGCGTGGGTTTCTTCAAAATGTTGTGATAGTTTATTGTGAAACTTCGTAGGAAAAGGGAAGAATACAAGAGCAAGATAGAGAAGCAATTTGTCCCATAGGCTATATTTAGCCTCGTGGACATTAAAATAACTTGTTCTTATTGTACTATATGATAATAATTTATTATAATGTATTCATTAATTAATAAGGATGCTCTCTATTACTAGTTGCTATCTATGAATGTGGATTGACTCTCCTGATTGGGTAGTGGTCCATTTGACTAATGATCCATAAGGGGGTAGGCTTCCATAAGGGAAAAATACTCATCATCTTACTAGATACATTTAATCACTTATAAGAAATTTATCTCATAAGAGAATTATTGCATTGAGATGGGCTCTACGACTTACTATAAGATGTGTTGACATTAAATGTTAACAATTAGAAAATAAAGCTTAAATGTAAACATTTTTTTTTATTTTTATTAAATCATAATATACATATCACATTAAAATAAGTGCATTGTTAAGGTGTCCTTAAGTTATATATAAATTAAAATCAATTTTACCATATAAACTAAAATAATTATTGTATAACTATATTTAACTTTAATCAATAAGCACATCAAAGTTTCATATTTACAATATAACTAGATTATTAACTAGGATATTATTAACTTCAAAATAGGATTTATTACAATGTCATGGGCCAATACCATGGCTTATCAATATCACATACCCAAGATAACTCATTTTAACATCGGAGTTGGACGAAGAGTGGTTGGAAGAGAGCATAGATTGTAGGAGAGGCAGAAACGAAGATACTGAAAATGAGGAGAGTGATGAAGACTATATGGTAACGCTTAGGGTGGAGGTGAATGTAATCGTCCTCAAATATATAGAGGATTTTCGCCCACACAACATCAATGAACTCTTTTATTTCTTTAGAATTCAAATTATTTGGAATTCAAAATTCACGTGGCATGACTCTTCATACAACTCATATAGTAGTTTTACAGACGACTTTGAAGAAGATGAAACGGAAGAGGAGGAAGTGTGGGTAGATAGCAGTGTTCGTGCAGCACTTGATGCGTTGCACTCAGTTATATTAAGTTGCCAAGAAAACGAAATTGAGGATGCGGTAACCTGCCCTATCTGTCTTGAAATGTTTTCCACAAGCGGTTTTGCAAAACAATTACCATGCAAACATAACTATCATGCAAAGTGCATTTTGATATGGTTTGATCGTAACCATTCATGTCCAACATGCAGACGCCAGTTTATGTTGATCCAAGACAAGCTTTTCTCAACTTAAATGAATTAACTTGAATATTAGCCGAACCAAGTAGAATATTAGTTTGAACTTTGTAGTTCTAGTTTGCTAGCTTATTATACTTACAGTTTAAAATTATTATACTTTGGAAATATAGCAATAAGGCGATGTTGTTTTGTTTATTATCATTATCTAATGTTCATTTAGAATGCCCTCTAAGGACCCTAGGGTTGTGAATTGACATTTAAATAATATTTCTCTCTTCTTATTTAGTATGTCATAGATAAATTCTTGTGCTTCCTAATATGGGTATTTATAATCATGATTTTTAGTCTACTTAAATATTGATTAGTTTTTGGAATTTCTTATTAGGTTAGCTCTTTGTCTAATGTAGTTAACATTGCAAGAGTGGTACTAGAATTACAAAAGTGTTACTCATTAGATATCTATCTAAGATGGAGTGCTTAGTCGTCATAATGATACACAAAATAAATCAACTCTTACATGAGTAAAACAAAAGGGTTTGATTGTGACCTTGAGGATAAAGCCTTACATTGTCATTTGAAATGTGTACTTAGTTTAATCTTATCCAATGAAGTACAAATATTTTTTCACGTTTTCATTATGCAATGGTTGGATGAAAGTATACCCTTCAAAATATCCCTTAAAATTTGATTGTAACTTATAATCCAACAGTTAGGATTTCTAGTGATCAGATGGTTATCTCTCACCTCAGTATTAACGAGACTTGATCCATGGCTTACCGCCTGATTGGTCCATGATCTCTACTTAAAGAGCATTTAGGGTCATTTTTCTAATAACCGTTTATGAGAGAAACATATGTAACTTTTATATTATATTAATAAATTTCTTGAAGTGGCCGCGTTGGCTTAGGGCGTGGATTGTTTCCCTCTTTGAGGGTTTTAACCACATGATTATATTGGTGTACTGATTTTCGATTTCTGATCTATTTGTGAGTAGTGACCTTTGTTTCTTGATCTATGGAACTTACCATGTAAATTCCTACATGGTATCAGAGCTATTTTGAGGGCTGCATCTGTTGTTGATCAAAATACAAAGCTAGTTTGACTGCATGCGAATGCTATTTTGTAGATCTACTATTTTTGAACATTTTTGGGCTTGGAGAACTACTCTACTGTGTTCAGAGCCTCTGTTACAGTGAGGAACGCCTTTCTTTTTAGCCGTAAATGTTTCTGGTTGCCTAAGTTATGTCAGTTTATATCTAGAGGTATAAAGCATCTATTTTGTTGTTATATTTGTTAATAGTTCTACTGATTTTGGTTCTCTTTCATGTTGTAAGGTTTTATTTATTTGCCAGATCTATACCCTCTTCTCTGTGTATGCTATTTCTTGTGCACCATGTGCAATCTCGACAAATTAGAAATATGAAAAAGGGATTTTTTTGCTACGTATGCTCTTTCCCCGCGTCTTTGTGCGATCTCAGGAAATCAGAAATAGTGAAAAAAATGAAAGTTTCCAATAAGGCTAACCGAGAATCTAACATTTTGCCATAAGACTTTGCATTTCATTTTTTTGCTCATTTTTTGTGCAGGAAAAGGCACACACACCTCCCAAATAATAATAATAATAATAATAATAATAATATTAGACAATGGCAAAGAATATGTTAACAACAAATTTATCAACTTATGCACTGAGCATGGCATTCAATTGCAACATACAGTTCCATATACTCCATAACAAAATGGTGTAGCTAAAAGGAAGAATCACACCTAAAATAAATGGCTAATTGTATGCTTCAATCTAAAGGACTTGGTCTCAATTTTTGGGTAGAAGCCATTAACTGTGCAAATTACATAGTAAATCGCACTCCTACTAGGGTTTTAAAGAATAAAACTCCAGAAGAAGCTTGGAGCTCAATCAAACCAGATTAAAGGCACTTTCGTGTTTTTGGAAGTGATGCTTGGGCCTATATTCCAGATGCGAAACACAAAGCCTTAGAACCTATGAGTGAAAAATGTATTTTTTTTGGATATTTTGAAGATGTCAAATGATATAGACTTCTTCCACCCAAATCCAAAAATATAATCATTAGAAGAGATGTAAAGTTCGACGAAAATATATCACCCTGCGAGCCTAGTTCATCTGGTGTGCCATATTTTGCCTGCGAGCCTGATTCGGCATATGTGCCACCTCTCTCTCTCTCTCTTCTATTTTTAATAGCATTCCTTCTAGTTCATATGATGACAACGAGGATGACAATCCTCCTCCAGCTCATGAAATTGTTCCTTATACTCCATCACTTCCAAGATGGGTCCTCATGATGTAGCAGGTTCTCTTGTGGGTGACCCTGCTGATCAATGACGTACACGTTCTCATTTCAAAAGAGCCTCTTCCTTATTAGCTCAAATTCGAGAAAAACTTGATCCAAAAAACTTTGAAGAAACTTCCGGTTATCCAGTTTGAGATGAAGCTATGAATGAAGAGAATAGTTCCTTATTGGAAAACAACACTTGGGATCTTGTTCCTCTTCCAAAAGATATAAAACTTGTCAGATGCAGATGGGCTTACAAAACAATTTTGAACCAGACGGAAAAGTGGATAGACATAAAGCTCGTCTTGTCGCTAAAGTTTTTTCACAAGTTGAAGGCATTAACGATACTGAAACCTTCTCCCTTGTTTTCAAAATGAATTCTATCTGCCTTTTTCTTTCCCTTGCTACCTCCTTTAAATGGGAAGTCCATCAGATGGATGTTAAATCCGCATTCTTACATGGATATTTGCATGAAGAAATCTACATGGAACAACCCCCTGGCTTTATCCAAAAGGACTAGAGCCTTGTTTTTCACCTTAGGAAGTCTCTCTATGGTCTCAAACAAGCTCCTCAAGCTTGGTATGCCAAAATGGATAGATTTCTCTTAGATAATGGCTTTTCTAGGTGTCATTCTAACAACACTGTCTACACCAAGAAGGTGGGTAATTCCTTCACCATGCTTGTTCTTAATGTTGATGATATTATCCTTACTGGTAGTGATCCAAACCATATAAACCATGTGAAGTCTATCCTCAAAAAGAATTTTTAAATAACAAACTCAGGACACTTGCATTATTTCCTTGGTCTTCAAGTCTTGCAATCCAAGGAAGGAATTACCCTCTCTTAGTCCAAGTATTCCTGTGATATTCTACACCACTTTCACATGGAAGAATATAAGCCTACCACTTCTCCCTTTCATTTTGGAGTCAAGCTTTCAATCAACTGTACTACCCCTGAAGTTGATTCTACCTTATACTATCAACTTGTTGGTAAACTTTTGTATCCAACCCATACCCATCCTGACCTTTCCTTCTCCGTTGGTATAGTCACTCCGTTTATGCACCAACCTCATGAAAGTCACAGGAAATAAGTTAAAAGAATACTTCGATATATTCAAGGTACAGTTCATTTCAGAATTGATTATAGTGCAGGATCATCTCCCTTGTTGATTGGTTTCACTGATTCCGATTGGGTTGGTTACCCTGATGATCGAAAGTCCACTGCGGGATATGTATTCACTCTTGTTTCAAGACCTATTACTTGGTCTTTTAAGAAACAAAGTGCCATCTCCCTTTCTTCATCAGAAGTAGAGTATTGTGGAGCAGTTGAAGACAACAAGGAATCCATGTGGCTTCGTCAGATTCTATCTGAATTTGGTCTTCATCAGCAGCATCCAACTAAACTTTGGTGTGATAATCAGAGTGTCATTCAACTATGTAAAGATCCAGTTCAGCATTAGCGTATGAAACACATTGAACTCCACATAAACTTCATCAAAAATCTCATTCATGATCGTGTTCTTGAAGTGCAGTATTGTCCGACTAATGATCAAGTAGCCGATATCTTTATGAAGGATGTTATAGAAGCGAAGTTTACCAAACTTCGATGCATGCTTGGAGTTCAGGAAAGTTGCCATTAGGGGGGGATAGGCTCTAATGCCTCATTCCTTCTCCTATTGTGTCACTTTTGTAAATCCTTCAATCCTATTCCAATTTTTTCTTAAGGGGGGATGTTAGGATATTTCGACACATAGGGAATAGGCTCCTTTTGTGTCTCCTTTGTAAATCCTTCAATCCTATCCCAAGTTGTTCTTAAGGGGGGATGTTAGGATATTCTAACACACATAGGAAATAGTTAATAATAACTTAGTTTAGTGTAGAGTTAGGTAAAGTGTGTTTCTTTACCATGTACATTTGTAACTTATAATCTGATGGTGATGATTTGTAGTGATTCGATGGTTATCTCTCACCACGGTATTAATGGCACTTGATCTGTGGCTTAACACCTGATTTGTCTATGATCTATTTAAAGAGCATGGAAGGTCATTTTTCTGGTAAGCATTTATGAGAGAAACATATGTAACTTTTCTTTTATATTAATAAATTCCCTGAAGTGGCCGCATTGGCTCAGGGCATGGACTATTTCCCTCTTTCATGGTTTTAACGACGTGATTATACTAGTGTACTGATTTGTGATCTGTTTGTGAGTGGTGACCTTTGGTTCTTCATCTACGGAACTTACCCTGTAAATTCCTACAATCTTCCAATTAATACATGAAAAATAGAATATGGATGATGACTTACACTGTTGTGGGAGAACAAGCCTAATCATAATCAATGCCTTTTTTCTATGAAAATAATTTCTCCATCCACCTTTCTTTGTGCTTGTCAAGTGAGCCATATAATTTGTACCTTTTCTTGTAGACACACTTGCATATAATTGGTTTAGTTACAAATAGAGAATCCACCAACTTCCATGTACCATTATTAATAAGACCACCATAATTATAACTAGAAGTGTCTTATTTCAAAGGAATTTGGTTCAAAATTAGTTGATAAATTCAATTTGAAATCATTTGAAACATTTGTGTCATCTACATCAACTAAATTATAGATATCTACATAACCTCTATTGATTTTTCAAGTAAAATTGATACAATAACAAATTTCTAAAATACTAATAATTACTTCAAATGATGTATATCTTATTTTAACAATTCATGTTTATCATTAAAAAATTACACTTTAGATATTCAACCATATAATTGCAATGATAGTATATATCACAATGCACAAAGGGAACACAATATTTACCCTCAAAAAACCCTTTTCGGGGAAAACCCAACAATCATTTTCTTAGTGAAACTCTTCATTTCAACAAGAGATACATCTAATGAAGCAAGTCAATTATGAGGTCAAGCTAACCAATAAATTATGATAAAAAATGTTCAAGTAGTCCTCTATTCAATTCAAGTGAATTGAAACTTCTTCCCTTTAGAATTGACCCTCTATGATGTTCAAATTTTGACCTCCAAAAATATTCCCATAAACTCTACCTCCCTAGAATTTCCTCATGCCCAAATTTTCATCATATCTAGAATGTTACTCAAAAACTGTGCAAAAATAAATACACAAGTATGAGGTCTAGATAGATAGAAGTTAGAGATGAATTCATCCTTCTTGTCCTTTGTTCTTCTTCTCCTTAGCTTATATTGAAAGAAATTATATTTTCTTGTCTGAGGTCTAATGGTACCTTGAGGAGGAGGTCTATTTCTCAATATATAGTGGTATTCCTATCCAAATGGGTTTGTCTCTTCACTCGGGACAAATTGACAAATTGATCCAAAAATTCAAAATTAAAATTTTGAAATTTTCTCTTTTATATATGGCATTAAGAATGTGTCTCATAATAATTATTTCAAGGGCTAATTAATGAAAACTACATGAATAACATGTCTCACAATTACATTATGTATTTCAAGGGATAAAATATAAATTGTCAATAATGACCATTGTTACAAAAATCAACAACCTCCATGGTGTATGATTGAACCTATGGTTCTCATCTTTCCAACATCATTATAATGAACAAATTAAAGCTTATGTGGTGGTTGGAACTTCATGAGGGATATATTGTGATTTAAAAGGAGATTTTATGTATTCATAAAGGATATGGATCCTCCATTCAATATTTGGCATTGCAATATCAAATTCATGATATCTAAATATGTTTTGGATAAAGTTATCATTGATGTTAATGAGGAAACATTGTTGAATAAGCGTTAGTTGAAGAAAGCTCTAATATTCTCTAGATAAAAAAATTATATGATGGTGATAAAACCTTGGATGCTTAGAATAATCCCTATGTATCAACCCCTAGCAATTAGTGGTATAATCATAAGTTTTTCATGGTAAAAATGGAAAAGGGATATATTTATGATTTGATATACCTAAATACTTCCATTCAATATGTTTTATCTCCACTAGGGTTGATTGGAAAGGCTGCGAAGAACAAGGAATTTTATTATACAATTATATTATACACAAGGAATTGAATTGAGGGCTCTATGATTTTTTTGTAACCTGTGGTGTTTGTAGTTTTAATTCTATGAGACCTACTTGTGAATTCCATATTGATGGTGGACTTAATAAACTATTAGAGTCTAATAATCCTTGAAATGGATGTTTAAAATTGCTGCCTGTTGGTGCTTGCAAGGAAGGAGTCACTATACGTATAGTGAAGAGAATTATTCTATATGGTCTGTATCTTTCTCATAATGATACAAGATATGAGAACTATAAGGAGCAATGCTTGAAGTACGATTTATGTGTTGCTCCAAAAACCATGACTATGAGTGTAAATTATGTAAACTGAAGAGAACATAATTCATTACTGGGTATACTTATGTTTTTTTACTACCATGTTGTTCTTGAAGAAATGTCTTGTGCTAAAGGCGATTCCTTCTCATATTATTCCACATAAAATAAACAACTCATAGTCAGCTTTAATACAAAGGTTGGCTCAATAGTCCATCAAATTTCCTTTCACATATGAAAACAAGTATAAATACATAGTCAGACTCATATGAAAGAAGAGGAGATAGAATGGATGAAATGTAGTGAATATTTTGTGTTTGGGTTTCGATCTATACATTGTGTAAACCACGGTCCTGTAGTTTATAAGAAGTTAAGACCTGATCTAAACTTGTAAACATAGGCTTATCTTTTGACATGTTATCATTAGAGTTATGTCAAAAGTAGAGCTCATATACATGGGACTTGTGGAGACCTATGGTGGCACATTTTTCGGATATTCTTGTAGCTGAAACCTAAAGTTTATAGTTCTGGACAAATACAGTCCTACAACCTCCTAAAACCTATATTTCAGACCTATACATTGAAATATATTGGACCTAAACCTTGGCATTTTTTGCGGACTACGGAGCAGATCCATTTGACCTATGGAACCATCTTAGAAGACATACGAAATTATTTCAAAATCTTCTACTAGGTTGGAGACTTTTGGAAGGAGTACAATTTTGGAGAGGATTGCAACCTTGACACTATAATTTTGAGACTTTTGAATACCTCTCAATTTGTACCTAATATCTCGATCAATAAATAAAAAATTTCGTACAAGAGATCGAATAGTTGGAGACTTTGTGAATTATACAATGATCCTAATCTTCTCTTGTCAACATAACTAGTTAGAAACATAGTCTTTGGATTATTTTACCATGTTACTATTTGGAAGCTTTTCTTCACGAAATTTTGTTGGAAGTTTCAAGAATAATTGAGCATACTTTCTAAAGGAATTTTGATGACTTTTTTGTAAAAAATCTTGTGGGGCATTTTAGATGTGAAGGTTACCTTTAGAGCAAAATGTATACATTTATTATAGCATGTACAACATAACTGCTGAAAAATAATTGCCTCTATCAAGTATCCTTTCATGAAAGTAGTCTTCACATCCACTTTATGAAATTTCCATCCATATTTTATGGTTAAGGAAAAGAGAATGTGGATGATGGCTCAGGTTGTTGTCAAATAAAAATTCTCATCATAATCAATGCCCATTTTGTATGAAAATATTTTCTCCATAAGCCTTGATTTGTGCTTTTCAAGTGAGCCATATAATTTGTACCTTTTCTTGTAGACCCACTTGTATCCAATTGGTTTAGTTCAAAATATAGCATCCACCAACTTCCATGTCCCATTATTAATAAGACCATCATACTTATCATGAAAAGTATATTATTCCAAGGGATTTTGGTTCAAAATTAGTTGATAAATTCAATTCGAAATCATTTGAAAAATTTGTTTCATATACATCAACTAAATTATAAATATCTACATCACCTCTATTGATTTTTCAAGTAAAGTTGATAAAATACTAACAATTACTTCAATTGATGTAGATATTATTTCAACAATTAATGTTTATCATTAAGCAATTACACTTTAGATATTCAACCATAAAACTACAATGAAAGTACATATCATAATGTACAAAGAGAACATAATATTTATCGTAAAAAAACCCACTGCCGAAAAACCCAAAAACCTTTTCTTAGTGAAATTCTTCATTTGAACAACAGATACATCTAATGAACCTAGTCAACTATGGGATCAAACTAACCAAAAATTTATACTCAAACCTATTCAAGTAGCCCTATATTCAATTCAAGTAAATTCAAAATTATTCACTTCAACGTAGGCCCTCTTTGATGTCCTTAAGCTGAATTTTGACCTCTTATAATAGTCTGAGAAACTCGGCCTCCCTACAATTTCAACATGCCCAAAATACTGGGCTTTAGAGAATGTTACCCATAAAATATGCAACATACTTCTCTGTGAATTCCTCTCTCATCTCAATAAAATTTTCCCCCACCTTGAGTTCACTGTGGATCTTAAAGAGAACTTATCCCTTCCATTCCTAGATTTCCTAGTCTCATGCCTTTCTCAGGGTGCCCTTACCCACCAAGTATTTTGAAACAATACCCACACTAATAGGTATCATCATGCTAATTACCACAACCATAATGCTCATAAATATGTCATTCTTAAAGCCTTCGTAACCCTACCCATTCAAATCTACTCCTCCCAATCCTTCCCCAAGGAAATAACTCATCTCAATAAAGCTCTTAAGTCTTATGGTCACTCAAACATCTAGATGAGCAAAGATTTCTATTCTCACCTCCATCCCTACCCTAAAAACTAACCGTGCACCCCTCCCTTAGCCAAAGTTACCCTTCCTTAAATTCAAGTAGTGACGGATCAATTATCTCAGATCCTTTCTTAAAAGAACATAAAAACCTTTCTCAAACCCAATAAAACCGCCAACCCGCTCTTTATAAAAGCCAAGGATAAACATGACCCTATGACATGTCTTGGAGTCTATGAAATCTCCTTATCCTACAAAATATCTTACATAGGACAAACGAGAAGGTCCTTCAAATACCCACTAAAATAACACATGGGTGATACCATCCACAACCTCACTTCAAAATCTGCCATTGTTGAACACTCCCATTCTACCAAACACCTTATTTGTTTTGACCAGACTAAAATCTTAGCTTCTGCTCCATTTCACACCAACTGGGACATTAGTGAAGCCCTCTAAATCAAAAAACATCCTATAAACAATTTTAATCATGATGATGATTATTATTTAAGCTGGTCCTCACAACCCACCACCTATTTCTGATATTTTAAGCATGGTTCTTACAATTCAAAATCCAACTCTCCCTAATCTTCCCTTCCCCTTAACAATATTCCTTCCCCATTACCTTAGAGAATTAGTCCCTAAATTAATATTTTTATATTTATATTTCTATATTTCTATATTTTTGTTTACTATTTTTCCTAATGAAAAATCCTTCCCCTTTTTCAATAATATAAATTCTATTGATTTCCTTTACTGACTAAAAATGTTTACTTTCAACAAACTCCACATCAAAAATTTTAGATTCAACTTACTTTACATCAAAAATTTAATATATTCCTTACTTTAATCTTACTTTAGAGATTTCCACCTATATTAACAAAAACCTTTGTTAATACATATTTATAATTGTCATTTTATTGTTTACCCCCTTTTTTGAACTTTTATCAAAGATTATGTAATTTTTAATTCTAATTTTATTTTATTCTAATTTTATTTTAAGTAAATATTTATTTCTATCCTTCTTACCTTAGTGAACTAATAATCAATGTTTACTCCAATAACAAACATTTTAGTGAATATTTTATTTAATTATTTAATTTAGTGAAACTTTTCATTTTTTCTAACCTAGTTTAATTCATTTTTTATTCAACATTTATATAAAATTAATTAATTCCAAAGGTTAATTCCATTTTATCATCCTTTTATCAAATTGTGAACAAATAATGTTAATAAAATTCTATTTATTTAATTCTTTATAAAATCCTCAAATATCTCCAATAATAATTAGTTTCTTTTTCTAGTCAAATGTCTCAATGTTCCCTTTGGTCTCCAATTCTCTAAAGACTAATTTTTCCATTCCCTATATATATTTTATGGTCAAGCACTATTCCTATCATCGGTTAAGCTTCTTTCCCATGAAGATGGTTGAATTTTCAACCTAAACTTGAAGCCTTTCGAGAAACATACACAGGTTTCCAGAAGTTCTTAACATCATTATATAATACTATGATAAAATTTTTACCTTCAACCACAATATGGTAAAGGTTTCCATCTTATTGACTTTTGGTGAAGCCCAACCCGATGAAATAGTTTTCGATCTTCATTTACCAAGCATGTGGTTCTTGTTTCATTCCATACAACACTCGATTGAGTATGCACAGATGTGACTTTCTGTCGAAGGTCTCAAATCCTTCCGACTGAACTATGTACACCTCTTCCTTAATCAATCCATTGAGGAATGTTGTCTTTACATCCATGAGATGTATATTCCATCTCATCTTCACTCAAAGTGCAATAATATATCTAATTGAAGAGTACCTTTATACTAGAGAAATGGTATCCTTGTAATCTACTCGTTGTACCTAAGAGAACCCCTTCGCCACAAATCTAGCCTTGTATTTCTCCACACTCCACTTTGGTGCTTGCTTCACCTTGTAGATCCACTGGATCATACAACCAAATTGTCCTTAGGTCTTGGGACAACTTCCAATGCATTGTTTCTCATAATGGAGTCACCTCCTCAACCATGGCATCAACCCATACTTGTTGCTCCACTACTTCCTCGAATGATGATGGTTCAGTCTCTACACTCTCTCCCATAAGATCCATGTAGCCAGTGTATTTATCTTGGGACCTTCTCTACCTGCAGTATGATGTGGGTGCTCCCACATCCTCTTTAGCATCATGCATAAATATGTAAGCCTCTCTAATATGCTTCCTTCCATATGTATTTTCCTTTCCATGGAGGTTTGAGACAATGTTATCTTGAACACTTTCCAATAGAATCCTTCTTGCATTTCATATGTTCTTCTTCCATGCCACTAGATCTTGAGATCCATTGTTTAATGTTTAGGAATATCATTGGCTATGAATTCCTTTAGCTCGTTTTCTTCCAAAAATTCTTCCATTCTGTCTCTCCAAGGTATCTAATTTGAACTACCATCAAGGGCATATTCTAGTCTCAATCCAGAGAAACAAATCCCTATCATGCTGCTAGCCATGAAATGTAGACCTACAAATTCGATTCACCTACACAAAACAAACTCGTATTATTCTCTTCTAGACTAATTCCTATTTTAATACCATGTGTATTAAAATTATATTTGTAATATGGTAAAACATTATACTTAAATATACTCTACCAATTTTGGAAACCAATTTAGATCTTGAAATAAAAAAAATGAAAGAGAAAGAATTTTAATTTCACAAGAAATATATTTTCCTTGGGAAAGCCTCAGTTAAAAACCCTACTATCTATATATTGCATAAGCCAAAGAATATGAGAATATTAAAATTATTTTCCCATGTTCTTATATCTCCAATGTTTGAGGTATTCCTTGGGGATCGATCCTAGGTGTTTCATTGTTTGCAAGGTTTTTTTTTTTTTTCACTTTTTAAATATTGACATCGGATATTCAAGGGAATCTAAAATTCACATTAAATGGAGTCCACCAAGTTTACAATTTCACTTTTTATTCATCTCATCATATCTGCCATGTTCATTATGTCCTCTATGACAGAGCTAAAACATTCTCCTTCTCCTTTACTCAAACTTGATGTCGAGGGAGTTCCCATTTCCTTCACTCGTGTAATGGCTTCACCGCTCTTTTTTTTATCAGTGCATAAATCTCTTGGTTGGGATGATAAGTGGTAAATTCTTAGGGTTTCAAGAGGTAGATGTTGATATCTCAGTATTCTCATAGTGAACTGTGAGAGACGTGGAAGCCACAATAAAGGCAATAGAGGCAACAACCACTGAAAGGATCCATAGAAAAGATGTAGATGTTTAGCATTTGGTGTGTTGGGTATGTGTTATATTCTTTCCACAACTAATCTGCACCCATGTTTTTGTGCATGGTTTTGCACATGGTTTTGGGGTACGATGGTTTTCGGCCCCTGGTATTTTGTAGATCCAGTCAAGGGAACTACGATTATGTTCTAATCTAGGGTTAATGGATTGGGATTTATGTATGCTTCAGCATGTATATATATGTGTTGCAACACTAAAAGGAATAGAATGAAAAATCAACTTGGTCGTCCTAATTTTGGATCCAGGGGAAAATCTTTGTGTTTATCTGTTTTATGTTTTATACTCTCACTATTGTTTATTTTCTGTTATAAAATTCATGTGTAGATAATTTCTGTTCAGGGTTAAGAATTACATTTGGTATCAGAGATTTTTTGGCTTCAAGGGGATTCCTTTGCTGCTGAGGGTTTTTTTCTCTGGCCTGAGGTAGACCTTGTTCAGTGGGAGATCTGCGGGATCGATTCTTGCCGTGAAAGAAGATGGTGAGCGGCGGAAAGATAGAGATTGAGAAATTTAATGGTAAAAGTTTTGAGTTGTGGAAGCTCAAGATGGAGGATCTACTAGTGGATAAAGATCAGTAGATTGTGGTAGATCCAGGTACTAAGCCAATGACAATGTCAAATGAAGATTGGAAGAAACTGGATTAGAAGGCTAAGAGCACAATACGGTTGTGTGTCTCACATTTCGTATTGTTGAATGTATCTGGGGAAGCTATGACGAAGAATTTGTGGGAAAAACTTGGGACTTTGTACCAATCTAAGTCTCTGGTGAATAAGTTGTTTCTACGGAAAAAGTTGTATAACCTAAGGATGGAGACTCGGTGACAGAGCATTTGAATGCCTTCAATATCGTGGTAAGTTAGTTATCATCTGTTGATATTAAAATATCAGATGAAGATAAGTGCATCAGTTTATTGTGTTCTCTACCAGACTTTTGGGACAGTCTGGTTATTGCAATAGGTAGCAATACAACTACCTTGAATTTTTATGACATTGTCTCAGCCTTGTTGTCGGAGGAAATGAGATAGAGAAATATGGAGGGCTAGAATGGAGATGCCTTATCTGTATGAGGAAGGTCCCAAAACAGAAACAAGAATAAGGTTTCAAGTGGGAGATCCAAATCTAAAGGTAGATCTAAATCTCCTGGAAAGTTTGTAAAGGTATATTGGAAATGTGGTAAGGAAGGACACTAAAAAATGGAGTGCATATCTAAAGCTCGCAAGAAGGGAAAGGGATCTGATGATGCTCATTCTGTAGAGGCAAAAACCACGTCGGATGAAGGTGGGGATGTGTATTTGGCTTCTTCTTCAAATACACATGTAGATCATGATTCATGGTTGATTGACTCAGGTGCATCCTTTCACTTCACTCCCCATTGGGAGTGGTTCTATGAGTATGAGAAATATGATGGTGGTGATGTATTCCTAGGGAATGATAGGAAGGCCAGAATCATCGGACGTGGAAGGTCAAGATGAAGCTGCAAGGTGGAAGGAATAGAACACTTCCTGATGTTCTGCATATTCCTGCATTGGCCAGAAATCTGAATTCTGTAAGCAAGATGGATGATGCAGGTGTAAAAACAGTGTTTGAGAAAGATGCCTGCAAGATGGTTCGGGGAGCACAGGTATTAATGTGGGGAGTTCGGACTGGAACTCTGTACAAGCTACAAGGTAGCACTGTTATTGATGGGTGTAACAGTTCTTTGGTTCCTGAAAGTAGAGCGGAAAGCCTAGCTTTCTCTAGAGGAAAGACCATGCTATGGCATCAAAAGCTTGGACATATTGGAGAGAAGGGCCTTCGGATACTACATAGAAATGGTATGGTAGAAGGTATGTCTAATTTCTCTTTGGATTTCGATTTCTATGAACACTGTGTATATGGGAAGAAAAATCGGGTGAGTTTTCCTTTTGGTGCTAAGAGGGCGAACAAGATATTATAACTTGTGCATAGTGATGTGTTTGGACTTGTGTCAGTTCCATCACTAGGAAATTATGTGTACTATGTTTCATTCATAGATGACTTCTCAAGGAATACATGGATATATTTCTTGAGGAAGAAATCTGAAGTCTTTGACAGATTTAAAGAATTTAAGGCTTTGGTGGAAAACCAGATAGAGAAGAAGATAAAGGCGTTGAGGAAAGATAATGGTGTGGAGTTCTGCAAGAAGGAATTTGAAGAGTTCTGTAAGAAGTGTGGTATAGCACAACAGAAGAATACTCCATACACACCTCAGCAAAACAGTGTTTCAGAAAGAATGAACAAAACACTGATGGAAAAAGCAAGAAGCATGCTCAGTGGTACCAAGTTAGGAAAATAATTCTGGGCAGAGGCACTGGAGACTACATGCTATCTGGTTAATAGATCACCTTCATCAGTGTTGGAGGATAAGACTCCACATGAGGTATGGACTGGTAAGAAACTCTCTCTTTCACATCTAAGGGTATTTGGATGTGATGCATATATACATGTTCCAAAGCAGAAAAAGAACAAGTTGGATAATAAATCTGAAAGGTGCATCTTTATTGGGTATAAGGATGGTTTAAAAGGTTACAAGTTGTGGAACTCAGAAATAAGGAAGGTTGCATACATTCGAGATTTGGTGTTTAGAGAGGTGAAAGATGTTGTTAAACATGAATTCATACCAAAGGAAACTGAGAACATAAAGTTTTAGCTAAAGGAGGATGAATCAGACTCTACAATAGAAGGAGACTCAGAAGGGGAAGAGCCACAAACTCCAGCTGTGAGAAGATTAGATCGCGAAAGAAGACAACCAGAAAGGTATAGTCCATCTACTTTTTGTTCAAACTTTTCCTTAATTATAACTAATGATGATCCCAGAACTATCAGGGAGGTAGTAGATTCAGAGGATGGAAAAATCTGGAAGGAGGCCATGGTCATCCTTGCACAAAAATGAGGCATGGGATCTGGTGGAGTTTTCAGCTGGAAGGAAGCCCATCGGGAGAAAATGGGTGTTTAAAAAGAAGATGAATGTAGAATTCAAGGTGGAGAAATACAAATCTTGGTTGGTAGCAAAAGGTTATTCCCAAGTGCCGAGAATTGATTTTGGTGATATTTTTTCTCCTGTTGCCAAAGTTACTTCTATTAGATTACTTTTATCTGTTGCTACTGCATTTGATTTTGAGATAGAACAGATGGATGTGAAGACCAAATTTCTTCATAGGGATCTAGAAGAGGAGATTTGCATGAAGCAACCTGAAGGCTTTATGGTGAAGGGTAAGAAAGAACTGGTATGCAGGTTAAAGAAGTCTCTGTATGGGTTAAAACAGTCACCAAGGATGTGGTAACGGAAATTTGATACCTATATAAGAGGACTTGGATTCACCAGAAGAAAGGAGGATCACTGTGATTATTTTAAATTAATTGGTGAACATGTTATTTATTTGGTCTTGTATGTGGATGATATATTGTTGATTGGAAATGACAAAGAAATTTTCCAAGATTTGAAGACCCAACTGTTCTCCAAATTCGACATGAAGGATCTTGGTGCTGCAAAATATATTCTGGGCATGGAAATTAAGAGAGATCAGGAAAAGAGGAAGCTCTGGTTAAACCAGAGGAGGTATGTCGAGACTATATTGCAGAGGTTCAATATGTAGGATAGTAAACTGGTGAATGTTCCTATCCCTGTAAGTGTAAAGCTAGCTACTAAACAGTGTCCCAAGACACAAGAAGAAGAGGAGGATATGTCCTATGTTCCATATGCAAGTGCAGTGGGTAGCCTGATGTATGCAATGGTCTGTACTAGACCAAACATTTCACATGCAGTGGGAGTATTGAGTAGGTTTATTTCAAACCCAAGGAAGGAGAATTGGACAGCAGTGGAGCAAGTTTTCAAATATTTACATGGCACTAGTGATTATGGCTTGTGCTACTAGGGAAGACCAGGATTGGAAATAATGTTGGACATTCGTGGTTTTGTTGATGTAGACTAGGCTGGATATCTGGACCAAAGAATATCTACAAGTGGGTATGTTTTTAGCCTATTTGGAGGCACAGTCAGTTGGATGAGTAAAATATAGTCTGTAGTGGCTCTTTCAACTATAGAGGCAGAATACATAGCAGCCACTCATGCAAGCAAGGAAGCAGTTTGGTTGCAGAGATTGTGTTCAAGTATGGGGTTGGTACAACAAGCTATAAGGATGTACTGTGATAGCCAAAGTGAAATTTTCTTGGCTAAGAACCCTGATTATCATTCAAAGACAAATAACTCTTACATATTAGCTGCATTAGAGAGATATCTAACCTAATCCGAAGCTCCAGAAACCAATCAATATTTAGCTAGACGATCATGGCTATGGGTACCCCATGAAACTAGGAGGTACAAAGTTCAACCCAATATTCTACTCGGTTCAGTTAATATTGAACTTAATTCATTTAAGTTTTGAGAACTTCAATCTTGTCTTGGACCAACACAAACTGGCGTCTGCATGTTGGACATGAATGCTTACGATCAAACCATAACAAAACACACTTTGCATGGTAGTTATGTTTGCATGGTAATTGTTTTGGAGAGTCTCTTGTGGAAAACATTTCGAGACAGATAGGGTAGGTTACCGCATCCTCACTTTCATTTCCTTGGAAACTTAATATAACTAAGGGCAATACATCAAGTGCTGCACGAAAACTGCTATTTACCCACATTTTCTCCTCTTATGTTTCATCTTATTCTAAGTCGTTTGTAAAAATACTATATGTTTCCTCCTCTTCCTCTTCTTCTGAGTCGTATGAAGAGTCAATGAGGCCAATACAGATTTTTTCATATTTGAAATTGAATTTATATGTATCATTCTCCAGATGTTGTTTGATCTCACACCACGTGAATTTTGAATTCCAAATAATTTGAATTCTAACAAAATAAAAGAGTTCATCGAGGTTGTGTGGAAAAAAATCCTCTATATATCTTAAGAAGGTTACATTCTCTGCAAACCTAAGTGTTACCAGATAGTCTTCATCACTCTCCTCATTTTCAGTATCTTCATTTCTGCCTCTCTTCCAATATATGCTTTCTTCTAGCCACTCTTCGTCCAACTCACATACACTAACATTCTCTGTGACAACTAGCAGTTCCCTTGTACCAATATCCTGGAATTCCATTATATTCTACAATTCCCTTGTACCAATAGTCACGTTGGACACCAAATTCTCGACATCAACATCTTCACCCAACACTGAATCCTCATCATCTATATCAGTGGTTGTTTCCTTTGCTGCGATTAGTGTGGGTTCCATGTCTCCCAGAATACCGAGAATTGTTTCTCTGCCAAAATACTGAGAACGGTTTGTATCATTTCTTATGTTACCTTCTTCAAGTCTTTCCCGATTACCAAACTCAAAGACAATAAAATTTTCAAAAATCGATCTCATCAAGAGATATGAAGTTTCCCGCATGTCAAGAGATCTGATAAAGAAATATGAAGCTATAGATATGGACTGCTATGTTGTTATTACTTTGGGAAATAAATTGTACTCGATATTTCCATCTCCTTAACTATTGCAAAAAAATGTAGTAAGATTGATTTCCAAACCAATAAATTTATTTTCCTTACAAAGAAAGAATAATATTGTGGCCTCAATCTCGAGAAAGGGCTCCCTTGCACGGCTGCAACATATGGACAAAGTCATGGAGGAATACGAGGTCATTTTCTCCTTACCCACAGAGGTTCATGTACACTGTGACGACAAGCACTCCATTGATTTGACCCCTTGCCGCACCACTGCCTGATGTTTCCATACCTCATGTGACTACACAGACATAATCCACACATGTATAGTCTCAGGTAACCAAATTTATTGAACGTATCCAATGTATCCACCAACACATCTGCTAGGACGTCCAAAACATCCTGGACAAATCCAATACTAAGTTTAGCAGAATTTTCCTCTCATGGAGGAATTAAATCATTTGGGACTATTTATTTCTAATGAGTGAGGAATGATTTGGATGGATATTGGTAGCCACTGACCTATTCCATTTGGACCTGCACCATCAGTTCTATGAATTTTTCAATTTCATCACAACTTACTATTTTTAGCAGTTATTTGATTCATGAACTTCCGGAGCCATTTTGAGGCCCTAATGATCGAGGTGGATATTGGTGGCCACCCACCTATTCCATTTGAATCCCCACCATCGGTTCTTTGATTTTTTCAATTTGAGCACAACTTACTATTTTTCGCAGTTTTTTGGGTCTTGAACTTCGATAGCCGTTTTGAGGCCCTAAAGGACGTTTTTTTGGAAAACCAAGAGAAAAATGGATTATAAGCTGATTTTTCTCACTCAAAAATTGTAGTACTTGGAGAGATATTTCTAACAACATATTGAGCGCATCAAACAAATATCATGTGCCAAAGTTATGTCCCTAGGAAGATTGATGCACCAATTTACCGAAACGGGGCAAACAGTTTTGGCACTTCATCTCCTAGGGTTAGGTTTTTGGATATTTAGTGCTTTCTATTCTTTCTTACCAGTCAATAGCCATTGATTCTCATTGTAACACAGTTCAAAGGCTTGTAGTTATCACATATCTTCTCAGAGATAAGCTACAAGCGCCTTAGCTAGTTTATTTCCATTATGTCTGTAAGAATATTTTAGTCATTTTTATTAATGAAATGAAGTTTTATTTCCACTGCATCTTTATGTTTATGTATATTTCTATAATTTATTGTGTTCCTGCATAAATTTGGATCATTTTACCCCGATATCGCTTCTAAATTTTTCCTAAATTCCTGTTGAAGTTCTAATTTTGACTTTCACCTATACACCCTATGCACAACTACTTTCAAATGCCTTAGAACCCCAAGTACCTCCATTCTATGCCAAGCCTTATGCCTAGGAAAAATGTCAAAGGATTTTCTAAAATCAACAAAGAAAAAAAATACTTCTTCCTTTTTATCCCAAACTCTCTCAATGATGTGCCTTAAAGTGATACCATGATCAACTGTGGAATGTTTAAGTGTACAACTTGCTTGTCCTTTAGCACATATATCTCTTTCTTTTGCACACTTGCTGATTTTATTTTTTAACATGCTTCTACATATATTTTCAAACAACGGGTTTATCATTATGGTCATATAGTTGGAGGGTTATTGACATCAACACTCTTGAAAAGAGGTATTACAAAACTAGTTTTCCAATCAGTGGGGAAGTGTTGTTGTATGATGATGTTGAAAATTGTTTAAATGTAAGGTGAAAGAAATTTTATGCCCCACTTTAGACTCTCCTTGGAGTTAAAATACATATTTTTCTTTTCCAACACCTAACTTCTTGATGCCCATATCTACCTCTTGCACTGTGATGAGTTTTGTCTCAATGTTGACCAAAGGAGGAGGGTCAAACTTGGGATCCTGCTCATAAAGTTGTCTTGCATAGTCAAACGATTTAGAAGTTGTAATATTGTTTTCAGTTTGCATATTTATTGATTGAAGCTCCTTCCAAAATAATTTGGAGTTATTTTTTCCAAGGAAGATTAGTTATTCTCTCCTTGAAACCATGAAATCCATCTCTGTCTATCTTAATATCAGTTTAGACTACCATATTTATTAATTAGCCAGCCCAAATCCATCTTAATCTGAGATATATCAAGCACTCAAAGGGATCTAATCCATCTAGTTGACACCTCTTCTTTTAGTGTGAGACATGATGAATGGACTGTGCCTCCAAATATTTGGTCTCTCTCAACCCTTGATAGATCTAGGGTTAATATGGATCTAGGATGGTTATACAATACTATATAATACCTATATTTTCATCTATGTGTATCTTTCTTATTCCCTTTATCTCACTCGACAAACATACATACTCTATTTCTCTATAGCCATCTCTCTCTGTCTCCCTCCCTCTTTCTCTCCCTCTGTCTCTCTTCCCATTCTATGTCTCTCTCTCCCTTCCCCTTCTCTCCCTTTCTCCCTTCCCTCTTGTTCTCCTTTCTCACTCTCTCTCCATTTCTCCCTTGTCACTCTCTTTCTCTCTCTCCAACTTTCTCCCTCTATGTATTTCTTCTTCCCTTCTCTCTCTTGAGTCCTCTCTCTATTCCTTCATCTCTCTCCCTTTCTCTCCCACCTCCCTCTCTCTCCCCCCATCTCTCTCTCTATTACTCCCCTCCAACTCTCTCTCTCTCTCTCTCTCTCTCTCTCTATCCAAATTTTTCAATATCTCCCTCCCTCTCTAAATCTCTCTCCCCCCTTGATATTTTTGCCTCCCTCTCTCTCCTCCCCTTCTCTCCATACATCTATCATGTATTCTTTTGTGTCTTCTCTCTTCTCCTCTCTCTCCATTTCTCCCTTATGAATCCCTCTTTCTCTCTGTGTCTCTTTTCTTTCCTCACTCTCTTTCCAATATTCTGGAATTCTATTATATTAAGAGTCACACTCGAAACCATGTAGGTTTTAACCCTGAACAGAAATTATCTACACACGAATATTATAACAGAAAATAAACAATAGCAAGAGCATAAAACATAAAACAGATAAACACAGAGATTTTCCCCTGGATCCCAAATCAAGACGACCAGCTTGATTTTTCATTCTATTCCTTTTAGTGTTACAACACATATATATATACATTCCAAAACATACATAAACCCTAATCCATTAACCCTAGATTAGAACATAACCATAGTTCCCTTGACCGGATATACAAAATACCAGGGGCTGAAAACCATCGTACCCCAAAACCATGTGCAAAACAATGCACAAAACCATGGGCGCAGACTACCCACCAGAAATAATATAACACATACCCAACATTCTCCCACTTGTTGTTTTCTTTCCGCAGGGGGCCACAGGAGAGCTTATTCATTGGCCCAATTCTTCAACTCCAGAGGCAGAATACATAGCAGCCACTAATGCAAGAAAGGAAGTATTTTGGTTGCAGAGATTGTGTTCAAGTATGGGGTTGGTACAACAAGCTATAAGGATAGACTGTGATAGCCAAAGTGCAATTTTCTTGGCTAGGAACCTTGCTTATCATTCAAAGGCAAAGCACATTGATGTTCAATATCACTTTGTTAGAGATATGGTTGAGGTTAAAAGGGTGTTGGTGGTAACTTTGGACACTTTGAAGAATGTTGTAGATGCATTCATGAAGTTTGTGAGCACTCAAAAGTTCTCTTGGTGTACAAAAACAATGGGTGTTGAAGAATTGGGCCAATGACTAAGCTCTCCTATGGCCCCCTGCGGAATGAAAGAAACAAGCGGGAGAATGTTGGGTATGTGTTATATTATTTCCGGTGGGTAGTCCGCGCCCATGGTTTTGTGCATGATTTTGCACATGGTTTTTGGGTACGATGGTTTTCGGCCCCTGGTATTTTGTAGATCCGGTCAAGGGAACTACGGTTATGTTCTAATATACGGTTAATGGATTGGGGTTTATGTATGCTTCAGAATGTATATATATGTGTTGTAACACTAAAAGGAGTAGAATGAAAAATCAAGCTGGTCATCCTGATTTGGGATCCAGGGGAAAATATCTGTGTTTATCTATTTTATGTTCTATGCTCTCGCTATTGTTTATTTTCTGTTATAAGATTCATGTGTAGATAATTTTTGTTCAGGGTTAAAACCTACATGGTGTCGAGTGTGACTCTTAATAAAATAGAATCCCAAAATATTGGAAAGAGTGTGAGGAAAGAAAAGAGACATAGAGAGAAATAGGGATTCATAAGGGAGAAATGGAGGGAGAGGAGAAGAGAGAAGACACAAAAAAATACTTGAGAGATGTATGGAGAGAAGGGGAAGAGAGAGGGAGGCAAAAATATCAAGGGGGGAAGAGAGATTTAGAGAGGGAAGGAGATATTGAATAATTTGGATAAAGAGAGAGAGAGAGAGAGAGAGAGAGAGAGAGAGAGTTGGAGGGAAGTAATAGAGAGAGTGATGGGGGGAGAGAGAGGGAGGTGGGAGAGAAAGGGCGAGAGATGAAGGAATAGAGAGAGGACTCAAGAGAGAGAAGGGAAGAAGAAATACATAGAGGGAGAAAGGTGGAGAGAGAGAAAGAGAGTGACAAGGGAGAAATGGAGAGAGAGTGAGACAGGAGAACAAGAGGGAAGGGAGAAATGGAGAGAAGGGGAAGGGAGAGAGAGACATAGAATGGGAAGAGAGACAGAGGGAGAGAAAGAGGGAGGGAGACAATGAAAGATACTTATAGAGAAATAGAGTATGTATGTTTGTCAAGTGAGATAGAGGGAATAAGAAAGATACACATAGATGAAAATATAGGTATTATATAGTATTGTATAACCATCCTAGATCCATATTAACCCTAGAACTATCAAGGGTTGAGAGTGACCAAATATTTGGAGGCGCAGTCCATTCATTAAGTCTCACACTAAAAAAAGAGGTGTCACCTAGATGGGTTAGATCGCTTTGAGCGCTTGATATATCTCAGATTATGATGGATCTAGGTTGGCTAATTAATAAAGATGGCAGTCTAAAATGATATTCTTGTGGAGGTAAATCCCCTCTGCGGACAGAGGCGATCCCTACTAGCCCAGATCGGGTCTAGCAACAATCATAACACGAAATGGCGCAAGTTCCTAATTGCAATAAAACAGCTTGCGAAGAAGGCTTACCTTAAATCCAACGCTGTCTCTTGTAGAGAAAGTAGCACTCCCGTTCCTTAGCTCCAGCAGATCACGATCCTCACGATCTCCGTGATCGGACACCAACACGCGTAAGAAAAAAACAAACGCAAGCGTAAAATCCAATATATGCAACTATATGTTAGTCATTGAAGACATAACTCATCATCATAATCAACAACAGGAGTGGAACCATAACCAATAGTCGTTTATCTTTAATCAATCAAAGGAGGATACTACCTAGCTCTCACGCTAAATTCTCCTTTGGAGGGTCGCCAGTGGAACACGTCTCGAAAAATCCTATTGGGGATAGGAAAAGCCTCTCTCTTTGGATGTCTCGACAATAATCTCCTTTCTTGGATTTGGCATTAAGGGAATGAATCAAGGCTCTTGCAGCATTAGGCTCTGATGGCTCTTGGGAACTAGCTTGCAAAGGAGATGAGCAAGCTTTTATAGATGGAGGAAGGGGAGTTGGGATCCCTATAATCATGGGATTGGCCCTATCCTCAAGGAAGCTTCCATGAGAGGTGGAAAAGAAATTCCTCTACATGAAGATCCAGAGCCAAAACTCCCAACTCAAATTACATACTAGCTTATGGATTGGTTAGGACGAAACTTCTGCCATTTATTTTTTAAAAACACTCCTTAAAATGGCTGGCGCGAGTGCGACTTTGAGACAGAGTGCCAATTGGCGCACCCTATTTGAATGATTTCCCCCATTGGCACGGGTACTGAACTGGCTTCCCATGCCAATGCAAAAAGGGGTGTTTTTAGGGTTTCTCACAAGGAGTTGTATTCAGGGCAATGAAAGTACATGTTCAAGGGAATGCCATGAAAGTGTTTTCAAGTCATGTTACTGCTCACAGGTCATGGAATGAGCCCTCCAATTGTGCGGGATGGGGAATCACAGGGACGGTGAAAAATTGCTGTGTAACAGATGCCCCCTAAAGCATGAGGCCCGAAAGAGAGAGAGGGGTGAAATGCTTTACGAGAACATGTCCAACTGAAAACACCACTGTCGGAAAACCTGCATAGAGAAGTACAACTGATATCTCGGATACATGTGGTATGGGCAGAGCCATCCATAATAGAGTATACAATAATTTAGATCCAAGGCATGGATGCAACCATTCAGTAAGGATCGATAAATAGACTCAGGTATGGTTGCAGCCATCCAATCAGTGAGTCATGTAACTAATCATAATAATCCACAAAATCACATCCTGGATTATAACAGACAGGAATCTAGGGTCTTGTGCTCCATCTCGACTCGAACAAAGTACAAGTTCAAGCATGCGAATAAGTGAGCTGAAGTCGAACATGCAAGAACATCGTTTGATTACCAGCCAATGATGGAAGTTGTTAATAGATGCAAGAGGTATCACCATTAATGAAAATGGTCCTTAAGGTACTACAAGTAAAATCTATGGCATGTGAATCAATGAGCTGGCGTCGAACACTCGTAGAATCACTCGATCGGAGGCCAATGATGTCAACGTCACGTCGAATGCAAAGAACCTTCCATTGAGGCATGCAGGCTCCAAGGTTCCAGAAGGGGGTCTCTAGATCAGCTTCCTGGATAATGAGCTAAAGTCGACAAGAAGTGACCTTGATCGAAGGTGGGCCATAGTGTTTCCCACATCGTCGACGCGAGACAGAGGAACATAATGTCTTTGTGAATCACGATCAAATGAGAATCAGAGGAAGGTTGGTACTTGCAGAGGTTAACTTCTCTTGAACATATAAACAACACGACAGTGGATTTGACAGTATTTGACATCAAAATATCAGAGGTCATGGTGATGAGGCAAAGAGCAGATGAAAGGTCAAAAAGGATCACCCAAACCCATAGAGGCAAGTGAAAAACGAGATGAGATGTCCCCAACCTGACACGAATGCAGACAAGTGCCATGTTCAAGAGTGACATACTGCTGACATGACAATGACGTTGGTTCCATTTTCCCCACCATTTCTGTTGAGTACCTCTTCATTTTTACACAATCTTGAAGAGGATACCATATGCTTGCTATATAAGTCCATCCTAGTACATTTAATGAGCCCTAGGAAGGAGGGACTCAAATAATGTCATTACGACTGAATCCAATGTCATCAGGGTTTAACGAGTCTGACAAAGGAGGAACTCAGCGTATTTTCATATTTAGATAGTTTGAAAAGACAGCAGAAAAGTAAACTCCAAGGGTCCCTTTTTGTAAATAGTTTCTCAGATCTGAAAAGGTAGAAAACTTTGTCTGAGAAAACCTCCTAGTCGGAATAGGCTAGGGTATTCCTTTTTCGTAAATAATCTATCCTAGCTTGAAAAAGGGGTAAAATTATACTGGGTAGATGTCATTTCGCAACCACTTTAACGAGATCGAAACAGCAAGGGACTCGACAATCTTTTCATTTTTACGGAGTCGGAAAAGAGCTGAAAGTTGACTCCTCCTAGAGGAATGAGTGGTATAAAGGGTAGCAACTGGTTCCGGTGATGATGGAACTACTCTGAACAAATAAAGGTTAAGAGGCTGGCTAACAATACCACTCATTGCACCGGTTCCTCAGGAATGGGTAAAACAACCAAGTGAAGGCAAATGATCGACTAAACAGATAATGATGATGGAGTGAGAAAACCAAGGCTCATCTGGTAAAAACAGGCTGATAAAATGGCAATCACAAGAGGTAAAATGAATGGTTTCATTTTTACACAAGCTTGAAATCAAGAAACTCTGCTTGAAGTTGGTTTCATTTTTACACAAGCTTGAAACAAAGATGAACTATGCTTGGAACCAGTTTCATTTTTACACAAGCTTGAAACGGAAACAAACTATGCTTTAAAAAATCAGCATGCCCCCAGCATGGAGACTCAATTCGAGGTACATGCCCCCCAAGCTTCAGTCCATATGAAAGGAATATGGAGTGAAGGTTCAAGTTATGAGATCTAAGAAATACTCGACTGGGATTTTATGAGATCTTATCAAAGACTCCAATTGAACATGAAAGTGTTTCATTGCTTTAACAAGGTTGACACATTAAAAGAACTATCCTCATGACACCTTGTTTCATGGTTTAAGGAGCTTGGCACAAGGCAAGTAACTCTACTCTGACAACCTTGTTTCATTTTTTAAGGAGCTTGACACAAGACAAGGAACTTTGCTCCAACGAGAGCCGATTTAATTTTTTAAGGAGCTTGACATAGGAAAAGAACCATGCTCTGACAGACCTCATCATAATGAATAAGAAGTCATCGCTTCCAAGAGTTCCACTCCTAATGGAAGGGAAACATCCTGGAAGTCAGGACCCAATGCCCCCAGCACCTGATGCATAACGACACTATCACTGAGTACAGGTACGGGGTAGGTAGCCACATAGTTGACCTGCGGTGGGACAGATACAACGGGTGGATAAAAACCAGGAAGGGATGATGGCGGGCCAGCTGCCACATCAGGACCAAAGAACGAAAGCTGATCAATGGTCACGATCCGTCCTTCATGTGGAAAAAAGAGCAGACGAAAAAGGGAGGAGACAAGCGCTCCCATGGCATAGGTGTAATCATGCCGCAAGAGCAGATTGAAATCCAAAGGGCCTGGAACAACCATCACTTCCATATGGATAGTTTTACCTCCCAATGTAACAGGTAACCTTGGAAGGACCCCTAATGGTTGACTCGTTCTTCTGTTAAATGCCAACAGATTCTGCATAACAGGCGCAAGTGGTGGCAAGCCAAAAGCTTGCCAAGTAGTTGAGGATAAAACACTAACAGGCGCGCCTTCGTCTATAATGGTGCTGGGTATATACAGACCAAAAGCCTGTACTGTGATCTCGAAAGGCACATAAGACAGAAGGCGGTATCGTGCAAATCGACTCCAATCAAAGGAAGCGACCAAACTACTTAGAGGGGTTACCATTGAATCGAGACGGTCTTCCCTTGGTGTTATGGAAGAAGAAGCATCCTCCACGACCTCCATATCGAAGGTGGGAGGGGTATCCTCTGGAACCTCCATCACGGGAGGCGGAGGAGCAACTTCTTGAGATATAGGGACAGGAGAATCTTTCTCCAAGTCTGAAGAATCTGAAGAAACCAGAAGAACATGAGGGTTGTGAGGTCCACTCTCAACGGAAAAGACCTCGTGCACCGTGGATGGGGCTAGCTCAACCAATCCCATGACCAATGGTTGGTCGGGAACAGATTCCTAAATTTGAATTTCCGGGGGAGCGGGATCGACCAAGGATGACTCCTGACCAATCGTAGGATCGGCTGGTAGAGAACTCAAAGAAAGCCATTTATAACCAGCCGGAAGGCTAGGTGTAGAAATGGTTGCATTGTCCAAGACTCACTTAACTTCATGCATATATGGACAAAGGTGAATAGCATGGTGCCCCCCACACAACTTACAGGGATTGGTAATCTTACCCTGCTTCTTAGGAGCCTTATCAGCACCAGTTGGAGAAGTGCCCCCAACTTGACTCCCGGAAGCCAAAGGAAACGGTGGACGACTGCTAGACCATACTTCGAGCACCTTGGGAATACCAGGGAAGTATTGAAGAAGATGGTTTCCCTGACACAACATGCAAGGGAATTTGACTTTCCGCAGAGGGTTGTGAGGTTTATCGATGGAAGGCTTCTTAGGCACAATAGCCGCAGAGCTAGCCTCTCCTTTATCAGACTTCTTCTTCTTTGTCTTCTTCTTCTTCTTCTTCTTAGCCACTCGGTTACTTGAATCCAAACTTTCACTAGGCGAAGTAGAAGAGGAGGACGCAGAAATAGGAAAAGGAGGAGAGAGGTCCACCTTAGAATCAACATGATGTTGTTCAGGCAGAGGAACTGATTGAGAAGTATTTGAGACATTTGGGACCACAGAGGTTGAAAACAACCAAACAGGAAACCCAACAGTTAACCTAGGAAGGGACAACGTTGCCATATAAGGAGCACCAACATTTCCAAAAGGAGGAAAATGACTAGGATTCCCATCAGAGGGGATTCCTTGGTTGGTGAACTCCGGAAAAGTTTCCATCAAAAACTCAAAACTGAACACGGGCTAAAAACCAAGGCACACAATCAAACGACCAACAAGCAAACTCTAATAGGGCGTGTGATCGCGGGTGATTTATTTTACCACATTGAAATTTAGAAACTTCACTGTTTCATGTTTTAAGAGTCGAGAAACAGATGAAAGGTGGCTCTATTTCTTTCAGTTTTGAAGCAAGCGTGAAATGGCAAGCACTTGGTTATCCTTAATTTCAAATTTAAAGAGTTAGAAAAGATCAAATGACTACTCAGGAATACTAGGCAAAGGGTGTACCAAATAACTGTGAACTGCAATATACACCTTGGTTTCCAAAATGAAAGAGAAATCAACCAACAACTTAATGTACATGCAGGCAATATCCCCGAATGCTGTGTCCTGTTTATCATGGGTATAGGGTGGCAGACTCGGCTTCCTATGGATAAAGGATAGAAACCTAGTGGGGTCTCCCTTTATATACTCGATGGTACGGGGAGCACAAGTCTGTACTAGTGTTGTATAAAGCCAAGAGGCGAACGACAGCTACTAGTTTTAAAGACGTCAGAACACGTCTCTAGCCTAGACTACTAAATGTTGTGTTAATGTTTCAATGCTGCCTTAGTGTAAATTGAATAAATTTTAATGTTTATCTTCGATTACGTTTAAGTTTTCAGGCCCTAGTGAGTGTTATGTCCCGAAATCTCCTAAATGCACACTATATGCCACAGTATATCATTTCATTCGATGAATGCTAATTTTAAGAGAGTTAAGAGATTTTCACACAATAATAAAATGATCAGAGAACAACCAGCAAAGTCTCTAATGCAGCTAATGGAAACCAAAAACTTTTTTCTCAAAGTCACTAATCACTAATAACACCAAAAATATTTTAATTTGCACTAACTAATGAAAATCAAAAGAGATTTTTTTTTGTATTTTCAATGTTTAATAGCAAAGTGCACTAAAAAAATGAAAACTAATGAAAAAAGAAATTTGAGAGGTGACGAGGAAAGAGAAAAACAAACAAATTTCACTTAATGTAAACATACAATCAGATCTCCAAATTAACAAAACAGTCCCTCAAATCAAAAGACACCCAAAGACTCAATTGAACCATGTAATCTAGGCCCAAAACGAGACAAAGAGAAATTCGAATGAAGAGGAAGCCAGTCACTCAAATAATGCAATGAAATGATAAACAACCACTAAACGAATGCAAAGGAGCAATCAAAAGGTTGACTGAAAGAATAGAAACCAAAAACTCCCAAGGGAGGCTTGACACGCAAGAACACCTAGATGCCGTAGGGCTAGAATGTGAAATCGATGGAAACAGGCAAAAAAATAAAGGAAGAAGGTTACAACTAGTCAAACAAGGCTCCAGAACACTCAAGCAGTCGAAAAAACAAGACCAAACACACTGATCAAGCTCAGGAAGCTCAGAACAGAGCAAAACCTAGTACCTCACAGGATTGGCGCAACTGTGAGGCTGAAACTAGCGCCAGCAACGAATTGGTGCGGGTAATACACTAGCAATCTATGCCAATGGGCACGACTGTTAGGCTGTAAAGCGTGCTAGTCAATTTTTCTATGGGAAAATTAAAAAAGGCAATCCAACAAGCAGATCAGTGATGATCAAGCTAACCAAAAGCCAAAATCACAAAAAGAGCCAGCCAAAAGAGCCGATCAAGCAAGCAGAATCGAGAAACAACTGAAAATACAAGACAATACTCCAAGTGTTCAGTTCATAAAATAAACTGGAGATTGACTGAAGCAGCTTTGATCTACTTCGCTAATGCAGAGAAATAGCGTTTCGAAGGCTATCTGGCTAACTTCAGGCTCTGTCTGTAGCTTACAAAGCAGAAAAACAACAAGCTAGACGATCCCTAGCGGAGTCGCCAATTTGTTGTGGAGGTAAATCCCCTCTGCGGACAGAGGCGATCCCTACTAGCCTAGATCGGGTCTAGCAACAATCATAACATGCAATGGTGCAAGTTCCTAATTTCAATAAACCAGCTTGCGAATAAGGCTTACCTTAAATCCAACGATGTCTCTTGTAGAGAAAGTAGCACTCCCATTCCTTAGCTCTGGCAGATCACGATCCTCACGATCTCCATGATTCGACACCTGCACATGCAAGAAAAAAAGCAAACGCAAGCATAAAATCCAGTATATGCAACTATATGTCAGTCAGAGAAGACATAACTCATCATCATAATCAACAACAGGAGTGGAACCATAACCAATAGTCATTTATCATTAATCAATCAAACGAGGATACAACCTGGCTCTGACGCTGAATTCTCCTTCGGAGGGTCGCCAGCAAAACACGTCTCGAAAAATCCTATCGGGGATAGGACAAGCCTCTCTCTTCGGATGTCTCAACAATAATCTCCTTGCTTGGATTTGGCCTTAAGGGAATGAATCAAGGCTCTTGCAGCATTAGGCTCTGATGGCTCTTGGGAACTAGCTTGCAAAGGAGATGAGCAAGCTTTTATATATGGAGGAAGGGGATTTGGTATCCCATTAATTATGGGATTGGCCCTATCCTCAAGGAAGCTTCCATGGGAGGTGGAAAACCACTTCCTCTACATGGAGATCCGGAGCCAAACCTCCCAACTCAAATTAGATACCAGCTTATGGATTGGTTAGGATGAACCTTCTGCCATTTATTTTTTAAAAAAACTCCTTAAAATGGCTAGCGCGAGTGCAACTCTGACACAGAGCACCAATTGGCGCACCATATTTGAATGATTTCCCCCATTGACGTGGGTACTGAACTGGCTTCCCGCGCCAATGTAAAAAGGGGTGTTTTTAGGGTTTTTCACAAGGAGTTGTCTTCAGGGCAATGAAAGTACATGTTTAGGGGAATTCCATGAAAGTGTTTTAAAGTCATGTTACTACTCATAGGTCACAGAATGAGCCCTCCAATTGTGCAGGATGGGGAATCGCAAGGATGGTGGCAAATTGCTGTGTAATATATATTAAGATAGACAAAGACCGATTTCATGCTTTCAAGGAGAGAAGAACTAATATTCCTTGGAAAAAATAACTCCAAATTATTTTCGAAGGAGCTTCAATCGATAAATATGTACACTGAAAATAATATTACAACTTCTAAATGGTTTGACTATGCAAGAGAACTTTATGAGCAAGATCCCAACTTTGACCCTCCTCCTTTGGTCAACATTGATACAAAACTCATCACAATGCAAGAGGTAGATATGGGCACCAAGAATTTTGGTGTTGGAAAATAAAAATATGTATTTTAACTCCAAGGAGAGTCTAAAGTGGGGCATAAAATTTCTTTCACCTCACATTTAAACAATTTTCAACATCATCATACAACAACACTTCCCCACTGATTGGAAAACTAGTTTTGTAATACCTCTTCTGAAGAGTGTTGATGTCAATAACTCTCCAAATATATGACCATAGTAACAAACCTGTTGTTTGAAAATCTATTTGGAAGCATGTTAAAAAATAAAATCAGCAAGTGTGCAAAAGAAAGAGATAAATGTGCTAAAGGACAAGCAAGTTGTACACTTAAACATTCCACAGTTGATCATGGTATACATTTAAGGCACATCATTGAGAGAGCTTGGAATAAAAAGGAAGAAGTCTTTTGTTGCTTTGTTGATTTTAGAAAATCCTTTGACATTGTTCCTAGGCATAAGGCTTGGCACAGAATGGAGGTACTTGGGGTTCTGAGGCATTTGAAAGCAGTTGTGGATAGGTTGTATAGGTGAAAGTCAAAATTAGAACTTCAATAGGAGTTTAGGAAAGTTTTAGAAGCGATATTGGGGTCAAATGATCCAAATTTATGCGGGAACACAATAAATTATATAAATATACATAAAAATAAAGATGCATTGGAAATAAAACTTCATTTCATTAATAAAAATGACTAAAATATGCTTACAGACATAATGGAAATAAACTAGCTAAGGCGCTTGTAGCTTATCTCTGAGAAGATATGTGATAAATACAAGCCTTTGAACTGTGTTACAATGAGACTCAAAGGCCTATTTATTTTTGAGAAACAATAGAAAGCAGTAAATATCCAAAAACCTAACCCTATGAGATGAAGTGCCAAAATTGTTTGCCCCGTTTGGGTAAATTGGTGCATCAATCTTCCTAGGGACATAACTTTGGCACATGATCTTTGTTTGATGCGCTCAATATGCTATTAGAAATATATCTCTGAGTACTACAATTTTTTATTGAGAAACATCAGCCTATAATCCATGTTTCTCTTGGTTTTCCCAAAAAACGTCGTTTAGGGCCTCAAAACGGCTATCGAAGTTTAGGACCCGAAAAAATGCTAAAAATAGTAAGTTGTGTTCAAATTGAAAAAATCAAAGAACCGATGGTGGGGGTTCAAATGGAATTGGTGGGTCGCCACCAATATCCACCTCGATCATTAGGGCCTCAAAATGGCTCTGGAAGTTCATGAGTCAGAAAACTGCTAAAAATAGTAGGTTATGATGAAATTGAAAAATTGATCGAACTGATAGTGCAGGTCCAAATGGAATAGGTCAGTGGCTACCAATATCCATCTGAATCATTCCTCCCTCATTAGGAAGAAATAGTCCCAAATGCGTTAATTCCTCCATGAGAGGAAAATTCTGCTAAACTTGGTATTGGATTTGTCGAGGATTTCGTGGACGTCTTAGCGGATGTGTTGGCGGATATACTGGATACATTCAATAAATTTTGTTACCTTAGACTGTACATGTGTGGATTATGTTTGTGTAGTCGCATGAGGTATGGCAACATCAGGCAGTGGTGTGGCAAGGGGTCAAATCAATGAAGTGCTTGTCGTCACAATGTACATGAACCTCTGTGGGTAAGGAGAAAATGTCCTCGTATTCCTCCATGAATTTTTCCATATGTTGCAGCCGTTCAAGAGAGCCCTTTCTCGAGATTGAGGCCACAATATTCTTCTTTCCTTGTAAGGAAAATAAATTTCTTGGTTTTGAAATAAATCTTATTGCGTTGCTTTGCAATAGTTAAGGAGATGGCAGTATCGAGTACAATTTATTTCCCAAAGTAATAAAAACATAACACTCCATATCTATAGTTTCATATTTCTTTATCAGATCTCTTGACATGCGGGAAACTTCATATCTCTTGATGAGATCAATTGTTGAAAATTGTATCGTATTTGAGTTATGTAATTGGGAAAGACTTGAAGAAGGTAACAAAAGAAATGATACAAACAGTTCTCAGTATTTTGGCAGAGAAATGATTCTCAATATTCTGGGAGACATGGAGCCCACACTAATCGCAGCAGAGGCAAAAATAATGATATAGAGGATGAGGATTCAGTGTCAGTTGAAGATGTAGATGTCTAGAATTTGGTGTCCAGCGTGACTATTGGTACAAGGGAATTGCAGAATATAATAGAATTCCAAGATATTGGTACAAGGGAATTGCTGGTTGTCATAGAGAATGTTAGTGTATGTGAGTTGGATGAAGAGTGGCTAGAAGAAAGCATAGATTGGACGAGAGGCAGAAATGAAGATACTGAAAATGAGGAGAGTGATAAAGACTATCTGGTAACGCTTATGTTTTCGAAGAATGTAACCTTCCTAAGATATATAGAGGAATTTTTCCCACACAACCTCGATGAACTCTTTTATTTTGTTAGAATTCAAATTATTTGGAATTCAAAATTCATGTGGCATGAGATCAAATAACATCTGGAGAATGATACATATAAATTCAATTTCAAACATGAAGAAGTCTGTATTGGCCTCATTGACTCTTCATATCACTCAGAAGAAGAGGAAGAGGAGGAAACATATAGTAGTTTTACAAATGACTCAGAAGAAGATGAAACATAACAGGAGAAAATGTGGGTAAATAGCAGTTTTCATGCAACACTTGATGTATTGTCCTTAGTTATATTAAGTTTCCAAGAAAACGAAAGTGAGGATGCGGTAACCTGCCCTATCTGTCTCGAAACGTTTTCCACAAGAGATTCTCCAAAACAATTACCATGCAAACATAAATATCATGCAAAGTGCATTTTGTTATGGTTTGATCGTAAGAATTCATGTCCAACATGCAGACACCAGTTTGTGTTGGTCCAGGACAAGATTTAAGTTCTCAAAACTTAGACGAATCAAGTTCAATATTAGCCGAACCGAGTAGAATATTGCTTTGAACTTTGTACCTCCTAGTTTCATGGGGTACCTATAACCATGATCGTATAGCTAAATATTGATTAGTTTCTTAAGCTTGGGATTAGGTTAGATATCTCTCTAATGCAGCTAATATGTAAGAGTGCTACTAGAATTACTAGGTAAAGTTTCTTGTGTCTCCAACTCTATGGTATCTACATCTTTTGAAATGATAGGTTGCAGAGGACCTTGTGCTTCGTCAATTAATGGGCTCCATTTGAAATAATTTTAGTTTCTTTCAAATAAAAATAAGTATGGCTTAACATCAATCATTTTTATTTTTGTGCATTCATTTTTAATATTGGAAATATTGAAAAGACATACTTTTCAACTTATCGCTCTTATCACTTAAAATTTGATTTCTACTTATTACGTAGCTTACTCCAAATTATTTAACATCATGTTTTTATTTTATTTTCTAATTTTTTTAATTGAAAAATATGGTATAAATTTTAATTTTACCTTATTGAATTGTACGACACTTTATTACTATAGGGAACTTAGAAATCCCAAGTCCAACATCATCTCACTTGTGCACATTAAACCTGAACTTGCACCTACCTAACGTTACCATCAACATTCATGCATGTTTGAGCTATCTAATATCCTTCATATATGACCTTCATAATACTGAAAAGCCCTCCAAATTATAGGGCTAAAATATTTGAATATTATAGGATAGTTCTAAATAAAAACCAATTTAGAAGCCTAAACATTTCGAAACAATAATTGATGACATTGTTTATTGACTTGAGAATCTAATTATGTGTTGGAGTTGATTATTTGTGTGAGCTCCACCAGACAATTTTTGATCCTTTACTAATGACATAGCCTAAATTTGACACTCCATTTCCTTTGTCCTTGTGAAAGCTGAATCAAAATATCAAATCAATTTGAAGTCATCTTCCTTCGAATATTTCTGTGCAAAATCTTTATTTCCATTTAAATATTTTTTTACTTCTTTTGCAAAAAACCAATGTCCTTCACAATATTTTTACATAACCTTGAAAGAATCCAACAACAGATGAAATCTATGGTGTCTTGGTGATAAGATATATAATGCTTCCCAAAACATATATGTACATTGTTGTATCCACAAATCCATTCCAAACTTCCTTTCATGTGAGCTTCAAATTTGGTTTATCTATATGTACATTTGATTCCCTTCAATGTTGGAGTAGTATTGAATATGTCCCAAACCTATCACCCCAAATCCCATATTCAACTCCTTGTTTTTGGACGCAATGAAGATCACTTAATTGTTCCCCACCATCAACATACACTACAATATATGCAACAAATTTTCCAACCCTCTTAACAAATAGAGTTGTATCATAAATATTAAAGTGTTTGAGATTAAAATTTCAGAATATTCTCAATTAACTTCTTACACCATGCTTATGATCATTTCTTTAGACTATATAAGGATTAAATAAATTTTCACACCTTTTGTTCTTGTACCTTTACAAAAAAATCTTCCAATTAATACATGAAACACTCTCTTTCAATTATCATTCCATGAAAGTAGTCTTCACATCCATTTTATGAAATTTCCATCAATTGTTTTATAGTCAAGGAAAAGAAAATGTGGATGATGGGTGAGGTTTTTGTAGGAGAACAAGTATCATCATAATCAATGCCTTCTTTCTATGAAAATATCTTTTCCATTAGCCTTGATTTGTGGTTTTCAAGTGAGCCATATAATTTGTACCTTTTCTTGTAGACCCAATTGGTTTAGTTCCAAATAGAGCATCCACCAACTTCCATGTCCAACTATTAATAAGACCATCACACTTATCGCTAGAAGTATCTTATTCCAAAGGAAGTTGGTTCAAAATTAGTTGATAAATTCAATTCGAAATCATTTCAAACATTTGTTTCATATACATCAACTAAATCATAAATATCTACATCACCTCTATTGATTTTTTCAAGTATCTTATTCCAAAGGAATTTGGTTCGAAATAAATAAATAAAACATCTCCATTAGGGGAATTTTGAGGTCTAAAATAGGCCTCCTAAGGAGATTATAAAATAATAGTGGAAATGATAAAATAACATTTGATTACTTCATCAAATTTTAGAGGTAAAAAAAGAAAAAACTACTTTTCAACTCATATTTTCAACTTATCTCCCAAAGTGTTTACTCAAATTTCGAGCAAGGGTACTCGTTGGATGGAAAATTTAATTCCTCATCCAATGAGTACTCGCTCGAAATTTAACTAAAATCTTTGGGAGATAATTTTAATATATGAGTTGAAAAAGTAGTTTTATAATTTTATTATTTTTAATATTTTTACCCTTTTACTTAAAAAATGGTGAATTATCCCCCATGGTTGACATCATCATCTTGAATCCTATTGGTTCTTATAAATTTTATTTTTGTTGTAAATTTTTATTGGGAGGCCCATTTTAGACCTCAAAATTCCCCTAATGTTTATTCTTACTCACTAAGTATGATAAATAAATAAAATATAAATAAACTAGAGGTATGGTAAATAAATAAATTTTTTTTTTTTTATATTTACTCCATAAACCTCTTTATATTTGCAAAAAATCAAAAAAAGAGGTTTTATTTAGGTGAATCCTATGGGCCAAATGGCATGGGACAAATTATTATTAATACCATGTGCCAAATATCATATTTTTAAGAGAGGTATGGTAAATAAATAAATATAAAATAGATATAAAGAGGTAAGGTAAATAAGTAAAAATATATCTAACAGGATTATAAATCAACGTATAATTATATACCAATACTATGCCAAATACCATCGACCAAATAATTATTAATTCCATCCAAAAAAACATTATTAACCCTAACATTAATATTAAAATATTATTATTAGAACTTTGGATCAATACAATATTAGATTTGTTATATTATAATTATTATATATATATATATATATATATATATATATATATATATATCGGAGGGAATAACAAAGACATATGATAGAGGTGGACAAATAGGGGGGGTGCCAAGGGAGAGATGGAGATAAACTGAAGAAGAAAGGAGGGGAGGAGTGAAGAGAGAGAGAAGGAGAGGAGTGAGAAAGGTAGATAAGGGTAAGAGAGGGAGAGGGAGAAATAAATATGGAGGTGGGAGAGAGAGATGATTGGAGGGTGGAGAGAAATACAGAGAGAGAGAGAGACAAGGGGGAATGGAGATGGAGGTAGGAGAGAAAGGGAGGGAGAGTAAGGATGAGAGGAGGAAGAGAGAGGGAGGGATAGAGATATGGACCTGGAAGGGGAGAGAGGGAGGTAAGAAGTAAAACATAGAGACTGAGAAGTGGAGAGAGAGGGAGTGATAAGGGAGAGATGGAGAGAAAGTGTGTATGTTTAGGGGTGAGATAAAGAGACATGGAAGGAGTGATGGAGATAAGGGGGGAGAGAAGGAGAAAGGGAGGGATATAGTAACATTGTTCGAGACAGAGGGAGGGAGTGATGGGGGACGAGAGATAATTGGAGGGCAGAGAGAGAGAGAGAGAGAAGGGGAGAGAGAGAGGGGAGGGCTTAGTGACAGATAGATATATTGGAGAAATATGGTATATGTTTTGGGTTTGATATAGCGAGACAGAGGGAGATAGAGATAATGGAAGGTGAAGATAAAGAAGATATAGGCGGAGATACGTAGGTGTGGACAAAGATATTGATAGATATGGAGTGAGAGAGAGTGTGTGTTTGGTGGGGTGAGATAAAGGGACAAATAAGGAGAGATTGAGGGAGATATACTTATATATGAAGGGGGGGAGAGGGAAGAATATTTCTTGCACTAGATGCATTGATTGTTTGCACTAGGTGCATTGATTTTAGTGTAGATGTTGATTTGTAATGATATTTGATTACTTCGACTAGATGCATTGGTTTCAATGTAGATGATTTCTAAACCTATTTGATTTCTTGCACTAAATTCAAGAGACAGAGAATGAGAGAACTGAGAAAGGTAGAGGAGGGTAGGGGACAAAGAGGGATACATAAAGATGGAGGTGGGAGAAAGAGAAGAGAGGATTGCATGGTAGAGAGAGAGAGAGAGAGAGAGAGAGAGAGAGAGAAGAGGGGGAAGGGAGAGGGAGGTAGGAGATAAAGAGAGAGAGAGAGGAAGAATGAGAGGAGGAGGAGAGAGGGAGTGATAGAGAGATTGAGTTGGAAGGGGAGAGAGGGAGGGAAGAATAAAGAAATAGAGAGTGAGAAGTGGAGAGAGAGGGAGTGACAAGGGAGGTATGGATAGAATGTGTGTCGGACGTAAATGTAAAGTTGGGTTACACTTTTGTGAGAATCAGGGGTGGAAATTTTTTCAACAATAGTTTGGCCGAACTTTGTAATAATTTTAGCCAAAATATTGGATAGTTTGGCCAAAATTTATGAGAAATTTTATCCAAACTCGTTCCTTCGTTTAGATTGATGGCACACTGATGACGTGCGCAGATGGGAAAACTGGAAGAAAAAGTTCGGCCTAATTTTTACTCTTAAAATAGTTCGGCTGAACTAGTTCTTATAAATATATCGCCCACGAAGTTCATTTGTTTCCCGCGTCTGTGTTTCTTTGCTCTGTTTCTTCGCACGTTTTTGTGTTTCTGTTCTATTCATTGAATTTTTGCGACACTACTGCTAGTCTAGGGCTACTTCTATCTGCTCTATTAGTGATTATCTACAGCAACATCAAGCGAACTACCAGGTAAGATCAAGTTGTTGATTCTCCACATGTGCATGGAAGTTTATTTGGCTCTAAAATGTAATTATGTGTTTATTTGGCTTTTAAATGTAATACTGGGTTTATTTTGCTGTGGATGCAATGTTTTTTTTCTCTGGATGTAATTCTGGGTTTTTTTTGAGACATCTACACTACTAACTTCTGTAATAATTGTCATCACAACGTTGTAATAATTCTCTTCACATGGTTCGTGTTAACACTTACAAAAAGTGGGATCTCTTTGTGGAAAACATCATAATTATATGCACAAGCTTTCTATCTATGTTTTATAGGCTATTGTTTCTCCTCCTCCTCTACACCTTTATGAATGGGATTCACATTCCCGACAACCTCTTATTTTACAAAGGAAAATTGTGATATTCTTGTACCTTATAGCTAAATGTTTTCATCCATGCTACAAGTCTACACCCAATTTTGAACCTACACCCATGCACCATGGTGTTATATTTCGTTATATGCACTCTAATTGTGTCGTTTTTTTCCCCATTATATCCACTTAACTTGTGTCCTTTTTTCCCCAATTATGAAGACACCAGATACCTTGAATGTTGCTAGGTTCTTAGCTTCAAAATTATTTCCATTTTAAACATATGTTACGCAACATGATACATTGAAATCTGCATGAATTATTCACTACCAATTATGGTGACAATCACCAAGTTCCATTAGTACTAATTAAGCCTAGTGCATGTCATGCCAAGTCTAAAATGTTCCTTTTTTTAATATAAATTGTTTTTGACAACTTTGGTATCAAAAATGTCTTGCTTGTTAAGATGATGCTTGGATGCCTAAGGCAGTCCCACATATTTGAGGGCACTATTGAAAAAATAACCTTTTTGAAATGAAAAAACCTTTTTGAAACATAAAATTTCTACTTTGTGACCTCTCCTGAATCACAAGTTCCAGGGCTTTCCCTTGTAAGAAGTAACCCTGGGCTTCAGTGGAGTCCATTAGATTTGGGTGTTCACTTGCGTATATAGGGATTTCATTTTCTATGTTAACTTTGGACTATTACTGCAAATGCACCTTTTGGAATTCTTGGTTTTAATTTGAGTTGATTGGTGTCATGTAGAAGTCAAGGTGCACATTGCTATAGAAATTTTGTCTTTACAACCAAGTGGGAACGAGAAACCCCGAAATTCCAAACAAAGCATCTATGCTGTTAATTATGCTTTAAATTTTCAATACCTTTTATTGTAATGTGTGTGTTGAATTTCTAGTAGTATGATATGCATTCGGTTGCTGCAGTTGTTACTGTTCCTGTGGATCCATCAATTTCATCCGCTCTAGCTGATTCTCGCCTTGTGCATGGAAGTTTACCACCACTCTTAAGCTTATGCCGTTACTGAGCCTTTTCTCGATTCGTCAACGCTAGAATGATTTAACTAGAATGATCTACTATTGTAATGTGACTACATATTGTCTTTTATACTGCTATAATGTATTTCTGTATGAGACAAAATATGATCTTTTATACTTGATAACCTGTTATGGGTATATGAAGAGGATTTTGTATATGAACTGTTATCAATATATGAAACATGGTTTTTTCTCTTTTGAAAAAAGAGTTGAAATCATTCTAAATTCACATAAGTTCAGTGGTGTCACTATTTCACTTCTGATATTATGTTTCTTACCTTGATGAACAAGTGGAACTCGGTAGGGAGGCCTCTCTATTTTTTGACTCTTTTCTCATACTGTCAAAGGTCATTATATGTTATATGGGCTAGAATGTATAGTTTTTAGAATACATATCTTCATATAGAAATTGGAAATAGTATGATGGAAACCAAACATAATAATGTACTAGGACATCACAACTTCCTAATTAGTTATTAGACTAAATATCTTCATATAAAACTTGCAAATAGCATGATGGAAATGTGAACTTGCAAATAGTATGATGGAAATGTGGATCTCATGACTCTTCATGATTAATTTTTCTGGAAACCAAACATAAGAATGTATTAGGACATGCTCCTTTAACTTGAAAATATTATGGTCGAAATGTGGATCTCATGACTCTTCATGATTAATGCTTCTAGAAACCAAACATAATTTAATGTATTAGGACATGCTCCTTTAGGCTTGGTGGAATTACCTTTGCTTTTTATTTCTCTCTTACACACATATATATATGAAGAGATGATCCCATTTTATTTTTTATTCATAGATCAAATGTCATTTAAATACAAGATTTATCATAATGTACAATGATTCATTCCATATTATTCATAATTTTTTTAATTAAAAAATGAACCCTTTAAATAATGAACCTAGTTAATGCTTCTTCTTCATGAAGAAGACTACTTTATCTTTCAATTTGAATTTGATGATGGTCCTTTGTTATCTTTCTTTACTTCAAATTATTGACACTTGATCATATAAATATCATATAGATATTGCACTCAATTTTGATGGTCCTTTGTTATCTTTCTTGACTAATTCAAAACTAATTCAAATTATTGACACTTGATCATATAGATATTGCACTCAATCTTGATGGTCCTCTGTTATCTTTCTTGACTACAAATTATTGACACAATCATATGCTTTTTGTTACTCTTTTTATTCCTTCCTTATATCTATTCTCCCCCTTATATATTATGTACTCTCCCACATAGATATTGCACTCAATTTCATAGGATATTCTTTTGAAGTCAATTATATTGTATTCTTCCCCTTATATATTGTGTACTCTCCCACATAGATATTGCACTCAATTTCATAGGCTCTTCTTTTGAAGTCAAATAAGTGACAATAATTTACAAGAAATATCCCTAATTTGTTTCTCGCATATTCAAATGGTTCTCTAACAAGATAATTTACAAGAACTATTCCTAATTTTTTTCTCACATATATTCAAATGCTTCTCTAACAAGAGGCTTTGTGGGTATGTATTCCATATTCACTATTTTCTCAAAGACTTGTTGTGTGAGGAAGTGGTACTTTATGACGATACATAAATAGTGATTGAAGGAAGTAGAATATTTTATTTTTGAAATTATTATTATAATTCTATTGAAACACTTAATAGATATATAGATTTATCTTAATATCTTGTAGAGCCCATTTCATCCAAAAAACTCAAAAATAAATTTACCCTAATATCTTGTAGAGCCCATTTCATCCAAAACAGTAAAAAAAAAGTAACTATTATGTACATTCCACTTCTACTCACTCAAAAATAAATTTACCTTAATATATTGTAGAGCCCATTTCATCCAAAACACTAAAAAAGAAGTAACTACTATGTATTCCACTTCTACTCTAGATAGAGAAAGTAACGACTCTTTCTTGCTTAACCATTAAACCAAATACTCTTCTAAGTAGAATTATACATTGTCCACTTGTACTTTTCACAAGCCTATTTAAATCTCTATATGTTGTCAATGTAATTTTCTTAACTTCTACAAGTTTTATAGGCAGAGTTTGTAAAGGGCCAGGTAGCCTTTGGATCTCATCTTTTATGAAAGGTGACATATTTAGTAAATTCCCCTACAGTCAATCTCTGGAATAGATCTAAATATAAGTTCTTCATTTTAATATCCATCAAACACAACAACTTTAAGTCAAACTTTAATATAAACCATGCACATTTCATTTGCAATAAATGTCAATTTAATATCTAAATTCACATATGTTCAATGGTGTCACTGTTTCACTTCCGATATTATGTTGCTTACCTTTATGAACAGGTGGAACTCTGTTTGGAGGCCTCTCTATTTTTTGACTCTTTGTTCATATTGTCAAAGGTCGTTATATGTTATATGGGCTATACTGTATAGTTATTAGACTACATATCTTCATATATGACTTGCAAATAGTATGATGGAAACCAAACATAATAATGTATTAGGACATCACAACTTTCTAATTAGTTATTAGACTACATATCTTCATATAGAACTCGCAAATAGCATGATGGAAATGTAACTTGAAAATAGTATGATGGAAATGTGGATCTCATGACTCTTCATGATTAATGCTTCTAGAAACTAAACATAATAATGTATTAAGACATGATCCTTTAACTTGCAAATAGTATTATCGAAATGTGGATCTCATGACTCTTCATGATTAATTCTTCTAGAAACCAAACATACTTTAATGTATTAGGACATGATCCTTTAGGCTTAGTGGAATTACCTTTGCTTTTTATTTCTCCCTTACACACACACACACACACACACACACACACACATATATGAAGAGATGATCCCATTTTATTTTTTATTCATAAATCAAATGTCATTTAAATACAAGATTTATCATAATGTACAATGATTCATTCCATATTATTCATAAAACTGTTCATTAAAAAATGAACCCTTTCATTGATGAACCTAGTTAATGCTTCTTCTTCATGAAGATGACTACTTTATCTCTCAATTTGAATTTGATGATGGTCCTTTGTTATCTTTCTTGGCTACTTCAAATTATTGACACAATCATATGCTTCTTGTTACTATTTTTATTCCTTCCTTATATTGTATTCTCCCCCTTAGATATTGTGTACTCTCCCACATAGATATTGCACTCAATTTCAATGGTCCTTTTTTATCTTTCTTCACTACTTCAAATTATCAAATTATTGACACAATCATGTAGATATTGCACTCAATTTTGATGGTCCTTTGTTATCTTTCTTTACTTCAAATTATTGACACTTGACCATATAGATATCATATAGATATTGCACTCAATTTTGATGGTCCTTTGTTATCTTTCTTAACTACTTCAAATTATTGACACAATCATACGCCTTTTGTTACTCTTTTTATTCCTTCCTTATATCTCTTCCCCCCTTAGATATTGTGTACTCTCCCACATAGATATTGCACTCAATTTCATAGGCTCTTCTTTTGAAGTCAAATATATTGTATTCTCCCCCTTAGATATTTTGTACTCTCCGACATAGATATTGCACTCAATTTCATAGGCTCCTCTTTTGAAGTCAAATAAGTGACAATAATTTACAATAACTATCTCTAATTTGTTTCTCACATGTTCAAATGGTTCTCTAACAACGTAATTTACAGGAACTATTCCTAATTTGTTGCTCACATATTCAAATTCTTCTCTAACAAGAGGCTTTGTGGGTATGTATTCCATCTTCAATATTTTCTCAGAGACTTGTTGTGTGAGGAAGTGGTACTTTATGATGATATTTAAATAGTGATTGAAGGAATTAGAAAATTTTATTATTGAAATTATTATTACACTTAGATTAAAACACTTAATAGATATATAGATTTACCTTAATATCTTGTAGAGCCCATTTCCTTCAAAACACTCAAAAAGAAATTAACTTAATATTTTGTAGAGTCCATTTCATCCAAAACACTAAAAAATAAGTAGCTACTATGTATTCCACTTCTACTCACTCAAAAATAAATTTACCTTAATATCTTGTAGAGCCCATTTCATCCAAAACACTCAAAAAGAAGTAACTACTATGTATTCCACTTCTACTCTAGATAGAGAAAGTAACGACTCTTTCTTTCTTAACCATTAAACCAAAGACTCTTCTAAGTAGAATTATACATTGTCCACTTGTACTTTTCGCAAGCCTAATTGAATATCTATATGTTGTCAATGTAAATTTCCCACAAGTAAATTTGTCAATGTAAATTTCTTAACTTCTACAAGTTCTATAGGCAGAGTTTGTAAAGGGAAAGGTAGCCTCTGTATCTCATCTTTTATGAAAGGTCACATATCTAGTAAAGGCCCCTACAGTCAATCTCTGGAATAGATCTAAATATACGTTCTTCATTTTAATATTCATAAAACACAACCACTTTAAGGTAAACTGTATACATGTGTCATTTCTCCCACAAACTAAAGGCTTCCTCCCATTAATTTTAGATGTGAATTCTAGACCATAAAATTTTTAAGTCAAAGTTTAAGATAAACCATGCACATCTCATTTACCTCATGATCTTGGGTGATATATATAATTTTTATTGATTTTTTTCAGGGATAAGAAAACCGTTAAATATGGTTGAAAAATGGAAATTATGCATAGAAGTTTCTTGCTATCCCAATCCAGAGAAAGCAATGATTACATATATGCTTTCCAATATTGTGACTAGCAAAGTCATCCAAAGGAAAATGAATATTCCGAGAAGAACAAAAAACAATGAGGCATATTATATTGGATTGATAGAAGGCTTGGGAAAAACGATGGAGCATGGATCAAATGGAATTGTAGTTTTCACCAATTATGAACTTGTGTGAAACCAGATGAATGGCATGTGCCAAGTTAAGAAGGAGAGGCTAAAAGAACTGCATGGAATAACAAACAATATTGTTAGCCAATTTCAAATTTTTAGTATAAGGCATTGTAGAAATGTGAATAAGATGTCCGTTGATCTATTGCGTGGCGCAATGCCAATTCATGATTCATCTATCAAAGATGAATTATAATTATACAGAACAATTCCAATGCAAGATTCATCTCTCAAAGATGAATTGGTTTTGAGATGCTCTTCTTCAAAAATTCAAGATTCATCTCTCAAAGATGAATTTGTGTTGAAACACTCTCCTTCAAAATTTATTGATGGACATTGTAACATATCTTGGATATGTGTGTGTTGTGTACTTATAAATGCATCGCTTTTAATTACCATGTGCTTTTTTCAATTATATACCAAGTGTGCTCCCACCACACCATGTAAATCGCAACTTGGTGAACTTCATATTTTTATAAAATTAAAATGCGGGGACTTCAACAATTTTTTGTTTAAATAGAGTTTGTTTAAATTCAGTTTCATTTCTTTTTTAATGACCATGTGTTTTTTTCAATTTTATACCAAGTGTGCTTCCACCATGTAAAGCGCAATTTGGTCAAATTATCATTTTTTTAATTTCGTTTTTTCTTAAATTGAGTTTCACACATCAATTAGTGCTTTGAAAGTTGTGTTCTACATAATTTGTGTACACTAAAATACATTAATTTTCTGAAATTTATTTTGTGTAAATGTCCACCAATAGATATATATATCATGGAGGATGAACGGAAAATATCAACAAAATCCCATATGGGGGATCAGGGATCGGGGGATGTTCATGGTATTTAAATATAATCTTAAATCTCTATACATGTGTGTACATATGGAATTGATTTTTTGTTAACTTTGTGAGTTAAATTAGTTGTTAATATGTTTCATTTTTTATTTTTTAGGAGCTAAGAAGAGAAGAGTCTCTATTCCATCCATGGAGCATGCCCATGGTTCACCTATTCATGGTATGGTTCACGCAATTTAATCAATGAATATGTACATGTATTTATATGTACACATGAATGTATGTTTCAATTGATTATAAATTTGTATTTGTTTATGAAGCTTCTCTCTCGTCTCAAGAGGTTGGTGGTGGTTCAAATCCCCTTAGAAGGCCATCAATAAGTGGTAGCAGGTTGTGTGAAAGTGGTGATATTTATTCCCTTGGAGGCCAATCAACAGCTGGTGGTGCTAGTTCTCAGCAAGTTCGTTCTGGGTCTCAACAGTTTCAGGGTGGAGAAGATGTTAACCAACCATGTCGAGGTTGCCATCAATTTCAATATTTTTTCCATTGAATTTGTACAAATTTGTTTACATGTGTTTTTTTCTAATATACAAAATTTCATATATCTTGATGCAGAGGCTAAAAATGTTCCAAATATTGGTCAAAATAGACGCAGGGCAGAATTCTACATTCAAGAAGAAGGTTGTCTACCCACCACAACTTATCCAGCTGACATTTTTGATATACCATGGGAAACAAACATGGAACAATGCACCTTAAAAAGGTGTGAAAAACTTCATGCAAAATTGTGGAGAGATCTCGTGGCTTTAACTCTACTTGCTGAGAGTCGACAAAGCCTCAAAATAGTTACACATTCATTGGGCGAAATTGTAAATGTGTACAAAAATCTTGGGCCAACAACTGATACATTTGTAGAAGTGATGAGAAAGAGAAAGGAAATAGTAATGGGTCCCGATAAATGGAAGGATGTAAAACAAAGAGTTATAAAAAATATGGCGAAGTCAATGTTTAATTTCAAGGAAGGGCCAAAAAGAAAAATGCTGAAGGTGCAATATTTCAAGCACCCAAATATAGCTCACTATTTGTATGATAGACACCTTGCGGCCTATGGAAGGCTCTCATGGAACGACGAGGTTCCTGTTTATTTTACACAATTATTTTACGCAAATTTTTTTTTGGATATGAAACCCAAATACAATGACCTTTTGTCAAAAAAATTTGGTCCGGGGAAAGGTTGATTGTATGACCGTAAGGGTGCTAAGCGAGATGTAGAGTTGCCTCACCCTAAGCCACCATTGGTGAGTCGACCTTTTTGGGTCGAAACTCTACGGTCAGAGATGGATGCGACTTCTCAAATAAGTCAAGAAGCAAGGGATGTCATGATCAACAATGTTTACAGTGGATTGGGTGGAGTCGATGTTTTTCTAAATCGACAAAGAGCACGTGAAAATTCATGTGCCAATTTTGTGTATTGTGCAGATGAAGAGATTGACAACATGAATGTTGAAGATCTCCGAATATATGCAAAAAATTGTCACAATGGTTTTCAAGACCTAATTCTTCGTGAGGAAGAGGGCATGGGAACGGTATGTGTTAATGACCTTAGGGTTTAATTATTTTAACATGTATACATGTGTACAATTTGTAATAAATACATGTGTATGTACATGTATACATTTATTTGTATGTACATTAATCTAACAAAAATGTATCATTATATGTTAAAACACCATTTGCAGTTGTCACACATGATGAGTGACGAAAATGTTAATATCACGTTCGGGACCTCTGGTTCAAACAATGCAGATGGGTCTCACCATCAAGATATGTTGGCAAATGTTAGTGTTTTTTAAGTGATATTTTAAAATAAATAATTGTGCACACATGTACATGTATGTATATATAATGATAAAATGTTTTAACAGATTCTGATTCCGTCCAATGTTTTTGGGATGGCGGTACCTTCTTATTCCTTGGGAGATGTACCTTCTACTTCCTTAGGAGATGAGCCACAAGTATGGACAATTTTTCACTTTTAAAATTTATGTTTATATATATATTACACCTCAAAAAGTTCCATTAAAAATTGATATATATATATATATATCTTGAGTTATTTTAAATTTTTTGAATTTAGGTTCCTATAGTAGATTTCTTTAATCCACGGACTCTAGCGAGAGAGATAGGAACATCCACAACATTTCAACCATTTGAACAAGTTGTCTAATTTTTTTTTTTAATATTATTGAAAATAAGTTTATATATGTACACGTGCATTTTCATTTGAAATTTTTTAATATATATATATATATATATACATGTATATTGTACAGTTTACCGTTGCAGATGTTCCCATGGGGGCGAAACTTGTTGCAGGTTATCAAATGGAGAGGGAACTTCATGAGGTATTGCATGATTTTTTTTTTATATTTTGTTTTTTACATGAAGTTCTATATATATTCTCACTCATTTTTAAAACATCAAATTTTAATGTTCAAGTACATGTGCATTGTGTACAGGTTTCCCATGCTTCGCATGATAGTGCGCGGATTGAGACCCTGATAGGAAATACGCTACATCCATCTCTATTTGATGGACATGATTTGTAGATTTGATTTCAAGATTTAGATAGTCTTAAATTTACTTTTTTATATATTATCTAGATGCACTGTCATATATATATAACTTGATACAGTTTGATACTTGTGAGATCTACAATTTTTGGACATATTTTATTATAGTGTTAATATAATTTGTTTTGTTCCAAAAAGTTAAGTTTTGGATGGTTCTAGTACTTTTGGCATGTGAATGTGAAGTAATGTTGTTATATAATTTGTTTGGTTTTTAAAACTTTTGAGTTTTGGATAATTGAACTAGTTAGTCATGTTGTTATCTATAAATTAATGTTTTTCTTCTGAACTACATTTGGCATGTTATGTAATGATGTGTTATAATTTGTTTTGTTTTTAAAATTTAAGCTTTGGATGCTTGAAGTACATTTGGCATGTGAAGTAATGTTGTGATATATAACTTTTTGTTAAATTAAAAGTTAAGTTTTGGATGGTTTCAATCTACATTTGGCATGTGATATAATATTCAATGTTTTTATTGGATAGTTGAACTATAATTGGTATGGCATGTGAAGTAATTTTGCATGATATATAATAAAAAAAAATTTAAAACTTATGTTTTGGATGGTTTCAATCTACATTTGGCACATGTGATATAATATTAAATGTTTTTATTGGATAGTTGAACTACAATTGGATGGCATGTCAAGTAATGTTGTGATATAATCAAAACGTTTTTAAAAATAAGTTTTGGATACCATTTTAATCTACATTTAATGTAAATCCCTTTAATTTTGATTTAATGTTAAATGTTTTAAATGTTTTGATATAATGTTAAATGTTTTGATCTAAGTTTTTGATGGTTTCAATCTACATTTGGCTTATGGAAGACCCCATGCATAGACATCGGATGTGTTGCAGAAGGGGAGGTGGGGTTAGGGGTGGAGGGGGTGGGAGTGAGGGCTCTCACCCGTCTCTTTCAATCCATGACACAGGCGAGCACCCTCCTCCAGTAAGCCGTGTTTCACAATTCCACTTCACCAGCACTATGGTTAGACCTCGAATTACGATGACCATTTATGTCTTTTTTCAAAAGGAACCCCAAGATGAAGGTGCCTATGGTTCTAAGAATCAGCGGAGAAATTCCAGCATCCCAACCCATCAGCCCCAAGACACCACGAAGTCGACAACTCTTCCAGTCAAATCCGGCTCAACACGCTCCAGCAGTAATGGCGTAAGCAGTGGCATCTCGACCTATGTGGAGAAAAATCTCAGTGACGACTCTCGCTCCTCTTCCACTTTGGAGAGCTCCTCCCAGCACTCGAAGGGAGTAGCTGATGATCTAGAGGAATACAGTTGTGCAATTGTGGATGAGAATCCTCCTACATACATCGATAGCTAGACTGATGTCAGGTCTTCTTTAGCTTTTTTGAACTTTTTCCATGTTTTGTAATCACTGTGTTTCTGAACACTTTATGTCTGCTAGTTTCCCGTTATTGGGCAGCATCTTTTGGGTTGGTTTCCAGGTTATGGGCAACCCCTTTTCTATTTTTTTTTATTCAAACCCCCTCTGATTCTTTTTATTTAATCAAAAAGAGTAAAGAAGTAGTTATATGTATTTATCCCTTTAATTTTGATTTAATGTTAAATGTTTTGATATAATGTTTTGATCTAAGTTTTGGATGGTTTAAATCTACATTTGGCTTATGGAAGACTCCCATGTAAAGTATTGTTTTGATTTAATTATAAAAAGTAAAGAAGTAGTTATATATAAATCTCTTTAATTTTGATTGAATGTTAAATGTTAAATGTTTTGATCTAAGCTTTGGATGGTTTCAATCTACATTTGACCTATGGAAGACTCACATGTGAAGTATTGTTTTGATTTAATCAAAAAGAGTAAATAATTTGTACATTATCCCTCTAATTTTTATGTAATGTTAAATGTTAAATGTTTTTATCTAAGTTTTGGATAGTTTCAATCTACATTTTGCCTATGGAAGACTTCCATGTGAACTATTGTTTTGATTTAATCGAAAAGAGTAAAGAAGTTGCACATTATCCCTTTAATTTTGATTTAATGTTAAATTTTAAATGTTTTGGATGGTTTCAACCTACATTGGGCCTAGATGGAAGACTCCCATGTGAAGCATTGTTTTGATTTAATCCAAAAAATTTTAAAATTCAAGTTTTGAATGGTTGAAGTACATTTGGCATCTTAAGATTGCTTTTGATCTCTACATACTCTTGTTTGAGTGAAAAAATTTCCAATAGGAAGAAAGTAGCTTTTCTAGAACATATATATATATATATATATATATATTTATATATCGAATACATGTAACATTTTTCATTAATGCACATGTATAGAAAAGCTACTTTCAGTTGATACTAGAGCACGTGCATGTACCAAAGCAACTTGTACATGTGCAAACACTTGCACAAATAACATAATTATCTCAATTTTTAGTTGAGTATTGGAAGTTCTAAAACATATTTAATCCAAAGAGAATAAATTTTTTGGCAGTTCAATCAAAAAAATTCCAATGAAATGCCATCTTCAATAATCTGTTCATGATCAGATTTTGACATTCTCCATTTCTTAATTTTCATGTTTTTCTTTGATTGAACCTCTATCAACTTTATGCGTGCTGCACACACCAAGTGACTATATTGACAACTTATGAAATCAGGTTCATAGTCTTCAAAGTAAACATAATCCCCACTTTGATTAGTTTATCTAAAAAAATAACCTTTTAGTATAATAGATCCTCTTTCATATTAAAATCTGTGATCATTATAGTTTTCTAATAATTTCATTTTTCATTTAGTGCAATGCATCAAATAATACTTCACATTTTCATCATTGTCAATTGGTGCAATTACAGGAAAAACATCTCCTGCACAATAAAACAAACCTAACAAAATTATACATATATTTAAATTTATTTCTAGATCTTTAAATCATTAGAAAGCAATTCAAATGTTACCTTCTCTAACAAGATCAGAAACTTGATCACCATAGGATGATATTGTAGTTTCCTCTCATTGCATTTCTTCAAACATCGCAGTAGACATTTTTCCTTTTGTATTTAGCTATGTATGTTTCCAATCATTTACATACATTTTGTTTTCACAAACATCATTGGATGTTGTGTTGTCTATGTAAACATGATAGAAACAAGAATATTTTCTTTTATCCAATGCAAACACATTCCTAGACAACTTTGTTTTAATTGAATGCAATTTTCTAGTCTCTTTTATTTTTTCAACGTCATTTCCAATTGATCTATCTACATCTTCGATCCCAATATGCCAGAAAAAACTCTATATGGAAAATTCAAAAAAGAATGTAAATATGATATCAAATACAATCAAAGATAATCATTGAATGATAAAATTAGATTTCCAATAAAAATTAAATTTAACATACCTTCGCACTTCCCTTGATGGGTTAGTCTCATGGATTAGAGTAGTGATGCGCCATTGAACAACTTCTTTTGCGTCCACAAGTCAGCCTGCAGAGGGGTTCATTTGATGTCTTCGAAGTGCTTGTTTTATGCATGCCCCTGCACTGTCATGTTCTCCTTTTCCATGGCCAGTCTCAAAGAAATTCCAACAATGTTTATTGTAGGTTTTCTTATGAAGGCAACACAACCAAAAGAATGATCGTGCAGATTTGAATTGACCTGCCCATCCCTCTGACCATATCCAATGTTCATTGAATGTTATTCCATGATTTTTCAAGGAATCATAAATTTTTCCAAAACCATGTTGTAAAAAATATGTATCATGTGTACGATCATCACTAATATAAAAGTGATATTCTTTAATGATATGTCGATTTTCACTCAAGATTTCTATATGATCGACGTTTTGTTCAACATGTACATATAGAATATGGATGAGCATGGAGACGTGGTCAGAATGATAGTATTCACTCTAAATTTCTTTTTGTGGAACAAATGTGTAGTTTTCTGCAAAATTAATCACTGACAAAATGGTCCCTGGTGGAAAAAATTCATGATATTTTTGAATTGCAAGTCTTTCATCAAGCTCTATGGGAATGATTGGTGTATTTGTAAATTTCTGCCTCAAACTTTCTCAAAAATTCTATCGCAAAAATTTCGTCTTCTCGTAATTCAATTCTTTTAACACTATTTTCACCTTGAATCGATGTATGGATGTATTCATATCTCTTCCATTTCACTTTCATGTTGGACAATGATTGATCATTTATATCAGTACAATATTTGTTTTGAAACTTAGTCAAATTTCCACAATCATCTCATTTTTTACCACCAACACATTTTTTTTTGTAAAATAGTTCATTTCTTTCTCTTTCACATAGAATTTGAGATATGAAATCACTAATAGTGGAAGGAGGAGGTGAATCCTTCCATAATGTTCTACCAAAATCAAGGAATGTGGCATAATACAACTCAAATTCCACATGATAACGACAACAACAAGTGTCATGTATGGTGATAGGTTTTACATACCATGGTTTTTGTTGAACAAAATCACTGACTGAAACATGAATTTCATGATTCTCTTCTTTGAACTTGTTGAATAACTCTATTTGAGTGGTTTCCAAGAAATATTTTTCATGTTCTTCGTGCTGATTTCATGCTATTATTCTTCGCATCACATGATTTGTAGTTGGAAAAGCATCCAAATTTTTCATCCAATATTCATATATTATTTTTTTAACATTTTCTCCAAGTCTATCTTTGTATGGTTGCCTACAAATATCTCTCCAACAAGCGAGTTCATCATTTACATCTATTTGCCACTGAAATGTTTGATGTTTGTGCATAGTTTTTCACAAGGTTCCTAATGCTCGTGCCATAGATGTTACCAAACGATTCTCGTTAGTACTTGATGAAACCATTTCCATATGTATTCCTCTACGTATAATTGAAATATTTTTTGGTCTAGATCTCCTAATTGAATTTATAGTACTACTTATTTTTTGTATCACATTTTCCTTCATTTTTTTATCTTTGGTTGATTTTCGAATACCCAGTAGTGTTGTAGCTTCTTTTAATTTCCTTAATGATAGGATACCTTTCAACATTTGAGCTTGAACTGTCACCTGCTCCTTTATGAAATACGTTTCAAAAATGAAGTTAACACGATATCGTATATAATGGTCAGGTTTTTTATCTCCATATGTGTGACTGTCAACATTTTCTAACATCTCATCATCGACACTGATTTCATCTGTACATATTCGAATAAATAGTAGATAATAATTTTACATATTCAATAAATAACTAAATTAGTAAATATATGTATAATTTCAATAATATGTGCATGTGTTATATATCTATATATATATATGTGTGTGTGTGTGTGTGTGTGTGTGTATATGTATGTATGTATGTATGTATGTACATACCTTGTGATTCAATTTCTTCACTTCAATTTCTTTCAATATTTTCACCATCTTTAATCATTGGTTCAATATCTCTTTCACTTTCTCTTTCAAAATTTTGTATCTCATCATCAATGTTTTGAGGGATATTTCTCTCTGTTTACATTGCAAAACATTTTTCTTGAATTAGTTCATCAAATAAAAATTAAGCTTCACATTTTACACTAGGAAAATTTTAAATATATCAATAGATCATAATATTTACATTTACATACCTGCTTCAATTTCTAGTTGAGTTTGATTTTCCCCTTCAATATTTGAGAGTGCTTCTATCTTTCTTTTGCGAGATTGTCTTGTTTCTTCTCTATGTTCCTTAGGGTCTCTTTTTCGATCATATTTTCTCGCACAATTCCTTCGATTTCCCATGACAATAGAGTATGAAGTTGAAAAAATCTCCTTCAAAAATTTAGACAATAACTCAATTAGAAAAAAGCATCACAAAAGATTTAATTTAAAAAAAACTCATTTTAAATTTTTGCAAAAAATACATACTCCAATCCAACACACTAACTTTAAAAAATCCGAGAAAAAAATATCTTATAAAAATTAAATGAAGCTCAAAAGATTTACTTCAACTCAAAACACGTACTTCAAAAATTTGAAATTAATCCAAAATCTATACTTTCCAAAAAAAACGAAGAACAAAAAACATCCAAAAAAATGTATCACATACCTCCAAGAAATGTCCTTTGAATGTACATCCAAGAAAATTCCTTAAACCCAAAACAATTCTTTGCAAAATTAGACTGCCTCCAACAAATGTCTTCCGAAAAAAGTACTTAAACCCAAATCTCCAAGAAAAGTATTTAAACCCAAACCAAGACCTTTGTAAAATTTGACAAAATGTACGAAATGTGTGAAAATTATGAATGATTTCGTAGAAATTTATATTTCCAGGAAATGTTTTTTTGGAGGGGCTCCATGAAATTTTTCAGTCAACAAAAAAGTAGGCAGAAGTTTGGTCGAACTTTGAAAAAAATTTCAGCAGATTTGGAAAACAGTTTGGCTAAACTATTAACGTGTGAGAGTTAATGGCTCATTTAGGAAAAAACCGGTTCGGCTGAACTTTGTAGAAAAGTTTGGCCGAACTAACGCGTCACCAATTACACAGGTCCAAGCTCTGAATACATTTCTAAAGCTTTGGACTGATTGAACTCCATGAAACATTCTGATTAACTACTGGAACCAAGATAAGCATTTTGAGAATTGTATCTACTTTGAGGAAATATAACTTTTATGGAATTTCATAAATATTTACTGATTTTAATTTATTTTGTAATAAAATGGGTGCAAACAATTTCTGAGGGTCATTGTGATTCAGTGAAATCAAAATTATGTATCTCCCAAAATACATTGTAAAAAAAATTGAAAAAATTATGGGGCATTACATTGTTCCATCATCTCTAATGGGTAGATTTTATATTTTTAGTTTATAGCTTATATGTTAAGAAATTTCTTGCGTCGCAAAACATACTCAAAATATGTAGTTTTTTATAATGGACCAGTTCAAAAAATTCTAGTAATTATGATATGCATCCATTGGCTTTGTAAATATGACGAAACTGAAGTAGACTATGTCTAGATTGTTGTAACAAATTTTGTTTTCTGAAAAACACAAAGTTTCAAAGAATACAACATTGCGTATTAACATCACTTCTTATGAATCCTTTTATTGTTAGAAAACATGCACTCAAAGAAATGCTAAGTTGACATATCAAATGTGCATAAAAAAATTCCAAAAAATAGGTAATAGAATGCTAGTAAAATTGTTGACAACTTTTATTTTTATCGCAAAATGAAATTCTAAACAGAAAAATTGTTATTGTTTTTATAAAGTTGAAGAATCGAAAAAAATGAAATTTTTTCCTCAAAAAAGGGAAAAAAGTGTAACCCAACTTCACATTTTCACTTGGGTGTGATAAAGAGACATAGAAGGAGTGATGGAGACAAGGGGGAGAGAAGGAGAGAGAAGGAGAAAGGGAGGGATATAGTATAACATAGTTGGAGAGAGAGATAGAGTGATGGTGGAAGAGAGAATATTGGAGGGTAGAGAGAGAGAGAGAGAGAGAGAGAGGGTGGGGGGGAAGAGAGAGAGAGAGAGAGAGAGAGAGAGAGAGAGAGAGCGAGGGAGATAGAGGGACGTATGAGAGAGAGGGATAGAGAGTACTTGAGAGAGAGGAAGAGAGTAATGTGGAAAGAGCAAGGATTATAGGGGGAGGGGCAGGGGAACGGAGGGAGAGAGAGAGTGATGGGGGAAGATAAAGGGTGGTAGGATAGAAAGTTAGAGAGTGGAAGGAAAACATAGAGGACTTAAAATAGAGGAGGAGAGAGGGAGGAGAGAGGGAGGGAGAGAGAGGGAGGGAGAGATATAGACATGGAGCTAGATGGGAAGAGATGGAGGGAAGAAGAAAGACATAGAGTGAGTAGTGGAGAGCAAGAGAGAGAAAGAGAGAGGCAAGGTAGAGAAGGAGAGAGAATGTGTATGTTTGGGGGTGAGATAAGAGACAAACAAGAAGAGATGGAGAGAAGGGGGGAGAGAAGGGGAGATATATGCATATAGTAACAAAGTTGGAAGTTGAATATAGAGAGAGAGAGAGAGAGGTGGGAGAGAAAGGAATAGAGAGAGTGAAGAGAGGTAAGGAAAGAGTGATGGATATGGAGGGGGAGGGAAAGGAATAGGGAAAGCAAAGAGAGGTAAGGAAAGGGTGATGGATATGGAGGGGGAGAGAGAGGAGGTAAGAATAAAGATAGAGAATGAAAGGTGGAGAGAGACATCGAGAGGGAGTGATAAGAAATATGGATAAAGAGGGAGGTAAGAATAATGACATATATTGAAAGGTTGAGAGAGGGGGAGAGAGGGGGACTGATAAGGAAGATGGAGATAGAGGAAGAGAGGATAGTAGTAGGGAAGAGAGATAGAAGTGGGGGAGGGAGGGAAGGGGAAGAGATAGGGAGGAGGAGAGGAGGAGGGAGTGATAGATAGATTGGATAAATAAAGTGTATGTTTTGGGGTTGATATAGAGAGACAGAGGGAGATATAGATATAGATGGAAGGCTAATTGAAAGAAGAGATATATGGAGGGAAGGAGGAAGGGACAAAGAGATCAATATATATGGAGTGAGAGAGCATCAGTGTTTGGTGGGGTGAGATAAAGAGACAAAGAACGAGATATGGAGGGAGATATAGATATATATGGAGGGGGGAGAGAGGGAAGAATACTTATTTCACTAGATGCATTAATTTTAGCATAAATGGTGATTTCTAATCCTATTTGATTAATTTCACTAGATGCATTGATTTTAGTGTAGATGTTCATTTATGATGATATTTGGTTACTTGGACTAGATGCATTAATTTCAATGTTGATGATTTCTAGTCCTATTTGATTTCTTGCACTAAATGCATTGATTTCAGTGTAGATGGTGATTTCTAATCCTATTTGATTTCTTGCACTAGATGCATTAATTTCAATGTTGATGTTGATTTCTAATTATATTTTATTTTTTGAACTATATGCATTGATTTTAATGTAGATGATTTCTAATCCTATTTGATTGCTTGCACTAAATGCATTGGTTTCAATGTAGATGGTGATTTCTAATCCTATTTTATTGCTTGCACTAGATTCATTGATTTCAGTGTAGGTGTTGCTATATAATCTTATTTTCTTACTTGCACTAGATGCAATGATTTCAGTGTAGATGTTGATTTCTATTCCTGTTTGATTACTTGCATTAGATGCATTGATTTCAATGTAGATGTTTTTTTCTAATCTTATTTAATTTATTGCATTAGATGCATTCATTTCAATGTATATGCTGATTTCTGATTTGATGTAATTGGATGCATGATGGTGCATTAATTTTAAAGTCATTGGATTAATAGTGCGCATTGATTTCAGTGTAAGCACAAAAAATTGTTGACATTGTATGCTTATTTTTTTGTTATATTAATTAAACCTATTATTCTTGGAGAGAAAGAGAGACAAGGTGTCATGTTTACTACAACAACTCAAGCTAAATATTTAAATGGTTTATGATTCCAATTTCCATTTTCATATAATAGGTATGAAAAGGTGACAAAACTAATAAGGGTGGCAATAAGAAAAATAGAAAAAAATAGTTTGCGATTGATCACACTGAAGACTATTTGTAATTGAGTACATTCTTATTATTCACATTTTCTATAATTCAATATTTATTAGATTGTCACTTTCCATTAAAAAAAAAGTCATAATTTTTCATCATTAAAGTTATTTTACTATATTTATCGTCTCAACAAACTGAAGTAATTAAGAAAATTTAAAATTAAAATGACTATCACATATATATCATATTTAAAATGGTTATATTAATATTAGATGTATTTACATATTATTGATAAAATTAATCATATGTTTCTCATATTATCGATATATTTTCCATGGCCACACACTACCGAAACCAGCCTATATCCATCTTAACTTTGGATCTATCAAGCACCGAGAGGGATCAAGTCTCTCAAGGTGCAGACCTTTCCTAAAGTTTTGCACTCAAAAATGAGGTTTTCACCTCGAGAGAATTGATCCCTCTCGGTGCTTGATAGATTCGGAGTTAAGATGGATCTTAATTACTTCCAATGTTGTAGATCTTATTTTAACAATTCATGTCTATAAATAAACAATTACACTATATATTCAACCATAAAGCCAAATTGACAATATATTTCAAAATGTAGAAAGAGAACACAATATTTACCCTCAAAAACCCCACTTGGTGGAAAAACCCAACAACCTTTTTCTTACTGAAATTCTTCATTTCAAAAAGAGAAACATCTAATACAAATACTCAACTATGAGGTCAAACTAACCAACAAGTTATGCTAAAACTTGCTCAAGTAGAACTATATTTAATTCAAGTCAATTCAAACTTCTTCCATTCAACATCAGCCCACTTTGATGTTCCTATGACAAATTTTGACCTCCCATAATATTCCCACAAACTCAGCCACCCTAGAATTTCGTCATGCCAAAAATTTCAGCCTGCCTAGACTGTTACTGAGAAGCTACCCAATCTAATTTCTCTCTATTTTTAATTGCATTCCCCCCTAAATATAGTTCACTATGTATCTTCAAGATAACTTATCCCTTCCATTCTTAGATGTCCTATTATCATGCCTTTCTCAAGGTTCCCTTCCCCACCAAGTCTTTTGAAAGAAGACCCACACCTACACTTACTTTCATGCTAATTCCCACAACCATCCTCCTCATAAATCTGTCATTCTTGAAACCCTAATCACCCTAGCCATTCAAATGTAGACATGAAAAATTCCCTTTCATCCATTGTTTTTCGCCAACCCAAAGAAAATGTGCATGATGGCTCAGATTGTTGTGGGAGAACAAGTCTAATCATAATCAATGCCTTATATCTATGAAAACATTTTTTTCAGGAGCCTTTTTTTGTGCTTGTTGAGTTGGCCATATAATTTCTACCTTCTCTTGTAGAACCACTTGCATCCAATTGGTTTAGTTCCAAATAGAGCATTGACCAAGTTCAACCTCCCATTTTTAATAAGACCATCATACTTATCACTAGAAGTATCTTATTCCAAAGTAATTTGGTTAAAAATTAGTTGATAAATTCATTTGAAACATTTTTTTCACCTACATCAAATAAATTATAAATATCTACATCACCTCCATCGATTTTTGAAGTACAATTGGTACAAGAAAAAATTTCTGAAATGATAATAATTACTTCAAATGTTTTAGATATTATTTTAACAATTCTTGTTTATAATTAAGCAATTACAATTTAGATATTAAACCACAAAAATACAATGATAGTAGATATCACAATGCACAAAGAGAACAAAATATATTCCCTAAAAAATCTCACTAGGGAAAAACCCAACAACCTTTTTCTTAGTGAAATTATTCACTTCAACAACAGATACATCTAATGCAGCTAGTCAACTATGAGGTCAATCTAACTACTAAGTTATGATCAAACCTATTCAATTATCCCTTCAACATCAACCCTATCTTATTTTCCTAAAAATAATTTTGACAGGCCATAATATTCTTAGAAACTCGGCATCCCCATAATTTGAGCCTAGCTAGAATGTTACCCATAAACTGCCTAAAAATTCTCAAGTATGAGGTCTAGAAAGAGATATATAAGTTTGATATTTTCCTTCTCCTCCTTAACTTGAATGCCCAAAAATTGTCTTTTCTGATGTGAGGTCAAATAGTACCATGAGGAGCAAGTCTATTGCTCAATATATAGTGGTATTTCTATCCAAACTGGTTTTCCTCTTCACTCGACCGAATTGACTTGATCGAGAGATGACATGACTTGTTTGGAGGAAAAAATTTGAAATTCAAATTTTGAAAATTTCGCTTTTAAATACAACATTAATAATGTGTCTCATAGTAATTATTTCGAGGGCTAATCTATGAAAATTGCATGAATAACATGGCTTACAATTACATTATGTATTTCAAGAGAAGAAATATAAATTATCAACAATGACCATAGCTACAAAAATCAACAACCTTCATGGTATATGATTGAACCTCTCGTTCTCATCTTTCCATCCTCGTTAGAATGAAAAAATTCAAGTATTTTAATGAGCCTTCTTGGTGGAACTCTTTAATATGTTCCAATTTTCTTCATTGATTGGGATGGTGTTGCATCAAATTCAACCTTCCAATTATCTCAATGACTTAATTCAAATGATCTTGTTGATCTTATCTAGTGGTTGGAACTTCATGAGGGAAAATATTGTTCTTCAAAAGGAGATTTTATGTATTTATAAAAGCTATGTATCCACCTTTCAATATGTGGCATTGAAATATAAAATTCATGATAAGTAAATATTATATTCCTTGGATGTATCTGAATAACCTAAAAATATGCACTTTTAAATCCCTTGCGTCAAGCATGTTTCTTTGTTCCTTACATATTAAGGAATAGTAGGTGGAACCAAAGACCCTAACATGCCCCAACAAAGGAATATGACCATGCCACATTTGATGAGTATAGGGCCTATTTTCCACACATAATGCAAATATGATTTCATTAGCCCAACACATCAACTTTCTATTTTTGAAAAACATCATGGAACTAACGATATTCAAGATAATCTTATTCATTCTTTCAACTACACCATCTTGTTGAGGATTGTACGAAATGGTGATTTCATGTTGAATCCCATGATGGTGAAGATAGTTTCTAAATTAATTAGAAGTATATTAAGTTCCTTTATCAATACAAAGAGAGCCAATATGTGATTTTTCTTCATCTGGAATCCATACATGAAATTTTATAAAAGTTTGAAAAGGTTAATATTTATCTTTCAACATGTACACCCAACACACCCTGTTGTAATAATTAATAAAAGTAATCATATAATTATTTCCATTACAATATGGAATAGGAAATGGTCCAAAAAAAAATAATATATCAGTCCAATTTTCATACATGTTATAGGACAAGGGTCTTCGAAGCAGTGTATCCTATGTTTTCCAAGGATGCATGCATCACATTAATTTAGTTTCCTAGGTATGAAAACAATAAGCATAATTATTTTTCACTAAAGGAAGGTTTTCGAAATTTAATATGTCCAAATACAACATGTCATAGAATAATAGATGTCAATGTACCTTAATTGTTATGGGAGATGTATGTACAAGTTTTTTTGTGAGGAGATGTTTCTTTTAACTTTAACATTAGTCCATCATCTATTATAGTTTTAAAAATCATGTTATCAAAATAGTTCCTAATTTCTAATTTTCCATCAACTATGTGGATGGAGTGATTATATTGGTCAATGTGCATAAGGCAGAAGAAAATCCTTCACAAGTCTAGAAGATAGAACACACCATACAAAAATATTTTAAGGAATTCATGTGAATTGAGACTTGATTTATCTATTAAATAGAATTTTTCATCCACATCGTCACTAAAATATTCAAAGAAGTATCCGCATAAGGTTATGTGACTTATTTCACACGTGTCAAGAAACTAATAAAATCAAGTATAAAAACAACTCTTAAATTACTCCAATATTGTCATATGTAACAATGTAATAAGCATATTTTGGTGTTTTACCTTTCATGTGAGAATATTGTGGAATAATGATATTGGCTTCAACCCTAGATGAAGACTCCAATATTCCAGGCTCCAACCTGTATTGTGCTAAGCACCAACCTAGTCTTTCCAAGGCTCCAACCTCTAAAGCTCCAACCCTATATCTCGTATAGGTCGCAACCTATTTTCTTGAGGACTCCAATCCTCTAGGTCTCTAACCCTATTTTCCAAGGCACCAACCTTGTCTCTATGAGGCTCCAACCTCCAACTTCACTTCATCAAAATATCTTTGTTTATTCTTCATGGCTCTGAAAGTCTTCTTCAATGAGCCGTGTCACACTTAGTCTTCACGTCACATCATCAATGACAATATTTTCTTCTTAGAAGTTGTCACCAAAAATCTTCATTTCACCCAAACAAACTTCTCCAAGGTCACATCATGATGGTTGTACGAGATTGGAAAAATTCTTCACTATTCACTTCTTGATTTTGGCTCTACTTTTTCATCCTTGTACTTTGTCCACCATATGAATCCACTCCTACAATCTTATTCTGGAGTGAAAAAAATGTCTAGCTATGTCACAGGCATCAAATCACTACACTCTTCAATTTTTGAATGTTCAATTAGCTCCAAAAAACATTTTCTTGATTGTCCAATATAGGTCTCCACTAGTCGACTTCACTATAGCTACATTAATGTTGCAATCACAATTTAAGTCTGTATATGGAAGTGTAAAAGCAGCCTTGAACCCTCTTTGAATTGTACATTATTTACCTCAGTTTTATGATATTAATACCACATGAAATCTAAACATAGAATCTTTGTGATTAATACCACAACAAGGAGTATGACTCAAGAATGATGAAGCAGTGCTGTTATTTTTACTGAGCAAAAGGGTAAGTAATGTCATGAGAAATAGGAGGAAGATTGTTGCACAAATTGTATGCCTAAGCCACAAATAAATCCAATGTAAAACTAATTACACATTCCACAGGTGATATCTAAACCAAGATATTCGCTTTTCAAAGATAAACCATAGTCCATAGAGAGGATCTGATCCACACAATTTAAGCTCCCACAAAAGTATGCCTATCCAAGTTCAAAAATTCTGTGGTGTACTTCGTGCTTGATAGAAGGCTTCATGCCTTGCTATTGCAGCTATATGTCCTAAAACATACTTATCCCAAACATACTCTCCTCGGTTACTTTTAAGCTTCTAATCCGAATTTGATGTTCTTTACCGAATTTTTTATGCTTGAAATGAAGTATTTGAGCTTAAATTTATAGTAACTTGACTCATTTCAGGAGACACGAATTTATGGATAGCCGACATGATTAATTTGTAGTTGACCAATACAAAATACACTTTTCTTATATCATGATAAAGATATAATATGACTCATTTATTTTATGGATATTTAATATAGGATGAAACTAATTTTAATGGATGAAATCTCTCAATTAGTCTAGTTGTATTATACGTGGTGATATTATATGGATATCTTCTTAAGTGGAAATGTTAAATATTGGTCTACCATGTGAATGATGGATCATATAAAAAACCATGAAAAAATACCTTGTGTGCCATGTGAGTGATGCATGACACCATGCTACTTGCATAGTCCATTATGTCTACCGTGTAGGAATATGTATGCCATGTTTGTACACCATGCTGCTTGCATTCTACATTATGTCTTCCATGTAGGAATATGAATGTCATGTTTGTACACCATGCTGTCAACATTAAAAATTATGTCTTCCATGTTTGGTCATACGGAACATGTTTTGTGTGCCATTAATCAAAGTAATTTTAGATATTGTTTCAAAACATATTCGGAGTCAAGGATTATGTAGCCGATTCATAGAACTAGGATTAATTAGTAAGAGTTTTTTAATGGTGTTATAATAGGAATAAAAATAAGGTAGCGTGAATGAAGAAATATTGTGTTGATAAAGACAATATTTTGAATAAGGTATACATTTATGAATCTAGGCATTAGGGTTTAATAGATCTAGGGTTTTACCATCTTCAACAATGCTCATATTGACATCAATGAGAACTTTGGCCAAAAATATCCCCATTTTTCATTTATGGAAATTTTCTTGCCCTTCAACATTCTCTCCCCCTTGGACATCAATGACAAAAGGGGTGCTCAAGTACCCCATATAAATTTGCTTCCCTTATCATATTTTCTTCGTGAATAATAGCTCTTCATATGTACAACGCTCCCCTTGTCATGGTGCTTTTCTTTCTGGAAATGTGTTCCATGATAGTTGTTTTTACAGTTCTCCATGGATGAACCAACTCCCCCTGCATGCATAAGATCTTCTAGATTCTTTAGATAAGAAATTTTGTTTCCTTGTGATCAATAGGAAGAAATCTTCACAATTTCATTATTTTGTAAAATGGAGTTACTCTCAAGAGATGCTTTGTCAAGACTGTCGAAGTGTGATTCATCATGTATTCCACAACACCTTTTCCCGGAAGACTTCTTCAAGAATAGTCACGAGTCACCAGCTCCCCCTAATAGTATGATTTGTCTCCTTTTTCCCAGAGTCTCATCATGAAACACTTCAAATATAAAATTTTCAAAGGGTGTCTTCATAAAATCAACAACATGTGTTATTGGATTGAGTTTTTAAGAGACTTTCGGATCCGATTTGCTTCCTTCTCCATACTTGTGTAGCTTTCTTCTCTGGCTTGGTTGACATAATGTTAGCTTGTTGAGGAACACAAGTCAATTTACAATCACGAGCCATATGTCCAATGTTATGGAAATTGAAGCACTCCATCTTGTTCATGAATGAGAGATCATGACTCCTTCTTGTAAAATTGCTTCTAGGAAATTGATGGAGACCATTATATATGTCTTTGTGATATGCCCTACAATATTTTTCCATGTTCCCAATTTTTTTACAAGAATAGAAATAACCAAGAATTTTACTTTGGTACCTAGGAGATGATGAGTTCCTTGAAGTAATTCTAAAGTCATTTTGCCTTGGAATTGTTTGATGATATTCATTTCCTTTTGTACTTTTGACATCATCTGTAAATCTCCTTGGAGTAGGGTTTCTTCTAATGTCATCTTGACTCCTGCCTTTATTGGAATTAAGAGTATCATTTCTTCATGGCTTCCTTACATCCTTGTTGTTTAAAGCATTATCATTCTTTCTTGAAGGTTCACCTGCATAGCCGAGACCTGATTTATCAAGGGGGGATCTTTGATGACTTAGGATGTCATCTAGGGTTTGAGAGCTCTTCAATTTCTTATTCAGCAAGTCAACCTCCTTTTTAGGAGAGAAATTTTCTTCTTTCAGTTTTTCACAATCTTCATCTTCCATGATTAGTTGCTTCTTCATTTCTTCCATCATCCTTGTTGCTTCTTGTGCTTCATGTTTAAGGGAGATGATATTTGATTTAATTATGAAGACTTCTTCATTCTCCTTTGCTAGACTACTCTCCATTTATTATTTTATTCTTGTAGCTTCACATGTTTTTTCCTTGAGAAGATTGATGTCTAATTTTATTTTGAATATTTCTTCATCCTTTTCTTCTTGTTGAGATTTAAGAGAGGATTCCTCTTCCTTGTATTTACCAATCTCTACTTCAAGATTATTTGAGCTCTTAAGTGTTTTTTGAAGGTGGCCTGAAAAAGTTTCTTCCCTTTTCTTTGCCTTATCGAATTGATTTTTCATAGATATGAATTCTTCATGATGTTTTCGTCTGTTTTGATCAAATTCCTCTTTAAGTTTGGTGAGCTCCCCATCTGTTTATTGTACTTGAAGCTTGAAAACGTCAACTTCCTTCCTTGTCTTGTCTTGGTTACCATCTTGGCCTTTCTTCTTAAGTTTTTCATTTTCCTTTTTCAAACTATTAATCTCTTCAATGGAAGCCATAAATTTATTCAAGACATATTATTCAAAGTCTTCTTTGTTCCCTTCATCTTCTAGGACTTCTTTAGCCTTATTGTCATCTCTCTTATCTTTAGCCTCCTTAATGGATTCTATACTTATTTCTTGTTTTCCATCATATTCTTGACTAGAGATAATTTTTAGCGCTCCTTTTTAGTGAAGATCATGAAGTTTGTCCCACATGACCTTTTCTATCAAATATTTTTCAAAATTTTCCTTCATAGAATCAGGTAGCCCATTCAAGATTGTTTCATTGCTCTTCTATTATACTCATTGGATTCTCCTTCCATCGTGCTATCAGTAATCACTAATTTCCAAACTTAAATGCCTTGAGTCTTTAAGAAATTCCTCATTCTTGCCTCCCATACATCAAAATTTCCATTGAATAATGGGGCCTTTGCAAATTTATTGACTTCAATTTCAATGGTTGAGGAAGACACATCTTTAGGAGGATTAGAGACTTTCTTCCTTTTCTTTTCCATTTGTGTTCTAATGGTCAACCTTAAAGCCAAGCTTTAAGTTAAGGTACTGGCTCCAATACCAATTGTTGGAAAAAATCAGAGGGGGGTGAATCATTATTTATTTTCAATTCTTAATTTTACCAGTTAGATCACTTATATTTAGAACACAAAAATAAAAAATGATGGCATAGATACTATTATTAATTTCTTCTTTACAATAAGTAAATTACAATAATGATATAGGGTTCCAACCCAAGATGAAGACTCCAATCTGCTAGGCTCCAACTTGTATTGTGCGAAGCACTGACTTGGTCTTTGGAAGGCTCCAGCCTTGTCAATTTGAGGCACTAACCTCTAGGCCTCCAACCCTATCTATCGTATAGGCGCCAACCTGGTTTCCTGAGGACTCCAATCCTCTAGGGCTCCAACCCTATTTTCCAAGGCACCAACCTTGTCTCTATGAGACTCCAACCTCTTGGCCTCCAACCCACAACTTCAATTCATCAAAATATATTTTGTTATTCTTCATGACTCCCAAAATCTTGTTCAATGAGCCCTGCCACACTTAGTCTTCACGTCACATAATCAATGAAAACATTTTATTCTTAGAATTTTTCACCACAACTCTTCATTTGACCCAAACAAACTTCTCCAATGTCACATCATCATGGTTGTATGACCTTGACCAAATTCTTCACTTTTCATTTCTTGATTTTGGCTCCACTTTTTCTTCACTGTACTTTTCCCACCATATGACTCCACTGCTGCAATCTTAGTTCATAGTCCTAGAGTGACACCAAGGTCCTGCCTTGTCAATTTGAGGCACTAACCTCTAGGGCTCCAACCCTGTCTATCGTATAGTCTCCAACCTGGTTTCCTGAGGACTCCAATCCTTTAGGGCTCCAACCCTATTTTCCAAGGCACCAACCTTGTCTCTATGAGACTCCAACCTCTTGGCCTCCAACCCACAACTTCAATTCATCAAAATATATTTCGTTATTCTTCATGACTCCCAAAATCTTCTTCAATGAGCCCTGTCACACTTAGTCTTCACGTCACATAATCAATGAAAGCATTTTATTCTTAGAATTTTTCACCACAACTCTTCATTTGACCCAAAAAAACTTCTCAAATGTCACATCATCATGGTTGTATGACCTTGACCAAATTATTCACTTTTCATTTCTTGATTTTGGCTCCACTTTTTCTTCACTGTAATTTTCCCACCATATGAATCCACTGCTGCAATCTTAGTTCATAGTCCTAGAGTGACACCAAGGTCCAGCCTTGTCAATTTGAGGCACTAACCTCTAGGGCTCCAACCCTGTCTATCGTATAGGCTCCAACCTGGTTTCCTGAGGACTCCAATCCTCTAGGGCTCCAACCCTATTTTCCAAGGCACCAACCTTGTCTCTATGAGACTCCAACCTCTTTGCCTCCAACCCACAACTTCAATTCATCAAAATATCTTTTGTTATTCTTCACGACTCCCAAATATTCTTCAACGAGCCCTGTCACACTTAGTCTTCATGTCACATAATCAATGACAACCTTTTATTCTTATAATTTTTCACCAAAACTCTTCATTTGACCCAAACAAACTTGTCCAATGTCACATCATGATGGTTGTATGACCTTGACCAAATTCTTCACTTTTCATTTCTTGATTTTGGCCCCACTTTTTCTTCACTATACTTTTCCCACCATATGAATCCACTGCTGCAATCTTAGTTCATAGTCCTAGAGCGACACCAAGGTCCAACTATGTCACAAGCATCAAGCCACCATAATTTTCAACTTTTAAATGCTAAATTAGCTAAAAAAAAAAAAAAAATTCTTGACTATCCAATATAGGTATCCACCACTAGACTTCACTATAGCTATATTAATGTTGTGCAATCACAATTTAAATTTGTATATGGAAGTGTGAAAGAAGCCTTTCACCCTCCTTGACTTATACATTGTTTTCTTTAGTTTTCTAAGGTTAATACTAGAGGAAGTATAAACATAGAGGCTCTATCATTAATAGCACAACAAGGAGTATGAATCATGAATAATGAAGTAGAGCTACTATTTTTACTGAGCTAAAGAGTAATTAATGTCACAAGAAATAGGAGGAATATTGTTGCACCAATTGTATGCCTGAGACACAAAGAAATCTAATCCAAAACTAATTACACTGTCCACAAGAGATATCTGAACCATGATCTTCACTGTTCAAATATAAACCATAGTCCTTAGAGAGGATTCGATCCACACCATTTGAGCTCCCACAGAAGACTTCTTATCTAAGTTTCAAAATGATGTGGTGTAATTCAACCTTGAGAGAAGGCTTCACACCTTGCTATTGCAGCTACAGGTGTTAAAACATAATTGTCCCAAACTTAATCTCCTTGGTTACTTTTGAGCTTCTAATCCAAATTCTATGTTTTTCACCGAATTTTTTAATGCTTGAAATGAAGTATTTGAGCTTATATTTATAGTGGCTTGCCTCATTTCAAGAGACACGACTTTATGGATAGCATGTATGATTAATTTGTAGCCGACCAATACAAAATACACTTTTCTTATATCATGATAAAGATATAATATGACTCCTTTATTTTATGGAGAGTTTAACATAGGATTAAACTAATTTTAATGGATAAAATCTCTCAATTAGTCTAGTTTTATTATATATGGTGATAATATATGGATATGCTTCTTAAGTGGACATGTCAAATATTGGTCTACCATGTGAAAGATGGATCTTATAAAAAACCATGCAAAAAGACCACGTTTTCCACCTCAGTGATGCATTACACCATGCTACTCACATAGTACATTATGTCTGCCATGTAGGAACATGTATGCTATGTTTGTACACCATGTTGCTTGCATTATACATTTGTCTATCATGTATGAATATGCATGTCATGTTTTTACACCATGCTTCTTGCATTAAATATTATGTCTGCCATGTATGGTCATAGGGAACATGTTTTTTGTGCCATTAATAAAAGGAATTTTTGATATTGTTTCAAAACATATTCGGAGTTAACGATTATGTAACCCATTCATAGAACTAGGATTAATTAGTAAGAGATTTCTAATGGTTTTATAATAGGAATAAAAATAAGGTAGCATGATGAAGAAATATGGGATTGATAGAACTAAGATTTTGAATAGGGTATACATTTAGGAATCTATACACTAGGGGTTTAATAGATCTAGGGTTTTACCATATTAAAAAATGCTCATGTTGGCATCAATGACAACTTTGGCCAATAGAGTCAAATGCAATAGACTACAATTGATCAACATTTTGATATTTAAAGAAGTGAGAGTATGTATGGTAGAGGGCCTCTATTAAGGTTATAAGAGGGAAACCTCACTTCACCTAACTGGAATATATGACATTCATGAAGGCTTTGATATCAAATCATGCGTAAAATATAGGTTGAAGAGTTTCACACGAGTTGCAAAAGCTCCAATTCTTTATGGGATTCATACAAGTCTCTTCACTTCTTTATAGAAAAACTAGAGTATATAATGGAAAAAATATGTGTTTGATAAATTTTACATTGATGTAAATGAATAAACTTTTTTGAAGAATCCTTAGTTGAAGAAAGATCTAATATGCTCTAAATAAAGAAGTATATGACGGTGATAAAAATGGTGGGTATGTGTTATATTCTTTCCCTGACTAGTCATGCGTTGGTGGGGGGGGGGGGGGGGGGGTGTCACTGTTGTCCTTGTACATTGCACTGGGCATAGCAGGGGGTTCATAGGGGGGGCGACAACCCCCCTGCAAATTTTTGCACCTAATTTCCTCTGGCTTGGCTCGCCAATGGTTTTGTGCATGGGTTTGCACATGGTTTTGGGGCATGATGGTTTTCGGCCCCTGGTATTTTGTAGATCCGGTCAAGGGAACTACGGTTATATTCTAATCCAGGGTTAATGGATTGGGGTTTACGTATGCTTCTACATGTATATGTATGTGTTTTAATACTAAAAGGAATATAATGAAAAATCAAGTTGGTCATCTCGATTTGGGATCGAGGGGAAAATCTCTGTGTTTATCTGTTTTATGTTTTATGCTTTTTCTATTCTTTATTTTCTATTTTTAATATTTGTTTACATATAATTTTTGTACAGGATTAAAACCTACATTTGGTATCAGAGTTGTTTCAAATTCAAGGGAATGCCTTTGTCGCTAAGGGGTATTTTTCTCGGGCCTAAGGTATACCCTATTTAGTGGGAGATATGTGGGATCGATTCTTGAGGTGAAAGAAGATGGTGAGTGACGGGAAGATAGAGATCAAGAAATTTAATAGTGAGAGTTTTTAGTTGTGGAAGCTCAAGACGAAGGATCTGCTGGTGGATAAAGATCAGTGGATCGTGGTAGATCCTGGTACAAAACCGACAGAAATTTCAGATGAAGACTAGAAGAAGCTAGATCAGAAGGCAAAGAGCACAATATGGTTGTGTGAATTAGATTCAATATTGTTGAATGTATCTAGGAAAGCTATGACGAAGACCTTGTGAGTCAAGCTAGGGACTTTGTACCAGTCTAAGTCTCTGTTGAATAAATTGTTCCTGCAGAAAAAGATGTACAACCTAAGGATAAAGGACGGAAACTCGGTGATAGAGCATCTGAACACCTTCAATACTATGGTAAGCCAACTATCATTTGTTGATATTAAAATCTCAGATGAAGATAACTGCATCAATTTATTATGTTCTCTACCAGATTCATGGGACAGTATCGTTATTACAATAGGTAGCAATAGAACTACCTAGAATTTTTATGACATTGTCTTAGCCTTGCTGTCAGAGGAAATGAGATGGAGAAATATGGAGGGTTAGAATGGAGATGCCTTATCTATACGAGGAAGGTTGTTGGAAATACTGAGGAGGGGGGGGGGGGGTGAATTATTATTCTTTTCAATTAGAGCATTATTTAATCTTCAATTATTATCAGAGTTTTTACAATGATAGAAGCAAACAAGAGGAACATGAATGCACATAGCTTTTAAGGTGGAAACCCACTCCGGGAAAAAAAACACCTAATGCTTTTCTAATAATTCTTTAACATTCAACTCCAATTGAAAATAAAACTCGAACTTCCTAGAATCTAGAAAATAATTCTTTTCCAGCTCCCACTGGATGGACACTCCAATGCCCGAGATTCCTCAGTAGTCAATTGAACGGATGCCCCAACACCCAATGAGCTACAACTCACCTTAGCACGACCCTACCACCCTATAGAAGAATAAAAGAAGAATGGACTCTTGTACCAGGGAAAATGGTCAACTTTACAATGATATAGAATGATGTAGAAGAAGAAGATATACTAGATCATAAACCCAACCTTGACACAACCACCTAATGATGATATTAGACCTCCCAACACTTCCTCTTCGACCCTTGGCAGATAGACACTTGTACAATTTTTACAATAATGTATCTAGAATGACTTAGTACAAAGATACCGTTATAATGATTGTATGCAGTGCTGCCCACTTGAAGACTTCATATGATGAACTTCTTACTACTGTTATGCACCTTGGTTGCTTCTTCTTTCATGCTACCCTCTGCTACACCTTGATTTTCTTTGCTACTGTAAAGAGTCTGGTCCTTTGCAACCCTTGACAACACATGATCTATATTTTTCTTGCCTTCTAGGAGCTCTATATTGAATCTGACGTATCTCTGTTATTTTAGATCCTTAATATCTGATTTTCAGTCTTGTAGTAGTCCTCTAAGTCATCTTTCCAATGCCATAGGTCTGACCCAATTTTGATTCTTCAAGAGAGAGTTATACCCAATCTCTCACAATGCCCTAATTATGGACTGTTTCGGTAGATCGCACTTGTATGGCGTGCCACGTGTCACTGTTTCTTCATTTGGATCTAAAATTGATAGAGAGAAAAGTGCAGGCTATGCAATATTTTCAAAATTTTATAGAATTCCAATCTCATACTCATGCAAAGAGTTATGATGAATTTACGAAGTTCACTTCTTTGATATGAATTTCAGGAGCCTGCAAAAACACTAACTTCCACAGATCATATCTTCAAAAATATTGAGCACATTGATCTGAAATTTTTACAGAAGATTCATCAGGATTTCAGCTTCGCCTCATAAAAATTTTAGCTTTTGAACCTCGGTAGAAAAAATTTTAGGATGCAAATTCCACGATGACTTGTTTCAGATGGCGAAATCCCTTCCATAAGGAGGAAATCAGGATTACAATTTATATAAATTCTTAGGTTGAGATGGGCTTCAACAATTGAACATGGGAGGGATTTTAGGAGCTTAAAAATATTAATTATGAATTTTTAATGACCCATGCCCCAACCCCATGGGATTTTACCCCACTAACTGGGGGTACAAACTTCAAACATGAATATCTCTCAAATCGTGAAGAATTACATGGCATGCCATGTATCAACGGAAACGTCTCGACAAGTAGAAACAATCAAAAGCATTATTTACCCAGAATATATATTAATTTGGTAGGTCAAAATTCCCATGCAATATTGGGTTAGCCCTTGGTGTTGCTTGGGTTGACATCAATGACAAATGTTGATCAAGAATCTCCCCCTTTGGCATTGATGGCAACACAAGTACTCCCCCTGCGATCATGACACCTCTTCATACAACATTCTCTCCCTCTTTGACATCAATGGAAAATGGTAGCTCCGCTTGAAACACAACCATCCTATGTACCTGTACACACTTGCACTCCCCCTAACACACAACCTTCCTGCAGATCTATAATTTATTTCCACTCCCCCTTTATATTCTAAAAAAGGAAAATCTTATGAGAACTTGGGAGAATCCCAAGCTTCTGGCGAATATATTCCAATGCTGGTGAATATTTAATATGTGATTCTTTTGGTGTCGCTTGGAATCTTGCTACTTGTTCAACTGCTTTCATAACATCTGGTCGGGAGGCTGTTACATATAGAAGACTCAAAATCATAGATCTGTACAACATTTGATCCACATCCTTAGATGAATCATCTATGTTGAATTTGCAACCTGTTACCATTGGAGTAAGGATGAGTTTGCAATATTCCATTTTCAATTTCTTGAGAATTCCCTTGATGTACTTGGCTTGACATATAAATATTCCTTTCTCTTGCTGAGATATTTGAAGCCCTAAGAAGTATGTCATCTCACCAAGTAAATACATCTTGAAATCACTTTTCACCTTTGTAGAAAACTTCTTACTTAGTCGATCATCATTTCTACCAATTATTGTATCATACTCTTTAGCTATTAGACATGATTTAGTTGCTTCATCCAGAACATATATGTCATTTGGAGCTTGACTTGCTATAGCCACAATTTCACCATACATGGCTTTCCTCATTTCACATTTCATGGAGTTGAATAGTATTGTGTGTCCTTGATCACACATTTGTCCAACACTGAGCAGATTGTGATTCATGTTTTCAACCAATAGAAAATTCTTGGCTAGAACATATTTTCTTCCGAGAGTGACAGTACCTGATCCTATAACATTTGAAGATCCATCATTTCCAAAGGACACGGTTCCATCCTTCTTCTCTTTCATAGATACAAATTTATTTCTATCTCCAGTCATATGCGTTGAGCAACCGCTATCAACATACCACACATATTTGTTCTTTTGAGCCTTGAGAGCGAGAGCACAATTATCATTCTTCTTCTTCTTCCATGTTCGTTCATTCTGTGGCTTCGAAGATTCTTCTGGAGGATTTTCAAGTCTGCAGTCTTTGGCTATGTGTCCAAAGTTTCGACATTTGTAACATTTAATATTATTTCTTAAATGTTCAAATCTATTGATGTTTCACTGAGCCCTGGGAGGTTCATATTTGACAGATCTCCTGGAATTGTATTCGTTCCTAGGGTACGTGCGACATTCTACAGCTTTATGACCAAATTTTTCACATGAATAACAGTAGCCATAAAAAATATGTTGGTACCTGGATGGAAATTTTCGTCGAGGAATTGTCTTCCAAGGTTGTTCTTGCGAATCTTGTCCAATGAAGTCTACATGCATGTTAGATCTCATAGGTTCATTGTATTTTGTTGTAGAAGGTCCTGCTTCTTCTTCTTTGTAACCGATGCCAGTTTTGTCATTGTAAGATCGTTGATTGTTGATGAGTTCTTCCAATGCCCTTGAGCTGTTGGCATAGTTTTGGATAGTTTTTCCTTTCTTCACTTCCTCACGCAACGAGACTACTTCAGCTTCTAATTCTTCCCTTTCTTGGTTGCTTTCTTCCAACTTCTTTTGAAGTGACTCTTCAATGCATTTTTGTTCTTCAACTTCAATTTTGAGACCTTGAACTTGTTCTTCAAGAGTTTTGGAATGGATCTTCTCTGCCTTGAGATCTTTTATAAGCTTGATTGCTTTCTCATAAAATTCGTCTATGGTCCATCCTTCTTCTTCGTTGTTTGATACCTCTTGCTTATTGTGCTTGGGTTTATTGTGCTTGGCCATAAACAATACTCTCTCATTGGCTTCTTCTTCACTATCATTGTCTTCATCGGATGATGAGCTATCTTATTTAGAGAGAAAGTTCCTTTTGGATCCTTGCTTGTTGAATTTCTTAAAGCCTTTCTTTCTTTTTGAGTTGCCATTACTTTTGTTTGGACATTTTGCTGCAAAATGCCCAACCTCATTACAACTAAAACATATCAATGGAAGTTTACCTTTGAATTTTCCCTTACCAATTTGTAGTTTTCTCGTGAAGTAAGCATATTCTTCATCTGAAAGACCTTCTTCATCATCTCCATTTTCTTCACACTTGCAGGTGCATGTCTTTTCAATTGAAGGTTGTTTATCCTTATTGGTTTTCTTAGATGCAATGAACGTAGTTTCTAGATGCAAAGTACCCTCTTCTTCATCAAGTCTCATTTCATATGCTATGAGAACTCCATGTAATTCCTCTTTGCTGAGTTTGTCCAGATTTGCACTGTATTCTAAGACCGATACCTTTGGGTTGAATCTCCCTGGTAACATTCTAAGAATCTTCCGTATAATAGTCTTCTCGTCAACTGTCTCTCCCAATCCTTCCAGAGTATTGGTTATTTCATCAACGTATTGAAAGTATGCAGCAATGTTGCAATCTTCTTTCATTCTGAGTTGCTCAAATTTTTCTCTATAGATTTAAAGCTTTGCTTCTTTGACATTTGAGTCACCTGCATATATATTCTCAAGCTTGTCCCATACATTTTTGGCGGTTTTACAACCCAACACCTTATGATAAGAAGATTCAATAAGTCCACTGATAATAATATTCTTTTCTTTTACATCATTTACCAAATTCTTCTTACCTTGTTCATCTGCGGTTGATGTAAATCCATTTTGAACAGTGTCCCATACTTCATAACCTTGCGCCAAGAGATAGACCTCCATTCTTCCTTTCCAAAGTGCATAATTATTTTCATTGAATAAAGGTACACCATTCTTGGTATGCTCCATGACCTCCTTCTAGCTGTTAAACTGCTATTGAAGGAACCAAGCTCTGAAACTAATTGTTGGAAATACTGAGAGGGGCGGTGAATCAGTATTTCTTTCAATTAGAGCATTAGTTAATCTTAAATTATTACCAGTGTTTGTACAATGATAGTAGCAAACAAGAGGAACACAAATGCACATAGTTTTTAAGGTGGAAACCCACTCCAGGACAAAAACCACCTAATGATTTTCTAATAATTCTTTAATATTCAACTCCAATTGAAAATAAATCTCCAACTTCCTAGAATCTAGAAAAGCATTCTTCTCCAGCTCCCACTGGATGGACGCTCCAACGCCCGAGATTCTTCAGTAGTCAACTGAACGGATGCCCCAACACCCAATGAGCTACAACTCACCCTAGCACCACCCTACCACCCTATAGAAGAATAAAAGAAGAATGGACTCCCGTACCAGGGAAAATGGTCCACTTTACAATGATATAAAATGATGTAGAAGAAGAAGATATACTAGACCATAACCCCAACTTTGACACAACCACCTAATGATGATCCTAGACCTCCCAACACTGCCTCTTCAACTGCGGAAGATAGACACTTGCACAATTTTTACAATAATGCATTTACAATGACTTATTACAAAGATACCTTCACAATGATTTTATGCAGTGCTGCCCACTTGAAGACTTCATATGATGAACTTCTTGTTTCTGTTATGCACCTTGGTTTCTTCTCTTTTCATGCTACCCTCTGCTGCACCTTGCTTTGCTTTGCTACTGTAGAAATTCTGGTCCTTTGCAACCCTTGACAACACATGATCTAGCTTTTTCTTGTCTTCTAGGAGCTTGATATTGAATCCAGTGTATCTCTATTATTTCAAATCCTTAATATCTGATTTTCAGTCCTGTAGTAGTCCTCTGAGACATCTTTCCAATTCCATAGGTCTGACCCAATTTTGATTCTTAAAGAGAGATTTATACCCAATCTCTCACAATGCCCTAATTACGGACTATTTCAGAAGAGTGCACTTGTACGACATGCCATGTGTCACTGTTTCTTCATTGGATCTGAAATTGATTGAGCTAAAATTACGAACTGTGCAATAATTGTAAATTTTTACAAAATTCCAATCCGATACTTAGAGAGAGAGAGTTATGAAAAATTTACCAAGGTCACTTCTTTGAGATGAATTTTAAGAGCCTGCAAAAACCCTGACTTCCACAGATCATATCTCCAAAAATATTGCACACCTTGATCTGAAATTTTTACAACAGCTTCCTAATTAGGGTTTTGACTTCACCTCATAACTATTTCTGCTCCTGAAGCTTTGTAGAAAAAAAATTAGAGTGGAAATTCCACGATGACCTGTTTCAGATGGCGAAATCCCTTGCACAAGGAGGATATGAGGATCACAATTTATGTAAATCCTTAGGTTTATAGGGGCTTCAAAAAGTGAACGTGGGAGGGATTTTAGGAGCTTAAAAATATTACTTATGACTTTTCAATGACCCATTTCCCAACCCCATGCATTTTTATCTCACTAACAGGGGGTAAAAACTTCAAACATGAATATCTCTCAAACCATGAAGAATTAGATGGTGGCATATATCAATGGAAACATCTTGACAAGTAGAAACCATCAAAATCATTATTGAACCAAAATATATTAATTTGGTTTGTCAAAATTCCAATGGAATATTGGCTTAGTCCCTGGTTATGCTTGGGTTGACATCAATGACAACCGCTGATCAACAAAGGTCCCAGAACAGAAACAAGAATAAGGTTTCAAGTGGGAGATCTAAATCTAGAGGGAGATCTAAATCTCTTGGAAATTTTGTCAAGGTGTTCTGGAAATGCATAAAGGAAGGAAACTACAAAAAGTACTCCAGATCTAAAGCTCTTGAGAAAGGAAAGGGATCTGATGATGCTTCTTATTCAAATACACATGTAGATCATGAGCCATGGTTGATTGAATTGAGTGCATCCTTTCACTTCACTCCCTATAGGGAGTGGTTCTGCGAGTTTGAGAAATATGATGACAGTGATGTCTTCCTAGGGGATGATAGGAAGTCCAAAATCATCATACATGGAAAATTCAAGTTGAAGCTGCAAGGTGGAAGGATTAGAACACTTCATGGTGTTTTTCACATTCTTGCATTGGATAGAAATCTAATTTTCGTAAGAAATAAGGATGATTGAGGTGTGAAAACAATGTTTGAGAAATATACCTGTAAGATGGTTCGGGGAGTTTGGATTGGAACTCTGTAAACGCTTTAGGTAAACACTGTTATTGATGGGTGCAAAAATTTTGCGGTTCCCGAAAGTGGAGCGGAAATCCTAGCGATCTCTAGAGAAAAGATTGTGCTATGGAATCAAAGGCTTGGACATACTGGAGAGAAGGGCCTTCAGATATTGCATGGAAATGGTATGGTAGAAGGTATGTCTAATATCTCTCTAGATTTTTATTTCTGTGAACATTGTGTATATGGGAAGCATAATCCGGTGAGTCTTCCTTCTAGTGCTAAGAGGGCGAACAAGATATTAGAGCTTATGCACAGTGATGTGTTTGGACCTGTGTCGGTTACATCACTGGATAAGTCTATGTATTATGTTTCATTCATAGCTGACTTGTCAAGGAATACATGCATATATTTCTTGAGGAAGAAATATGAAGTCTTTGATAGATTTAAATATTTTAAGTCTCTGGTAAAAAACCAGACATAGAAGAAGAAAAAGGAGTCGAGGGCAGATAATGGTGAGGAGTTATGCAAGAAGGAATTTGATGATTTCTGTAAGAATTGTGGTATAGCATGTCAGAATTCTACTCCATACACACCTCAGAAAAATGGAGTTGCAGAAATAAGGAACAAAATGCTGATGGAAAAGGAAACAAGCATGCTTAGTGGTACCGGGTTAGGAAAAGAATTTTGGGCAGAGGCAGTAGAGACTGCATGTTACTTGGTTAACAGATCACCTTCATCAACGTTGGAGGATAAGACTCCACATGAGGTATGGACTAGTAAGAAACCCTCTCTTTCACATCTAAGAATATTTGGATGTGATTCATATGTACATGTTACAAAAGAAAAAAGGACCATGTTGGATAATAAATATGAAAGGTGCATCTTTATTGGGTATAAGGATGGTTTAAAGGGTTACAATCTTTGGAACTAGGAAAAAATGAAGGTTGTGCTATTTAGAGAGGTGAAATATGTTGTTAAATAGGAAGTCCTACCAAAGGAACTTGAGAGTATAGAGTTTGAGCTAAAGGAGGATGAATCAGAATCTACAACAAAAGAATACTCGAAAGAGGAAGAGCCACAAACTCCAGATGTGAGAAGATTAGTTTGGGAAAGAAGACAATGAGAAAGGTATAGTCCATATTCTTTAACTATAATTGATGATGATCCTACAACTGTCAGGGAGGTAGTAGATTCAGAGGATCGAAAATTCTGGAAGGAGGGCATGGTTGATGAAATGGAATCCTTGCACAAAAATGAGGCATGGGATCTCGTGGAGTTTCCGGCTAGAAACAAGCCCATTAGGAGAAAATGGGTGTTTAAGAAGAACATGAATGTAGAAGTCAAGGTGGAAAAATACAATGCTCGATTATTAGAAAAAGGTTATTCCCAGGTGTCGGGAATTGATTTTGGTGATATTTTTTGTTCTGTTACCAAGGTTACTTATATTAGACTACTTTATCTATTGTTGTTGCATTTTATTTGAGGTAGAACAGATGGATGTGAAGACAACATTTCTTCACAGGGATCTGGAAGAGGAGATCTACATGAAGAACCTTGAAAGATTTATGGTGAATGGTAAGAAAGAACTATTATGCAGGTTAAAAAGGTCACTGTATGCGTTAAAACAGTCACCAAGGATGTGGTATCAGAAATTTGATACCTATATACAGGGACTTAGCTTCACTAGAAGAAAGGAGGTTCACTGTGTTTATTTTAAATTAATGAGTGACCATTTTATTTATTTGGTCTTGTATGTGGATGATATGTTGCTGATTGGAAATGACAAAGAAATTATCCAAGATTTGAATACCCAACTATTCTCCAAGCTCGACATGAAGGATCTTCGTGCTGCAAACTATATTTTGGGCATGAAAATTAAGAGATATTGGGCAAAGAGGAAGCTCTGGTGAACCAGAGGAAGTATGTCGAGACTATATTGTAGAGGTTCAATATGCAAGATAGTAAACCGGTGAATGTTCTGATTCCTGTAGGTGTAAAGTTGTCTACTGAACAGTGTCCCAAGACACAAGAAGAAGAGGAGGATATGTCCCATGTTCCATATGTAAGTGGAGTGCATAGCCTGATGTATGTGATGGTTTGAAATAGACCAGACATTGCACACGTAGTGGCAGTATTAAGAAGGTTTATGTCAAACCCAGGAAAGGAGCATTGGACAACAGTGAAGCAGGTTTTCAGATATTTGCGTGGCACCAGTGATTATGGCTTCTGCTACCAGGAAGACCAGGATTGGAAAGAGTGTTGGACATTCATGGTTTTGTTGATGAAGACTGGGCTACAGATCTGGACCAAAGAGTATCTACAATTCAGTATGTGTTTAGCCTATTTTGGGGTGAAATCAGTTGGATGAGTAAATAATAGTCTGTAGTGGCTTTTTCAACTACATACGTAGAATACATGGCAGCCACTCATACAAGCAAGGGAGTAGTTTGGTTGTAGAGATTGTGTTTAAGTCTGGGTTTGGAGCAGAAAGCTATTAGGTTAGACTATGATAGCCAAAGTGCAATTTTCTTGGTTAAGAACATTGCTTATCATTAAAAGACAAATCACGTTGATGTTCAATATCACTTTTTGAGATATATGGTTGAGGCTAAAAGGGTGTTGCTAGTAAAGGTGGACACTTTGAAGAATTTTGTAGATGCATTGATGAAGTCTATGAGCACTCAGAATTTCTCTTGATGTAGAGAAACAATGGGTGTTGCAAAGCTGGGCTAATGACTTAGCTCTCATGTGGTCCCCTGCGGAAAGAAAACAATAAGTGGGAGAATGTTAGGTATGCTTTATATTCTTTCCATGACTAGTCACATGCAGGGGGTTCATAGGGGTGGTGATAGAGTCCCCTGTACATTGCATCGGGCGCAGCAGGGGGGTCACACAGGGGGGTGGCAGCACCCTGGGAAAAAAATTTTAGACCTTATTTTTTGGTGGCTGGATCCGCCCATTGTTTTGTGTATGGGTTTGCACATGGTTTTGGGGCATGATGGTTTTCGACCCCTATTATTTTTTAGATTCAGTCACGAGAACTATGATTATGTTCTAATCCAGGGTTAATGGATTGGGGTTTATGTATGCTTCAGCCTGTATATATATGTGTTGTAACACTAAAAGGAATATAATGAAAAATTAAGCTGGTCATCTTGATTTGGGATCTAGGGGAAAATATTTTTGTTTATTTTTTTTATGTTTTATGCTCTGGTTATTGTTTATTTTCTATTTTTAAGTTTTGTTTGCAGATAATTTCTATACTGGGTTAAAACCTACCAAAACCCTAGGTGCATAGAGAAATCCCTATGTCTCAAACCCTAGAAATTATTGACATAATCATACATTTTTCATGTTAAAAATGGCAAAGGGGTCTATGTTATGATTTGATATACCTCAATACATGCATTTAAGATTCTTTTGTACACTATGGTTGACTCTAAAGGCTGCCAAGAACTAGGAATTCTATTATACAACTATATTATGCACATGGAATTGAATTGAGGGCTCAACACACAAGAAATGAAATAAAACATGAAGAAGCTAAATTAAATTAGAAATTAGGATGGAAAGTTGTGGATAATTGATGTGATTTTTTTGTAACGTGTGGTGTTTATGGTGTTTGTAGTTTTAATTCTGTGAGACGTATTTGTGAATACTTTATTGAAGGAAAATCTAATAAACTATTGGAGTCTAATAATCCTAGAAATGGATGCTTAAAATTGTTGCCTCTATGTGCTTGCAAGGAAGGAGTAATTATACATATAGTGAAGAGAACTATTCTATATGGTCTTTATATTTCTCATAATGATACAAGATCTGATAACTGTAAGAAAAAATCCTTGAAGGATGATTTATGTGTTGTTGCAACAAACATGAATGATAAGTCTAAGCTATATAAAATGAAGAGAAAAACATTCATTAGTGGGTATTGTTGGACTATATAAATCACTTATTAAGTAAATGAACATAACAAATTTAGTTATCAATCCTGGGGCGTCTGTTTATTCCAATTATAGTTTCACTGTCTGTACTGATACACCAACAAGATGTAATTTCAAAGAAAATAAATCGCGGTTGAAGTAAATGCTGAAAATAAATCACTCGTGGAAATAAAAGAATCTACAAGATTGAAATCACACTTCAATTGATCTGTCTAGCTCGCCACACAATAAGTACCTAGTTGGTATGTCTATTATCACATGTGTAAGAAAATATAAGCACTGAAATTGAAGCATATATATTCTCAGTTGAACAATAACAACACCACTCTATTGATACATAAGCCCCAACTATGTCTTCGTTTGCAGACATGTATCCCTTATTGGCCATCAATTGTCGTACCCAGGATTATGACTGATACTTAATTAATTTGTAATCGGTCTAGTAATCCTCAATGGGAAAACATATCAAAGGAATCTTGAACTTCAATCCCAACCACAAAGCACCAAGGGATTGTAGAATCTATGTGTAGGATGGTACATGTGTAACAGACACCATAAAATTTTGGAATGGGAATGATTATCCCTTCAATATCTCAGCACTGCTGGCTTCTGGGTTTTTTAAACACCCTGTTAAAGCTATTCAAAATGATTGAGATAGAACTCCACAATTCTTCTTCTATAAGTCGCATTTGGTTCTTTAATCCCAGGGGTACTCAACATTCTCCTCAATTCTCGTCTCAACTCAGCACCATGTCTTGGTTCTGCCCTAACCCACAATGTTGTTTTATCCTCATTAGTCTCCATAGATATAATGGCCAGATGTCATTCAATATGATTCCTCATGAAGGACACAAACACCCTTAATTGAATATCTCCCATATAAGAGAATATTGTCACAACCGTCTGCATACTCACATGTTCAGAAATAATGTTCTGTAAAAATAGTTCACACAGTAAACTTTTCTCATCAAAATCAGAGGCACGAAAAACATCCAGAAAGTTATGAGTGGAGGAACATAAATAAGGGTTTTTCCTCCATAACTTCTTTCAATTGAAATAAGAAGTAACATTCCAAAATAAAAATACGATAAGATGGAGAAGGTTTCCTACAACCTAGCAAGTTGAGGGTGAGGTCATGTAGTTTCTTCTTATCTATGGTGAGGTCTCGAATATGCTCTTGTAACAGCAACATACATTTTATTTTTTTTGTTTCTTCAAAGTTTCTTACTTCTTATAATTATCCCACCCTTTCTTCAACTCTGCTTCCATCCATATTTCATGTAAAATTTCTATTTCTCTTTGATGTTCCTTTAGCGAAATCATCCCATCCCGAAGGGAGATTTCTTCTTGTTTCCATTTTTGTAACTCAGAAATTAGCAATATTTTCTCAGAGTTCCATCACGATATGGGACTCGACATTCTCCTAAATTCAATACCTTCAACAGAAATAGGTGTACCATCCTCTACTTCATGGGGTTGTTCCACCTCTGCTACTTGTTCTTGTGTAACAACAGCCTCTTCAGTGGGCTCTTGTGTGTCGACCACTTTGTTTTTACCTAGAGTCACCTACGTGTCCATTGTTGTTTCTTATACAATAGGAGTGGCCTCCACAGGTTCTTGCATGTCAGCTTCTAGGTCGATTATTACAGGAGGCTCAACTTTAATTGTTGGTTCTTGTGTAGAAGTAGTATCATCAACAATTTCCTGTGTAACAACCTCCTGCTCTTTTGTTTCTACTTCTATTGGGCTGATATTTTCTCTACAGACATTATCTCCTGTTGTTGTTAAGTTTTGAAAACATGTCATGCATACTGACACCAGGATTTCCTTTCCCTCAGATAATTTCCACTTCAATTCCTCATTTTCCTTTCTTAAATTTTCAATTTCTAAACACAAGGAATTGGTTTGGGTCCTTACCTGATGAGGGAGGTTTCCTTTCTTCCTCTAAATTTTTTTCTTCTATCTGCTTCTAGGTTATAGGCAAGGGTTCTGTAAGTATGTTGGCCTTAATTATTTGTTTCGGTCTTCTGTCTCCAATTGGTTCATCAATAGGCTTCTTCCCAATCCTAGCTCTAGTAGGATAAGTCTGGGTCTCCACCTTTTCCTGTATTTCTCCTGAAGTCGTGGTCTATTTACCCCAACTTGTCCTTCATATTTTTATCTTGAATGATTCCCAAGATTTTCCTTGTTGGCCTAGGGAGTCCAACAAAATTAGCTTAATGAGTTTGTGATTAGTCACACATGCTTCCATGTGTGCTGCTATTTTTACAGCTGCCTCCATGTGCTTGATGTTTCCTAACAAATAGAATGGAACATCGGTTATTTGCTAGTGCGGAAGGTGGTATAGAAAAGATAAGTGATAGTTGAAAACTATCGTGGATCTCCCCTTGCAAGTGATATATTTGATCAAGCCCAGGGAAACGTCTTCCCAAGGATGAGGAAGTGACAATCTATTAATTCCTCTTCCTTTCTTCTGCAAATTCTCTTCCCCTACTAGGAAATCATCTTTCAAGGACGCGACATTAATTTTTCTGTTAAACAAACTTCGCCCCTCTATTGGTAATGAATTTACTCATGAAATTACTTCTTCAGTCACCACCACTTGAATTCCCCTCACTCAGGTTTTATTATTGTTAAATTTCAAAGAAAATTCAATTTTCAGTGCCTCGTCTGATCCTTCAAGCTTCTAGAAAAGCTCAACCCATCCAACATCTCTAAATATATGGTAAGCTTTTGGGAAATTCTGAAGAGCATCCATGGAATCTGGCTCATGCTTGACCACTTCTCCACCCATCTCTATTGTTTTTTTCTAAATTTTCTACTTAATGTTCGAAAACACTGTAATATCACTGAGTTTCTGAGTTCACTTCTTTGTTGTTCAGTCCTGCTATAAGATCACTGTGTCTCTAAACTAGCTGTTGCTCGGCACTTTTTCTTATCCCATTCGACCATTTTACAATGAGAATGCAAGCTTTTAGTCAACTAGGTTGATGAAATGTGATGGCTTTCATGGATTTACCAAATCATACCCTACACTAATATTCATAAATGGCTTATTATGGAAAGAAATGGAGTTTTGTACACACGCTCTTTTCCAACTGGATTCGGTCAACATTAGCAATTCTGTTATTGATTAGGTAGATGCGAATTTAATTGATATTTATGATTACAAAATTTTTGCAATGATTTCAAGTCATATCCCCTCCCCCACTTTAATAGTGACGGCCACCCACAACCATCACAGGAGAATTATTACTTTTCGAATTAATCAATGAATCATCAATGAAAATCATTTACATTTTTTATGACATACTTGAGGTGACGTGGAGGAAGAATTGAATTGATGGTCCTGCTTGTAGCACTGGCATGATTATTGTTTTTTATGGAATGAATTAGAGAGAAAAATATTTGTGGTTGTCAGATATTATATGTGTAACAACCAAGACAACTTTTTAATTATTCTAAAAAAACATAATAATCAGAAGAAATTGGTACAGAAAAGGAGATCACATGAATACCATCATCCTGTTACATAGATTAGAAAGGGAAGATCATATTACAGGGGGAAAAACATGGGTGTAATAGCCACCAAAAAAGTGGTTTTCAACTATTACTTATTGTCTGACTGCACCCCGGAAAGGGGTTTTCATAGTTAGATTTATTTTTGTTTTTATTTTTTATTTTTTTTCATTTTTATTTTTTTGAATAGGTGCAACAACTAACAAAAAGGTGTCTTTCAAATACTGCACTTATTGGAATTTCAAATTTTAAGGCTACAGAGGAGAATGCTCCCCTGTTGTCATAGCATGAAGATCGGAGTCTGCCACAATGTTGACAAATGATTCCTTCGAAGCGGGTTGATGATATAACCTTGGACAGTGTCCATTAACTGGTAATGACATCTTAGCAATGTCAATGGTGATCAATTGTACAGTCCAATTTCAAAATATTGTATCCACTCCGTAAGGACCTAGCGATCTAGTGCAGATCTTGCCTTTGAAATCTTTGAATATTGAATAATACGAAAGATCCCAACATCCTTTTTGAAAACTTTTCTTCCTAATAAACCCATCATTCCATCTGGATTTTTTCTACTGAATTATTTCTGTCCATTGAATGGCAGTCAGTCGTTTCTCTTCCAAATCATTGAGTTGTTTCAACCTTTGAGTCTATGTTGTATTCAAATTGAAATTGACCTGCAATGTTGTTATTAATGTCTTTGTTTCAAATTCTATGTGGAATAAGGGATTTTTACCATACACCAGTTCATATGGTGAGAAGCCTGTAGTATTTCTCCATGTTGTCCTGTAATCCCAACGTACCACTAGAAGCTTCTCAGCCTACTTTCTTTGGTGGCTGGCTATTGTCTTTGTTAATATTCCCTCAATTAATTTATTGGTGCTTTCTACTTGACCATTTTCTTGTGGATGATATGGTGTGGTGATTTTGTGATGAATTCCATACTTTTTAACCAAGTTCTTGATCAAATGAGATGTGAATTGAGGACCCCCATCTATCACTATCTCTGCGGGTATCCCGAAGCGAACAAAAAAATCTTGAAATAGGAAGTTTGAAACAACATGCTCTGTTGCTCCAGTTAGTGCCCTTGCTTCGACCCATTTTGTGACATAATCGGTGCAGACCAATATGTATGCTTTTTGCTGTGATGAAGGATTAATTAGCCCCACAAAGTCTAGGGCCCATTTCGCGAATGGTTATATTACTATTCGAGGCTGTAACAACATTCATATGATTTTAGAGGTCGGCCCATCCTTTGAAAACTATCACATCCTTTCACAAATTTCTTGGAATCCTAGAATATCCTTGGCCAGTAGCATCCCATTGAGAGTACTTTATGTCCTGTCCTATTGTCAATGAAGTGTCCTCCACAAGGTTTCTCATGAAAAGCCTTTAGGATCTCAAATAAGTCATCTTCTCTAACACATCATCTAATCTGGAAATGTGGCTTGTCGTGATAGAGATTGCCTTCTATCCAGGAGTAGGTAGAACTCTGTTGTATAATCTTCCTTATTTTCTTGGAAGACAATTGGTGTGGGAATTTTCCTGCAGAAAAGTAATTAGCTATATTTTCACACCATGGTGAGTGAGTAGAAATGGTAAAAATATACTCATCTGGAAAAGGATCCTCAGTAGCAGTGTAGTAATCACTTATAGTTAATCGAGAAAAGAAATCAGCAACTACACTATATTTTTTGGGTTTATCTAAAATTGTAATGTCAAATTCCTGTAACAGCAATAACCATCATGTAACTCTACCATTAGTAACATGATTTTTCATTAAAAATCAAATTGCAGCATGGTTAGTGTGTACAAATACTTGGTACCCGGTGATGTAGTGCCAAAATTTGTTGATAGCACACACTACTACTAGGAATTCTTTCTCAGCAAGAGTGTAGTTAATTTATGCTAGAGTTTAGTTATTGTTGATGTAATAAATGGCATAGGGATTTTTATGCTCCAGCTGCCCCAAAACAACACCCAAAACAATGACAAATGCGTCTGTAGCAATATAAAACGACAATTCCCAATTTGGTCCTCGTAAAATAGGTGTTGTTGTTACATATTTATTCAACTTTAAAAAGTCCTTCTCAAAATTTTCTGTCCACACAAATTCTGCATCTTCATCAGTAATGAAAATAGAGGAGAAGAAATCTTTTAAAAATTCTCTATAAACCTCCTATAGTATCCTACATGTCCCAAAAAATTACGTACCTCTTTCGGAGTCTTAGGGGCTGGGATTTTCGAGATTACCTCAATTTTTGTAGGATCTACCTTGATTCCATCTACTGAAATGAAATGTCCCATCATAATTCCCATGGTCATCATCATGTGGCATTTTTCCATAGTAAGAGAAACATTAGTTTGTTCACAACATTCCAGCACTTTGTCCAAGTTATCTAATGATGTTTCAAAGGCATCCTCATAGGTTGTAAAATAATCCATAAATATTTCAATAACAATCATTCAAAAGATCATAAAACATACCTAATAATGCACTTTGAAAGGTTGCTAGTGCATTGCAGAGACCAAAGGGAAAAATTTTGTACGCAAAAGTACCCCATGGAAAAGTAAAGGTTTTCTTGTCTTGATCTTCTAGAGAAATCTGTATTTTGTTATAGCCACTAAACCCATCTAGAAATGAAAATATTTTTTCTCCATAAATAGTTTCCAAGACCTGATCAATAAATGGTAAGGGAAAATGATCTTTTTGAGTGGCCTTGTTAAGTTCTTTATAGTCGACACAAAAACTGCATTTTCCATTCTTCTTCGGAACTATGACAAGTGGAGACACCCACTGACTATCAGAAATAGGGTAGATGAAGTTAGCACTAGGGATTTTTTGCAATTCTTATTTTACTATCTCCTTAAGTGCGGGGTTCATTCGGTGCTGAGGTTGTTTAATAAGTATGCAATTTTCTTTAAGGTAAATGGGGTGAATGCATAGGGTAGGATGGATTCCTCTAATATCACTATAGTCCCACACAAATGCCTTTTTGTATCTTTGTAACAGTTGTATCAACAATCCATTTTTTTTAGCAGTAAAGTTAGGATTGATGTTTAAACATTTTCCAGGTTCGATTTCAATGGGACTGTTGATAGTAAGTTGAGTTTTTTTCAAATGTTCAATAATTGCATCATCTTCCTCACCTTCTTCTCCCAAATATCTAATGGAGGCAATATGGAGTGGATTACTAATAAAACTATTAATAATATTGTCCCATGTTTCATCCTCAAAGTATTATGCCTTTTCCAAGCATGAGAAGAGGTAGGGAAAGATCAAATTCAAGTCCAAATTCATCCGACCAAGGAATATTCGAATCCATATGAGGTTTTTCTCGGGGATAAATATTTAGGTTTTGAGTGGCCTATGCATATGGGATCACCATAGAGCTAGACCTACATCCAATATATGCATATGTAGTGGCTAGCCACAGTTTTCCCAAGATTAAAGGATGTCCCCCCAAATTATATTTGGTTTGTAAAATAAGAAGGTTAGGTGGATAGTTCCAGGAGGCCATAGTGGTAACCACATATTCAGTCATTCCTTTGGGCTTAACACGGGACCTATATTCTAGTTCAAGCATTGTAGGTGTAGGTCTAAGTCCTTGAATTCCTAGAGAGATGAAGAGGTCTTTAGTCATAACGTTAATAGCTGCCCCTAGATCAATCAAGGTAGCAGATTCAACAAAGGTTGATAAATCATAAGATTGGACAATTTTCCCATGACATGGATAGTAGTAGAGTCTTTATTTTTCATCTAAGGTCTTTTTACGTATAGATCCCTCACTATTTTAGCATAGATAGGCACTTCTTTAAGAGCTTGTAACATTGGAATCCGTACATATAAATTTTGTAGCTCCTTAAGGAATTTGGATTTAGGTTGTAAGACCAGCCCAATTTCAGTTAATTGTTGGGGGTATGGGGGATTATGAATGCCAACAGCTAATTAAACTACCACAAATGTACCAAAATTACTCAGATTGGTTGTTATAGGAACAATAGACTTTCCCGAGTTGGCTATTACAGATGTAATAGCGGGTGCTGTATTAGCTGTTATATGTGTAACAAATGCCTCGTAATCATCCATATCCTTCCTAGGTGATTCACTTTCTTCGATAACAATGGAAGTGTGTTCAAGTCTGATTACTTTCCCTAACTGATTTTTAACCTCATTAAGTCTAATAGGAGTAATAAGATAAGTATGGAGGGTAACCGAAGCATCCATGCTATGGGCTGTCTTATTATTTGGATTGGGGTTAGGTTGTACAAGTAATTGGGGTTGGATAGAAGGTGTAGGATTGTGAATAGAAGGCAGTTTTAATTTTTGTTGTTTCATTGGTATTGGATGGGGTACTGGACCTTGACCATTGCCTATCTAGTTCGAACCCCAACGATTGGTTTGTGATGGAGTATATTGCATTAGTGGACGAGATAGCCACTGGTTCCATGGTGAAGGAAATTGTGTTGAGGAAGGAGTAGGATACTACAGTGCGTATTGATGATTGTTATAAATATTATTCCAAGGACAAAAAGAAGATAAATATGAAGGCATACCTGTAGGTTGTGGTTTCCATGGTCTCTTTGCTCTGATAAAATAAGGGGATTGAACATCCTCACTTGATTCTTGGAGTATCGCCTTAAGTCTGAGAAACTTAGGACACTGATTTGTAGAGTGTGCCAACTCAGAAACGTTACATAGGTTGACACTATTCAATCCATATTCTCTTTCCAAATGTTTCTTTTTTCACCGGGGACAAAATATTTCTAAGGCTGCTTCAGCTTCTACTTGTACCTTCTTGACTTGCACTGTAGTGATCTGGGAACAAAGAGTGCTAAGGAGATTGGTTTTAAAATCCTCGAATAATTTCCTGATCTTTTCTCTAGTTACTCCTCCACTTGTGGACTTCTATATCCGAAGTGAAGGGTCTCGAACTAAAGCTTTCCCCTTGACCTATCCTCTTGAGCTACGTAGACAAAGCTTCTTTATCTCATCAAATGTTTCTTGATATATGTCTCATTTTCCTATTATGTTCAGATGTTTCGGACAATGATCTTTTAAACATCTTAAGGATATTGTCTTTAAAATCTCTAGATCTAAGTTATTGAACTTAGACCTTTGTAAATTGTAGTGGAATCACTCCAGATAGTCTTCCAGGCTTACCTCCTGTTGTGAAATTCTGAAAATTTCATCCTTCAAATCCCTAGTTCAGTAGTAGTCCTGATACTTAAAGAGGAAGGCTTCTCTCATATCATTCCATGTTCAAATTGTGCCAACACCCAATCGCATGGAATAATTTCAGCTTTTGCATGTATAAAGTATACTCATAAAATCTACACAGCACATCAAATTCGAACAAAAAGGTATCAGGATCCTCAACATCCATCCCTTGAAAGGATGGTAGGGATGATAAATGGATGTTATTCATAGGAGCCTTGTCCTATGTTACTACTATTTGGAATTCAAAAGTAATAGAGTTATCTGTTTTGACATTCTCGTCCCCCATGTTTGATTCTTCCTGATAGGATGAACTAGCCTCAGAGTGCACTGGAGATTGACAAATAGAAGGATCAGGCTACTCCAGGATCAATTTTTTAACAACACTACCAACGTCCAATTGATGATCAACTGACTGTTGTTCCTTAGGTGCCTGATGATCCCCATTGGTCTCTCCGTGTCCTTCAATTCTCACATCATGATGAATAATTCTCCATTGTTGTTTTGAATATGCAGTTTTGATATCAAGAGTGGATATGATGTTTGAAGGACGGTGAGGTCCATCCACTGAAGACACCGATGATCCATGCCTTCATATGATAGCTGCTTTCTATGGTCCTTTCTTCCTATTATCTCTGTATGATATGGATTGTTCCTTTTTTTCCCTTCAAATCAAATCTCCAAAGAATGTTTTCCAGTACCCCCTCCAATACCAATGCAACAACAGAAATTACAACTGCCTTCTATTCAGAATCCTAGACCTTTTGTCCAACCCCAATTACTTGTACAACATAACCCCAATCCAAATAATAAGACAAGCGATAGCATGGATGCTTCGGTTACCATCCATACTTATCTTATTAATCCTATTGGACTTAATGAGGTTCAAAATTGCTAGGGAAAGTAATCAGACCTAAACAAAATTCCATTTTTATCGTAGAAAGTGAATCACCTAGGAAGGATATGAACAATTTCAAGGCATTTGTTACACACATAAAAACTAATACAATACCCATTTTTACATCTGTAACAGCCAACTCGGGAAAGTTTGTTGTTCCTACAACAGGCAATCCAAGTAAGGTTGGTACATCTGTCGTAGCTAACTTAGCTGTTGGCATTCAGAATCCCCCATACACTCAATGATTAACTAAAATTGGGCTGGTCTTACAACCTAAATCCAAATTCCTTAAGGAGCTACAAAATTTATATGTACGGATTCCGATGTTACAAGCTCTTAAAGAAGTGCCTATCTATGCTAAAACAGTGAGGGATCTATATGTAAAAATACCTGAGAGGAAAACTAAAGGCTCTACTACTATCTATGTCATGGGAAAATTGTCCGATGTTATGATTTGTAAACCTTTGTTGACTCTTCTACCTTGATTGATCTAGGGGTAGCTATTAATGTTATGACTAAAGGCCTCTTCATCTCTCTAGGACTTCAAGGAATTAGACCTAGACCTACAGTGCTTGAACTAGCAGATAGGTCTTGTGTTAAGCTCGAAGGAATGATTGAATATGTGGTTATCACTGTGGCCTCCTAAAACTATCTGGCTAACTTTCTCATTTTACAAACCAAATCCAATTTGGGGGGTCATCCTTTAGTCTTGGGAAAATTGTGGCTAGCCACTACATATGCATATATCGGATGTAGGTCTAGATCTATGGTGATCCCATATGCATAGGCCACTCAGAACCTGAATATTTATCCCAGATAAAATTCTGATATGGATTCGAATATTCCTTGGTCGGACGAATTTGCACCTAAATCTGATCTTTCCCTACCTCTTCTCATGCTTGGAAAAGCACAATACTTTGAGGATCGAACAGGGGATGATATTATTAATATTTTTATCAGTAATCCACGCCCTGTTTCCTCCATTAGAGATTTGGGAGAAGAAGGTGAGGAAGATGATGTAATTATTGAACATTTGAAAACAACTCAACTTACTATCAACAGTCCCGTTGAAATCGAACATGGAAAATGTTTAAACATCAATCCTAACCTTACTATTGAACAAAACATATTTTTGATACAATTGTTATAGAAATAAAAAAATGCATTTGCGTGGGACTATACCGATATGAAAGGAATCCATCGTACCCTATGCACTTGCCCCATTTACCTTAAAGAAAATTGCAAACCTATTAAACAACCTTAGTGCCAAATGAACCCCGCACTTAAGGAGATAGTAAAAGAATAATTGCAGAAAATCCTTAACGCTAATTTCATCTACCCTATTTTTGATAGTCAGTGGGTGTCTCCTCTTGTTATAGTTTTGAAGAAGAAAGGAAAATGGAGGGTCTGTGTCGACTATAGAGAACTTAACAAGGCTAGTAAGAAAAATATTTTTCCCTTACCATTTATTGATCAGGTCTTGGACACTCTTTCTGGAAAAAAATTCTTTTCATTTCTAGATGGGTTTAGTGGCTATAATAAAATACAGATTTCTCCAGAATATCAAGACAAGATGACCTTTACTTTTCCATGGGGTACTTTTGCATACAGAATCCTTCCCTTTGGTCCCTAGTGCAACGCATCAACAACCTTTCAAAAGGAAATATTAGGTATGTTTTCTGATATTTTGAATGATTGTTCTTGAAATATTTATGCATTATTTCACATCCTACGAGGATGATTTTGAGACATTATTAGATAACTTGGACAAAGTGCTGGAATGTTGTGAACAAACTAATGTTTCTCTTAGTATGGAAAAATGCCACTTGATGATGACCAAGGGAATTTTGTTGGGACATTTCATTTTAGTAGATGGAATCAAGGTAGACCCTACAAAAATTGAGGTAATCTTGAAAATCCCAGCCCCTAAAACTCCGAAAGAGGTACGTAGTTTTTTGGGACATGTAGGATACTATAGGAGGTTTATAGAGAATTTTTCAATGATTGCTTCTCGTCTATTTTCATTACTAATGAAGTTATGGAATTTGTGTGGACATAAAAGTGTGAGAAGGCCTTTTTAAAGTTGAATAACTATGTAGCAACAACACCTATTTTACGAGGACCAAATTGGGAATTGTATTTTCATATTGCTAGAGACGTATCTGGCATGGTTGTGGGTGTTTTTTTGGGGTAGCTGGAGAATAAGAAGCCCTATGCCATTTATCACATCAGAAATAACTTAACTCTAGCATAAATTAAGTACACTCTTGCTGAGAAATAATTCCTAGTAGTAGTGCATGCTATCAACAAATTTTGGCACTACATCACCTGGTACCAAGTATTTGTACACACTAACCATGTTAAAATTCAATTTTTAATGAACAAGCATGTTACTAATGGTAGAGTTACATCATGGTTATTGCTATTATATGAATTTGACATTAAAATTTTAGATAAACCTGGAAAAGATAATGTAGTTGCTGATTTCCTTTCTCGATTAACTATAAGTGATGACTGCACTGCTACTGAGGATCCTTTTCCAGATGAGTATATTTTTACCATTTCTACTCACTCACCATGGTATTTAGATACAACTAATTACTTTTCGGAAGGAAAATTCCCACACTAATTTTCTTCCAAGAAAAGAAGGAAGATTATACAACTGAGTTCTACCTACTCCTGGATAGAAGGCAATCTCTATCACACCGAGACAGATTTCTAGATTAGGTGATGTGTTAGAGAATATGAGTTATTTGAGATCCTAAAGGCTTTTCATGAGGAACCTTGTGGAGGACACTTCATTGACAAGAGGACAGGACATAAAGTACTCTCAATGGGATACTACTGGCCAAGGATATTCTAGGATTCCAAGAAGTTTGTGAAAGGATGTGATAGTTGCCAAAGGATGGGCCAACCTCTAAAATAATATGAGATGTTGTTACAACCTCAGATAGTAATATAACCATTCGAGAAATGGGCCATAGACTTTGTGGGGTGAATTAATCCTTCATCAAAGCAAAAAGCATACATATTGGTCTGCACCGATTATGTCACAAAATGGGTCGAAGCAAGGGCACTAACTAGAGCAACACAGTAGGTTGTTTCAGACTTCCTATTTCAAGATATTAGTGTTTTCTTTGGGATACCCATAGAGATAGTGACAGATGGGGGTCCTCAGTTCACATCTCATTTGATCAGGAACTTGGTTGAACAACATGGAAGTCATCACAGAATCACTGCACCATATCATCCACAAAAAAATGGTCGAGTAGAAAACACCAATAGATTCATTGAGGGAATCTTAACAAATACAACAACAAATACAGCATCCAACCACCAAAGAAACTAGGCTGAGAAGCTTCTAGTGGTATGTTGGGATTACAAGACAACATGGAGGAATACTACAGGCTTCTCACCATATGAACTAATGTATGGTAAAAATCCCTTATTCCACATATAGTTCGAAATAAAGATAGTAAGAACAACATTGCAGGTCGATCTAGATTTGAATACAAAACATACTCAAAGGTTGAACCAGCTCAATGAGTTGGAAGAGAAACGTCTGGCTACCATTCAATGGATAGAAATAATTCAGCAGAAAAGAGCCAGATGGCATGATGGGTTTATTAAGAAGAAAATTTTCTAAAAAGGATATTGGGCTCTTTGTTTGATTCAATATTCAAATATTTCAAAGGCAAGATTTGCACTAGATCACTAGGTCCTTACGGAGTGGATACGGTATTTGAAAATTGCACTGTACAATTGGTCACCATCGACATTGCTAAGATGTCGTTACTAGTTAATGGGCACTGTCTAAGGTTACATCATCAACCTGCTTCAAAGGAATCATTTGTCAACATTGTCATAGAATCTGATCTTCATGTTATCACAACAAGGGAACATTCTCCTCTGTAGCCTTAAAAGTTTAAATTCCAATAAGTGCAGTAGTTGAAAACCACCTTTGTGGCAGCTGTTGCACCTGTTTAAAAAAAAAAAAATGAAAAAAAAAAAAAAAATTAATCTAACTATGAAAACCCCTTTACGGGGCACAATCAGACAACGAGTAACAGTTGAAAACCACTTTTTTGGTGGCTATTACACCCATTTTTTTCTTCCTGTAATATCATCTTCCCTTTCTGATCTATGTAATAAGATGATGGTATTCATGTAATCTCTTTTTCTGTACTAATTTCTTCTAATTATTATGTTTTTTTTAGAATAATTTAGAAGTTGTCTTGGCTGTTACACATATAACAGCCGACAACCACAAATATTTTTCTTTTTAATTCATTCCATAAACAAAAATAATCATGCCGGTGCTACAAGCAGGACACCATCAATTCAAGTCTTCCTCCACGTCACCTCAGGTATGTCATAAAAAATGTAAATGATTGTCATTGATGATTCACTGATTAATTCAAAAAGTAATAATGCTCCTGTGATGGTTGTGGGTGGCCGTCACTATTAAAGTGGGGGGGATATGACATGAAATCATTTTAAAAAGGTTGTAATCATAAATATCAATTAAATTTGCATGTACCTAATCAATAACAAAATTTCTAATGATGACTGAATCTGGTTGGAAAAGAGAGTGTGTACGAAACTCCATTAATTTCCATAATAAGCCATTTATGAATATTAGTGTAGGGTAAGATTTGGTAAATCCGTGAAAGCCATCACATTTCATCAACCTCCTAGACTAAAAACTTGCATTATCATTGTAAACTCATCAATTGGGATAAGAAAAAGTGTCGAGCAGTAGCTAGTTCAGAGACACAATGATGTTATAGTGAGACTGAACAACAAAGAAGTAAACTCAAAAACTTAGTGATATTACAGTGTTGCTGAACATTAAGAAGAAAATTTAGAAACAAACAATAGAGATGGGTGGATAAGTGGTCAGTAATGAGCTAGATTCCATGGACGCTCTGTAGAATTTCCTAGAAGCTTACCATATATTCAGAGATGCTGGATGGGTTGAGTTTTTCCATAAGCTTGAAAGATTAGATGAAGCATTGACAATTGAATTTGCTTAGAACTTGAAAAATAATAAAACCTGAGTAAGGGGCATTCAAGTGGTGGTGACTGAAGAAGTAATTACTTGAGTAACTTCATTATCAGTAGAGGGGGGAGGTGGTTTAATAGAAAAATTAATGAGCCCTCCTTGAAAGAAAATTTCCTAGTAGGAGAAGAGAAACTGGAGAAGAAAGGGAGAGGAATTAATAGATTCTCACTTCCTCACCCCTGGGAAGATGTTTCCCTGGGCTTGATCAAATATATCACTTGAGAGGGGAGATCCACGGTAGTGTTCAAATATCACTTATCTTTGCTAAAATACCTTCCACACCAGCAAATAATCAATGTTCCATTCTATTTTCTAGGAAACATCAAGCACATGGAGGTAGAAGTAAAAATAGCAGCACACATAGAAGCATGTGTGACTAATCACGAACTCAGTAAGCTGATTTTGTTTGATTCAATAGGGCAGCAAGGAAAAAATTGGGAAGAAATCAAGATAAAAAGATGAAGAACAAGATGGGGGAAACAGACCACAACTTCAGGAGGAAGTCAGGAAAAGGTGGAGACCCAGACTCAGCCTACTAGAGTTAGGATTGGGAAGAAGCCTATTGATGAACCAATTGGCGACAGAAGACCGAAAAAAAGAGTGAGGGTCAACATACTTGCAAAACCCTTGCCTATGACTGAGAAGCAGACAGAAGAAAAAATTTTAGAAGAAGAAAGGCAACCTTCATCATCGGGTAAGGACCAAAACCAATGCCTTGTGTTTAGAAATTGGAAATTGAAGAAAGGAAAATGAGGAATTGAAGTGGAAATTATCCTAGGGAAAAGAAATCTTGGTGTTAGTATGCATGACAGGTTTTCAAAACTTAACAACAACATGATGTAATTCACCTAGAGAAAATATCAGCCCAATGGAAGTAGAAACAGAAGTGCAGGAGGCTATTAGACAAGAAAATGCTGATGATACTGCTACTACACAAGAACCAACAGTTAAATTTGAGCCTCCTATAATAATCGACCTAGAAGCCGACACACAAGAAATGTGGAGGCCACTCCTATTTAGAAGAAACAACAATGGACACATAGGCGACTCTAGGTAAAAACAAAGGGGATGACACACAAGAGCCCACCGAAGAGGCTGTTGTTACACAAGAACAAGTAGCAGAGGTGGAACAACCCCATGAAGCAGAGGATGGTACACTTATTGTTGATGAAGGTATTGAATTTAGGAGAACGTCAAGTCCCATATCAGGATGGGATTCTGAGAAACTCTTGTTAATTTCTGAGTTACAAAAATTGAAACAAGAATAAATCTTCCTTTGGGATGGGATGATTTCGCTAAAGGAACATCAGAAATAAATAGACATTTTACATGAAATATGGGTGGAAGCAGAGTTGAAGAAACGGTGGGATAATTATAAGAAGTAAGAAGCTTTGAAGAAACAAAAAAAAAAATTTCATGCTGCTGTTACAGGAGTAGATTTGAGACGTCACCATAGATAAGAAGAAAATACATGACGTTGCCCTCAACTTACTGGGTTGTAGGCAACCTTCTCCATCTTATCCTATTTTGTGTTGGAATGTTGCTTCCTATTTCAATTGAAACCCATTATGGAGGAAAAACCTTATTTATGTTCCTCCACTCGTAAGTTTCTGGATGTGTTACGTGCCTCTGATTTTGATGAGAAAAGTTTGCTGTGTGAACTATTTTTACACGAAATTATTTCTGAACATGTGAGTATGCAGACAGTTGTGATAATATTCTCTTAAATGGGAGATATTCAATTAAGGGCTTTTGTGTCCTTCATGAGGAATCAAATTGAATGGAATATGGAAATTAAATCTATGGATACTAATGAGGAGAAGACAACATGATGGGTTAGGGCATAACCAGGACGGGCTGCTGAGTTGAGATGAGAATTGAGGAGAATGTTGAGTACCCCTGGGATCAAACAACCAGCTGCCACTTATAGAATAAGAAGTGTGGAGTTCTACCACAATAATTTTGCAATGATGAACAACGGAGCTTTGAAAGGGTGTTTAAAATGCATAGAAGCCATGAGTGTTGAGCAATTGAAGGGATATCCATTCCCATTCAAAAATTTTATGGTGCATGTTACACATGTACCAACCTACACATAGATTGTACAATCCCTTGGTGCTTTGTGGTTGGGATTGAAGTTCAAGATTCCTTTGATCTGTTTTCCCATTGAGGATTGCTAGACCAATTAAAAATTAAGTAAGTATCAGTCAGAATCCTTGGTATGATAGTTGATGGCCAATCAGGTATACATGTCTGTAGACGAAGACATAGTTGGGGCTTATGTATCAATACAGTGGTGTTGCTTTTGTTCAACTGAGAATATATCTGCTTCAATTTCAATGCTTATATGCTGTTACACATTTGATAATAGAGATACCATTTAGGTACTTATTGTGTGGCGAGATAGACAGATCAATTGAAGTGTGATTTCAATCTTGTAGATTCTTTTATTTCTGCATGAGTGATTTATTTTCAGCATTTATTTCAACAACGATTTATTTTATTTGAAATTACATCTTGTTGGTGTATTAGTACAGACAGTGCAACTATCATTGGAAGAAACAGACGTCCCAGGATTCATAACTAAATGTGTGTTGTTCAGTTACTTAATAAGTGATTTATATAGTCCAACAATACCCACTAATGAATTTTTTTCTCTTCACTCTACATAGTTTAGACTTATCATTCATGTTTATTGCAATAACACATAAATCATCCTTCAAGGATTTGTCCTCACAGTTCTCAGATCTTGCATCATTATGAGAAAGATAAAGACCATATAGAATATTTCTCTTTACTATATGTATAACGACTCCTTCCTTGCAAACACATAGAGGCACCAACTTTAAGCATCCATTTATATGATTATTAGACTCCAATAGTTTATTAGATTTTCCTTCAATAAGGTATTAAAAAATAAGTCTCACAGAATTAAAAATACAAACACCATAAACACCACACGTTACAAAAACATCACATCAATTCTCCACAACTTTCCATCCCAATTTCTAATTTAATTTAGCTTCTTCAAGTTTTCTTTCATTTCTTGTGTGTTGAGCCCTCAAGTCAATTCCATGTGTATAGTATAGTTTTATAATAGAATTCCTAGTTCTTGGAAGCCTTTTGAGTCAACCCTAGTGGGCAAAAAACATCTTAAATGCATGTATTGAGGTATATCAAATCATAACATAGACACCTTTGCCATTTCTAAATGAAAAATGTATGATTATGTCAAAAATTTATAGCATTTGAGGCATAGGGATTTTTCTATGCACCTAGGGTTTTTGTAGGTTTTAACCCTGTATAGAAATTATCTACAAACAAATCTTAAAATGATATAATAAACAATAGCGAGAGCACAAAACATAAAACAAATAAACACAGATATTTTCCCCTGGATCCCAAATGGGGATGAACAACTTAATTTTTCATTATATTCCTTTTAGTGTTACAATACATATATATACATGTTGAAGCATACATAAACCCCAATTCATTAACCTTGGATTAGAAAATAACCGTAGTTCCATTGACCAAATCTACAAAATACCAGGGGTCGAAAACCATCATGCCCCAAAACCATGTGTATACCCATGCACAAAACCATGGGCAGATCCACCCACCAAAAAATAAGGTCTAAAAAATTCTTCCTAGGGCGCTACCACCCCCCCGTGTGACCCCCCCTCTATGCCCGACGCAACGTACAAGAGATTCTATCGCCACCCCTGTGGCCCTCCTACATGTGACTAGTTGTGGAAAGAATATAACACATACCTAACATTCTCCCACTTGTTGTTTTCTTTCTGCAGGGGACCACAAGAGAGCTAAGTCACTAGCCCAACTTTGCAACACCCATTGTTTCTCTACATGAAGAGAACTTCTGAGTGCTCACGGAATTCATCAATGCATCTGCAAAATTCTTTAAAGTGTCCACCTTTACTAGCAACACCCTTTTAGCCTGAACCATATGTCTCAAAAAGTGATATTGAACATCAACGTGCTTTGTCTTTGAATGAAAAGCAAGGTTCTTAGCCAAGAAAATGGCACTTTGGCTATCACATTCTATCCTAATAGCTTGCTACACCCCCATACTTGAACACAATCTTTGCAACCAAACAACTTCCTTGATTGCATGAGTGGTTGCCATGTATTCTGCCTATGTAGTTGAAAGAGCCACTACAGACTATTTTTTACTCATCCAACTGACTGCATGTGCAAATAGGCTAAACACATACCGACTTGTAGATCTTCTTTGATCCAGATCTGCAGCCCAGTCTGCATCAACAAAACCATGAATGTCCAACACTCTTTCCAATCCTGGTCTTCCCTCATAGCAGAAGCCATAATCACTAGTGCTGCACAAATATCTAAAAACCCGCTTCACTGCTATCCAATGCTCCTTTCCTGGGTTTGACATAAACCTGCTCAATACTCCCACTGCATATGCAATGTCTTGTCTATTTCAAACCATTTCATTTATCAAGCTACCCACATCATTTACATATGGAACATGAGACATATCCTCCTCCTCTTCTTGTGTTCTGGGACACTGTTCAACAAACAACTTTACACCTACAGTAATAAAAACATTTACCGGTTTTCTATCCTGCATATTTAACCTCTTCAATATAGTCTAGACATACTTCCTCTGGTTTAACTAGAGCTTGCTCTTTGCCTAATCTCTCTTCATTTGCATGCCCAAAATATAGTTTGCAGCACAAAGATCCTTCATTTCGAACTTGGAGAACAGTTGGGTCTTTAAATCTTGGAAATTTCTTTGTCATTTCCAATCAACAACATATCGTACACATTCAAGACAAAATAAATAACACAGTCACTAATTAATTTAAAATAAACACAGTGATCCTCCTTGCTTCTGGTGAGGCCAAGCCCCTGTATATAGGTATCAAATTTCTGATACCACATCCTTGGTGACTGTTTTAACCCATAGAGAGACTTTTTTAACCTGGATACTAGTTCATTCTTACCCTTCACCATAAAGCCTTCAGGGTTCTTCATGTAGATATCCTCTTCCTGATTGCCATGAAGAAATTTTGTCTTCACATTCATCTCTTCTACCTCAAAATCAAATGCAACAACAATAGATAAAATTAGTCTAATAAAAGTAACCTTGGCAACAAGAGAAAAAATATCACCAAAATAAATTCTCGACACCTGGGAATAACCTTTTTCTACTAATCGAGCATTGTATTTATCCACCTTGCCTTCTACATTTATGCTCTTCTTAAACACCCATTTTCTCCTAATGGACTTCCTTCCAGCCAACAACTCCACCAGATCCCATGCCTCATTTTTGTGCAAGGATTCCGTTTCATCAACCATGGCCTCCTTCAAGAATTTTCCATCCTCTGAATCTACTACCTCCCTGAAAGTTCTGGGATCATCATCAATTATAGTTAAAGAATATGGAATATATCTTTCTCATTGTCTTCTTTCCCAAACTGATCTTCTCACAACTAGAGTTTGTGGCTCTTCCTCTTCTGAGTCTTCATTTGTTGTAGAGTCTGATTCATCCTCCTTTAGCTCAAACTCTATCTTCTCAAGTTCCTTTGGTAGGAATTCCTGTTTAACAACATATTTCACCTCTCTAAACACCACATCTTGGTTGTACACAACCTTCCTTGTTTCCGGGTTCCAAAGCCTGTAACCCTTTAAACCATCATTATACCCAATAAAGATGCACCTTTAAGATTTATTATCCAACTTGGTCCTTTTCTCCTTCGGAACATTTACATATGAATCACATCCAAATACCCTTAGATGTGAAAGAGAGGGTTTCTTACTAGTCCATGCCTCATGTGGAGTCCTATCCTCCAACACTGATGAAAGCGATTTGTTAACCAAGTAACATGCAGTCTCCACTGCCTCTACCCATAATTCTTGTCCTATCTCGGTACCACTGAGCATGCTTCTTGCATTTTCCATCATCGTTTTGTTCCTTATTTCTGCAACTCCATTTTGTTGAGGTTTGTATGGAGTAGTCTTATGCCGTGCTATACCACACTTCTTACAGAAATCATCAAATTCCTTCCTGCATAACTCCCCACCATTATCTGTCCTCAACTACTTTTTCTTCTTCTATGTGTGGTTTTCTACCAGAGCCTTAAACTCTTTAAATCTGTCAAAGACTTCAGATTTCTTCCTAAAGAAAAATATCCATGTATTCCTTGAGAAGTCATCTATGAATGAAACATAATACATAGACTTACCCAGTGATGGAACCAACACAAGTCCAAACACATCACTGTGCACAAGCTCTAATATCTTGTTCGCCCTCTTAGCACTAGAAGGAAAAATCACCTGATTCTACTTCCCATACACACAATGTTCACAGAAATTGAAATCTAGAGAGCTATTAGACATGCCTTCTACCATACCATTTCTATGCAGTATCCGAAGGCCCTTCTCTCCAATATTTCCAAGCCTTTGATTCCATAGCAAGGTCGTTTCTCTAGAGATCGCTAGGCTTTCCTCTCCACTTCCAGGAACCACATAACTGTTGCACCCATCAATAAAAATGTTTCCCTAAAGCTTGTATAGAGTTCCAATCTGAAATCCCCGAACCATCTTACAGGTATATTTCTCGAACACTGTTTTTACACCTGAATCATCCATATTGCTTACGAAAATCAGATTTATGGCCAATGCAGGAATGTGCAGAACACCATGAAGTGTTCTAATCCTTCCAGCTTGCATCTTCAGCTTTAATTTCCCACATTTGGTGATTTTGGCCTTCCCATCATCCCCTTGGAAGACATCACTGCCATCATATTTCTCATACTCGCAGAACCATTCCCTATAGGGAGTGAAGTGAAAGGATGCACTCGATTCAATCAACCATGATTCATGATCTACATGTGTATTTGAAGAATAAGCATCATCAGATCCCTTTCCTTTCTTAGGAGCTTTAGATCTGGAGTCATTTTTGTAGTGCCCTTCCTTTTTGCATTTCCAGCACACCTTGACAAGCTTTCCAAGAAATTTAGATCTCCTTATAGATTTAGATCTCCCACTCGAAAAATTATTCTTCTTTATGTTCTAGGACCTTCCTCATATAGATAAGGCATCTCCATTCTAATGCTCCATATTTATCCCTCTCATTTCCTCTGATAGCAAGGCTGAGACAATGTCATAAAAATTCCAAGTAGTTGTATTGCTACCTATTGCAATAACCATATTGTCCCAAAAATTTGGTAGAGAACAAAATAAATTGATGCTGTTATCTTCATCTGAGATTTTAATATCAAGAGATGATAGTTGGCTTACCACGGTATTGAAGGTGTTTAGATGCTCTGTCACCAAGTCTCCATCCTTTATCCTCAGGTTATACATCTTTTTCCGCAGGAACAATTTATTCAACGGAAACTTAGATTGGTACAAAGTCCCTAGCTTGTCTCACAAGGTCTTCATTGTAGCTTCCATAGATACATTCAACAACATTGAATCTGAGATACATAACCATATTGTGCTCTTTGCCTTCCGATCTATCTTCTTCCAATCTTCATCTGACATTTCCGTTGGTTTAGTACCCAGATCTACCGTGATCCACTGATCTTTATCCACCAGGAGATCCTCCGTCTTGAGCTTCCAAAACTCAAAAATATCACTATTAAATTTCATGATCTCTATGTTTCCCCCGCTCACCATCTTCTTTCACCTCAAGAATCGATCCCACAGATCTCCCACTAAACAGGGTCTACCTTAGGCCCCAATAAAAAACCCCTTAGCGGAAAAGGTGTCCCCTTAAAGATGAAACAACTCTGATACCAAATGTAGGTTTTAACCCTATACAAAAATTATATGCAAACAAATCTTAAAAACATAAAATAAAGAATAGTAAGAGCATAAAACATAAAACAGATAAACACAGAGATTTTCCCCTAAATCCCAAATCAGGATGACCAACTAGATTTTTCATTATATTCCTTTTAGTATTACAACACATATATATACATGCAGAAGCATACATAAACCCCAATCCATTGACCTTGGATTAGAACATAACCGTAGTTCCCTTGATCAGATCTACAAAATACCAGGGGCCAAAAACCATCATGCCCCAAAACGATGTGCAAACCCATGCACAAAACCATTGGTAGGTCTTCCCACCAGAAAGTAAGGTCCAAAAAATTTTTTCTGGGCCATTGCCCTAGACACCAAATAAGGGGTGATTTCACCCCCCCGATGAACCCCCTGTTTTTCCTAGCACAACGTATGAGGAGAATTGTCACCACCCCCTGTGACCCCCCCCCCCCCCCCCAATGCGTGAGTAGTCGTGGAAAGAATATAACACATATCCAACATTTTTATCACCATCATATACTTCTTTATTTGGAGCATATTAGATCCTTCTTCAACTAAGGCTTCTCCAAAAAAGTTTATTAATTGACATCAATGTAAAATCTATCAAACACATATTGTTTCTATTATGGACTCTACTATTTCTATAAATAAGTGAAGAGAATTGTATGAATCCCACATAGAATTGGAGCTTGTGCAACTCCTGTGAAAATCTTCAACCTATAGTTTACACATGATGACCCCATGGTATTGTATTTTGATATCAAAGCCTTCATGAATGTCATATATTCCACTTAGGTGAAGTCAGGTTCCCTCTTATAACCTTAATAGAGGCCCTCTACCATACATACTCTCACTTTCTTTAATATCAAAATGTTGACCAATTATAGTTTATTCCATTTGACTCTGTTGGCCGAAGTTGTCATTGATGTCAATATGAGCATTGTTTAAGATGGTAAAACCCTAGATCTATTAAACCCTAATGTCTAGATTCCTAAATGTATACCCTATTCAAAATATTAGCTCTATCAATCCCATATTTCTTCATTCACCCTAGCTTATTTTTATTCCTAATAGAACACCATTACAAAGTTATTACTAATTAATCCTAGTTATATGAATGGGATACATAATCCTTAACTCTGAATATGTTTTGAAACAATATCAAAAATTCATTTGATTGGCACACAAAACATGTTCCCTATGACCATACATGGTAGACATAATGTTTAATGCTGGGAGCATTGTGTACAAACATGACATGCATATTACTACATGGTAGACATAATGCACAATGCAAGAAACATGGTGTACAAACATAGCATACATGTTACTACATGGTAGACATAATGTACTATGTGGGTAGAATGGTGTAATGCATCAATCAAGTGGCAGACAAGGTCTTTTTGCATGGTTTTTTATATGATCCATATTTCACATGGTAGACCAATATTCGACATGTCCACTTAAGAAGCATATCCATATGTTATCACTGTGTATAATAAAACTCGACTAATTGAGAGATTTTATCCATTAAAATTAGTTTAATCCTATTTTAAACTCTCCATAAAATAAAGGAGTCGTATTATATCTTTATCATGATATAAGAAAAGTGTATTTTGTATTGGTCAGCTACAAATTAATCATGCCGACTATCCATAAAATTGTGTCTCTTGAAATGAGACAAGCCACTATAAATATAAGCTCAAATACTTCATTTCAAGCATAAAAAAAGTTCAGTGAAGGACATAGAATTTGGATTAGAATCTCAAAAGTAACCAAGGAGATCAAGTTTGGGACAAGTATGTTTTAACACCTATAGCTGCAATAGCAAGGTGTGAAGCCTTCTTTCAAGGTTAGAGTACACCACATAATTTTGGAACTTATATAAGAAGTATTTCATGGGAACTCAAATGGTGTGGATCAAATCCTCTCTACAGACTGTGGTTTATCTTTGAATAGTGAAGATCATGTTTCAGATATTGCTTGTGGACTGTGTAATCAGTTTTGGATTGGATTTATTTATGCTCGAGCATATAATTGGTGCAACAATCTTCCTCCTATTGCTCGTGACGTTACCTACTGTTTAGCTCGGTAAAAATAGCAACACGGCTTCATTATTCTTGAGTCATACTCCTTGTTGTGCTATTAATCATAGAGCTTCTATGTTTATACTTCCTCTAGTATTAACCTCAAAAAAATGAAGTAAACAATGTATAAATCAAGGATGGTTCAAGGATTCTTTTACACTTACATATACAGATTTAAATTATGATTGCACAACATTAATATAGCTACAGTGAAGTCCAGTGGTGGATACCTATATTGGATAGTCAAGAAAATTTTTTTTTTGAGCTAATTGAACATTTAAAAGTTGAAAAGTACAGTGGCTTGATGCTTGTGACATAGCTGGACCTTGGTGTCACTCTAAGACTATGAACTAAGATTGCAGTAGTGGATTCATATGGTGGATAAATTACAATGAAGAAAAAGTAGAGCCAAAATCAAGAAGTGAACAATGAAGAATTTGGTCAAGGTCATACAACCATCATGATGTGACATTCGAGAAGTTTGTTTGGGTCAAATGAAGAGTTGTGGTGAAAAATTCTAAGAATAAAAGGTTGTCATTCATTATGTGACATGAAGACTAAGTGTGACAGGGCTTGTTGAAGAATATTTTGGGAATTGTGAAGAATAACCAAAGATATTTTGATGAATTGAAGTTGTGGGTTGGAGGCCAAGATTTTGGAGTCTCATATAGATAAGGTTGGTGCCTTGGAAAATAGCATTGGAGCCCTAGAGGATTGGAGTCCTTAAGAAACTAGGTTTCTGCCTGTATGAGAGATACGATTGGAGCCCTAGAGGTCGGTGCCTCAAATTGACAAGGTTGGAGCCTTCGAAAGACCATGTCGGTGCTTCGCACAATACAGGTTGGAGCCTAGAAGATTGGATTCTTCATCTTGGGTTGGAGCCCTGTATCATTATTGTAATTTACTTATTGTAAAGAGGAAACTAATAATAGTATCTATGCCATCATTTTTTAATTTTCTGCTCTAAATATAAGTGATCTAACTGGTAAAATTAAGAATTGAAAAGAAATAATGATTCACCCCCCTCTCATTATTTCCAAGAATTGATATTGGAGCCAGTAACTTCACTTAAAGCCTAAGAGCTTTAAGGTTGAGAATTAGAACACAAATGGCAAAGAAAAGGAAGAAATTCTCTAATCCTCCTAAATACGTGTCTTCCTCAACCATCGAAATTGAAGTCAATCAATTTGCAAAGGCCCCATTATTCAATGGAAACTTTGATATATAGGAGGAAAGAATGAGGAATTTCTTAAAGACTCAAGGCATTGAAGTTTGGAAATAAGTGGTTACGAATAACATGATGGACGGAGAATCCAACGAGTATAATAGAAGAAAAATGAAACAAATGTTAAATGGGCTACTTGATTCTATGAAGGCCAATTTTGAAAAATATTCGATAGCAAAAGTCACGTGGGACAAAATTCATGATCTTCACTCAAAATGAGTGTCGACAATTATCTCTAGTCAAGAAGATGATGGAAAACAAGAAATAAGTAGAGAATCCATCAAGGAGGCTGAAGATAAGGGAGATGACAACAAGGCTAAAGAAGACCTAGAAGATGAAGGGAACAAAGAAAACTTTGAAGAATATCTCATGAATAAATTTATGGCTTCCATGGAAGAGATTAACAATTTGAAAAAGGAAAATGAAGAACTTAAGAAGAAAGCACAAGATGGTAACCAGGACAAGAAAAGGAAGGAAGTTGACTCTTTCAAGCTTCAAGCACAAGAAAGAGATGGGGAGCTCACCAAACTTAAAGAGGCATTTCATCAAAACAAACGAAAAAATCATGAAGAAGTCATATCTATGACAAATGAATTGGATAATGAAAATAAAAGGGAAGAAACTTTGTCAAGCCACCTTCAACAAATACTTAAGAGCTTGAATAATCTTGAAGCAGAGATTGGTAAATACAAGGAAGAGGAATCCTCTCTTAAATCTCAGCAAGAAGAAAAGAATGAAGAAATCTTCAAACTAAAATTAGACATCAATCTTCTCATGGAAGAAACATGTGAAGCTACAAGAATAAAAGAAGAAATGGAGAGCAGTCTAGAAAAGGAGAATGAAGAAGTCTTCATAATGAAATCAAACATCATCTCCCTTAAACATGAAGCACAAGAAGCGACAAGGATGATGGAAGAAACGAAGAAGAAACTAATCATGGAAGATGAAGATTGTGAAAAATTGAAAGAAGAATTTTTCTCTCATAAAAAGGAGGTTGACTTTCTGAATAAGAAATTGAAGAGTTCTCAAACACTAGATGACATCCTAAGTCATCAAATATCCCCCCTTGATAAATCAGGTCCTGGCTATGCAGGTGAACCCTCAAGAAAGAATGATAATGATTTAAACAACAAGGATGTAAGGAAGCCATGAAGAAATGATACTCCTAATTACAACAAAGGCAAGAGTCAAGATGACATTAGAAGAAACCCTACTCCAAGGAGATTTACAGATGATGTCAAGAATACAAAAGGAAATGAATATCATCAAACAATTCCAAGGAAAAAATACTTTAGAAGTACTTCAAGGAGCTCATCATCTCCCAGGTACCAAAGTATATTTCTTGGTTATTTCTATTCCTGTACAAACTTTGGAACATGGAAAAATATTGTAGGGCATATCACAAAGACATATATAATGGTCTCCATCAATCTCCTAGAAGCAATTTTACAAGGATTCATGATCTCTCATTCATGAACAAGATGGAGTGCTTCAATTTCCATAACATTGGACATATGGCTCATGATTGTAACTTGACTTGCTTTCCTCAACAAGCTAACATTATGTCAACCAAGCTAGAGAATAAAGTTACACAAGTATGGGGAAGGAAGCAAATTGGATCCGAAAGTCTCTTAAACACTCAATCCAACAACACATGTTGTTGATTTTATGAAAACATCCTTGGAAAATTTTATATTTGAAGTGTTTGATGATGAGAATCTGGGAAAAAGGAGACAATGAATACTATTAGGGGGAGCTGGTGACTCATGACTATTCTTGAAGAAGTCTTCTAGGAAAAGGTGTTGTGGAATACATGATGAGTCACACTTCGACAATCCTGACAAAGAATCTCTCGAGAGTAACTGCATTTTATAAAATAATGAAATTGTGAAGATTTCTTCCTCTTGATCACAAGGAAACAAACTTTCTTCTCTAAAGAAGCTAGAAGAGCTTATGCATGCAGGGGGAGTTGGTTCATCCATGGAGAATTGTAAAAACAACTGTCATGGAACACATTTCTAGAAAGAAGAGCACCATGACAGGGGAAGCATTGTAGCTATGAAGAGCTATTATTGACGAAGAAAATATGATAAGGGAAGAATCATTATAGGGGGGTACTTGAGCACCCCTTTTGTCATTGATGTAGAATGTTGAAGGGAAAGAAAAATTCCATGGATGAAAAAGGGGATATTTTTGGCCAAATTTCTCATTGATGTCAATATTAGAATTGTTGAAGATGGTAAAACCCTAGATCTATTAAACCCTAATGCCTAGATTCATAAATGTATACCTTATTCAATATATTAGCTCTATCAATCCCATATTTCTTCATTCATGCTACCTTATTTTTATTCCTATTAGAACACCATTAAAAAACTCTTACTAATTAATCCTAGTTCTATGAATGGGCTACATAATCCTTGACTCCGAATATGTTTTGAAACAATATCTAAAATTACTTTGATTAATGGCACACAAAACATGTTCCCTATGACTAGACATGGAAGACGTAATGTTTAATGCTGACAACATGATGTACAAACATGAAATTCATATTCCTACATGGTAGAAATAATGTATAATGCAAGCAACATGGTCTACAAACATGGCATGCATATTCCTACATGGCAGACATAATGTACTATGTAGGTAGCATGGTGTAATGCATCACTCACATGGCAGACAAGGTATTTTTTCATGGTTTTTTATATAATCCATCATTCACATGGCAGACCGATATTTGAAATTTCCACTTAAGAAGAATATCCATATATTATCACCACGTATAATACAACTAGAATAATTGAGAGATTTCATCCATTCAAATTAGTTTCATCCTATAGTAAATCTCCATAAAATAAAGGAGACATATTATATCTTTATCATGGTATAAGAAAAGTGTATTTTGTATTGGTTAGCTATAAATTAATCATGTCGGTTGTCCATAAAGTCGTGTCTCCTAAAATGAGGCAAGATAATATAAATATAAGCTCAAATACTTCATTTCAAGCATAAAAAATATGGTGAAGAACATCAAATTCAGATTAGAAGCTCAAAAGCAACCGAGGAGAGTATGTTTGGGATAAGTATGTTTTAGGAAATATAGCTGCAACAGCAAGGCGTGAAGCCTTCTATCAAGCTTGGAGTCCACCACAGAATTTTGGAATTCAGATAAGCAGATTTCTATGAGAGCTTAAATAGTGTGGATCGAATCCTCTCTGCGGACTGTGGCTTATCTTTGAACAGTGAAGATCTTGGTTCAAATATCGCTTGTGGAATGTGTAATGAGTTTTACATTGGATTTATTTTTGGCTCCGGCATACAATTTGTGCAAAAATCTTCCTCCTATTGCTCGTGACATTACTTACCCTTTCGCTTGGTAAAAATAACAACACTGCTTCATCATTCTTGAGTCATACTCCTTGTTGTGGTATTAATCACAGAGCTTCTATGTTTATACTTCATGTGTTATTAATCTCATAAAACTGAGGTAAATAATATAGAAGTCAAGGAGGGTTCATGGATGCTTTTACACTTCCATATACACACTTAAATTGTGATGGCAACATTAATATAGCTACAGTGAAGTCTATTGGTGGAGACCTATATTGGATAGTCAAAAAAAAGTTTTTTGGAGCTAATTGAACATTTAAAAATTGAAGAGTGTAGTGGTTTGACACTTGTGACATATCTAGACCTTGGTGTCACTTCAGGACTATGAACTAAAATTGCAGGAGTGGATTCATATGGTGGAAAAAGTACAGGGAAGAAAAAGTAGAGCCAAAATCAAGAAGTGAATAGTGAAGAATTTTGCCAATCTCATACAACCATCATGATGTGACCTTGGAGAAGTTTTTTTGGGTGAAATGAATAGTTGTGGTGACAACTTCTAAGAAGAAAAGGTTTTCATTGATGATGTGACGTGAAGACTAAGTGTGATAGGGCTCGTTGAAGAAGACTTTGGGAGCTGTGAAGAATAACCAAAGATATTTGATGAAGTGAAGTTGTGGGTTGGAGCCTCATAGAGAAAAGATTGGTGCCTTGGAAAATAGGGTTGGAGACCTAGAGGATTAGAGTCCTCAAGAAAATAGGTTGTGACCTGTATGAGAGATAGGGTTGGAGCCTTGGAAAGACTAGGTTGGTGCTTGGCACAATACAGGTTGGAGCTTGGAATATTGGAGTCTTCATCTAGGGTTGGAGCCAATATCATTATTACACAATATTCTCACATGAAAGGTAAAACACCAAAATATGCTTATTACATTGTCACATATGACAATACTGGAGTAATTTAACAGTTGTTTTTATACTTGATTTTATTAGTTTCTTGACACATGTGAAATATGTCACATAACCTTATGGGGATACTTATTTGAATATTTTAGTGACAATGTGTATGAAATAGTCTATTTTATAGATAAATCAAGTCTTAATTCACATGAATTCCTTAAAACATTTTTGTATTATGTGTTCTATCTTCTAGACTTGTGAAGGATTTTGTTGTGCCTTATGCACATTGAACAATATAATCACTCCATCCACATATTTGATGGAAAATTAGAAATAAGGAAGTATTTTGATAACATTATTTTTATGACTATAGTAGACGATGGAATAATGTTAAAGCTAAAATAGAGATCTCCTCATGAAAAAACTTGTATATACATCTCTCATAAAAATTAAGTTACATTGACATCTAGTATTTTATGGCATGTTATATTTTGAAATATTAAATTTCGAAAACCTTTAGTGAAAAATAATTATGCTTATTGTTTTCATACCTAGGAAGCTAAATTAACGTGATGCATGCATCCTTGGAAAACATAGAATACACTGCTTCCAAGACCCTTGTCCTATAACATGTATGAAAATTGGACTAATATATTATTTATTTTTTGGACCATTTCTTATTACATATTCTAATGGAAATAAGTATATGATTAATTTTATTCATTATTACAATAGGGTGTGTTGGGTGTACATGTTGAAAGATAAATATTAACCTTTCCAAACTTTTAGAAAATTTTAGTATGGATTCCAAATGAAGAACAATCACATATTGGCTCTCTTTGTATTGATAAAGGAACTTAATATACTTCTAATTAATTTGGAAACTATATTCACCACCATGGGATTCAACATGAAATCACCATTTCGTACAATCCTCAACAAATTGGTGTAGTTGAAAGAATGAATAAGACTATCTTGAATATGATTAGTTCCATGATGTTTTTCAAAAATGGAAAGTTGATGTGTTGGGCTAATGCAATTATATTTGCATTATATGTGGAAATTTGGCCCTATACTCATCAAATGTGGCATGGTCATATTCCTTTGCTGGGGCATGTTAGGGTCTTTGGTTCCACTTGCTATGCCTTAATATGTAAGGAACAAAGAAACATGCTTGATGCAAGGGATTTAAAAGTGCATATTTTTAGGTTATTCAGATACATCCAATGAATATAATATTTACATATCATGAATTTTCTATTTCAATGCCACATATTGAAAGGTGGATACATATCTTTTATCAATATATAAAATCTCCTTTTGAAGAACAATATTTTCCCTCATGAAGTTCCAACCACTAGACAAGATCAACAAGATTATTCGAATTAAGTCATTGAAATGATTGGAAGGTTGAATTTGATGCAACACCATCCCAATCAATGAAGAAAATTGGAACATATTAGAGAGGTCCACCAAGAAGGCTCATTAAAATACTTGAATTTTTTCATTCTAACAAGGCTGGAAAGATGAGAATGAGAGGTTCAATCATATACCATGGAGGTTGTTGATTTTTGTAGCTATGGTCATTGTTGATAATTTATATTTTTTCTCTTGAAATACATAATGTAATTGTAATCCATGTTATTCATGCATTTTTCATAGATTAGCCCTCGAAATAATTATTATGAGACACATTATTAATGTTGTATTTAAAAGCGAAATTTTCAAAATTTGAATTTTGAATTTTTGCCTCCAAAAAAGTCATGTCATCCCTCCATCAAGTCAATTTGGCCCAGTGAAGAGGAAAACGAGTTTGGAAATGCATACCACTATATATTGAGCAATAGACCTCCTCCTGGGCAAACCAGTTTGGGTAGAAATACCACTATATATTGAGCAATAGACTTGCTCCTTAAGATACTATTTCACCTCACATCAAAAAAGAAAATTTTTGGGCATTCAAGTTAAGGAGGAGAACGAAAATATCAAACTTATATATCTCTCTCTAAACCTCATACTTGAGAATTTTTAGGCAGTTTCTGGGTAACATTCTAGATAGGTTCAAATTATAGGGAGGCCAAGTTTATGAGAATATTACGGGCTGTGAAAATTCTTTTTAGGGAAATCAGAGACGGTTGATGTTGAAGGGATAATTGAACAGATTTGATCATAACTTAGCAGTTATATTGACCTCATAGTTGACTAGCTGCATCAGATGTATCTATTGTTGAAATGAATAATTTCACTAAGAAAAAGGTTGTTGGGTTTTTCCCTGGTGAGATTTTTTAGGGCATATATTGTGTTCTCTTTGTGCATTGTGATATATACTATCAGTGTATTTTTGTGGTTTAATATCTAAATTTTAATTGCTTAATTATAAACAAGAATTGTTAAAATAATATCTAAAATATTTGAAGTAATTATTAGCATTTCAGAATTTTTTTATTGTATCAATTGTACTTGAAAAATCAACGGAGGTGATGTAGATATTTATAATTTATTTGATATATGTGAAACAAATGTTTCAAATGAATTCAATTTGAATTTATCGACTAATTTTTAACCAAATTACTTTGGAATATGATACTTCTAGTGATAAGTATGATGGTCTTAATAAAAATTGGAGGTTGAAGTTGGTGGACGCTCTATTTGGAACTGAACCAATTGGAACCAAGTGGTTATACAAGAAAAGGTAGAAGTTATATGGCCAACTCGACAAGCACAAAGAAAGGCTCATGGAAAAAATATTTTCATACATATAAGGCATTGATTATGATTAGACTTGTTCTCCCACAACAATCTGAGCCATCATCCACATTTTCTTTGGGTTGGCGATAAACAATGGAGGAAAGGAAATGGTTCATGTATACATTCGAATGGATAGGGTGACTAGGGCTTCAAGAATGAAAAATTTATGAGGAGGATGGTTTGGGAATTAGCATGAAGGTAAGTGTAGGTGTGGGTCTTCTTTCAAAAGACTTGGTGGGTAAGGGAACCTTGAGAAAGGCATGATACTAGGACATCTAAGAATGGAAGGGATTAGTTCTCTTGAAGATCCATAGTGAACTATATTTGGGGGGTAATGCAATTGAGACTAGAGAGGAATTAGATTGGGTAGTTTCTCAGTAACATTCTAGGCAGGCTGAAATTTTTGGCATGCCGAAATTCTAGGGAGGCTGAGTTTGTGGGAATATTATGGGAGGTCAAAATTTGGCATAGGAACATCAAAGAGGGCTAATGTTGAATGGAAGAAGTTTGAATTGAATTTAATTAAATATATTTCTACTTAAGAAATTTTGAGCATAACTTGTTGGTTAGTTTGACCTCATAGTTGAGTATTTGTATTAGATGTTTCTCTTCTTGAAATGAAGAATTTCACTAAGAAAAAGGTTGTTGGGTTTTTCCACCAAGTGGGTTTTTTGAGGGTAAATATTGTATTCTCTTTCTACATTTTGAAATATATTGTCATTTTGGATTAATGGTTGAACATACAGTGTAATTTTTTAATTATAAACATGAATTGTTAAAATAAGATCTACAACATTTGAATTAATTAAGATCCATCTTAACTTTTGATCTATCAAGCGCCAAGAGGGATCAATTCTCTCAAGGTGCAAGCCTCTTTTTTGAGTGCAAAACTGGAGGAAAGGTTTGCACCTTGAGAGACTTGATCCCTCGCGGTGCTTGATAGATCTGAAGTTAAGATGGATCTAGGCTAGTTTCGGTAGTGTGTGGCCATGGAAAATATATCAATAATATGAGAAACATATGATTAATTTTATCAATAATATGTAAATACATCTAATATTAATATAGCCATTTTAAATATGATATATATGTGCGAGTCATTTTAATTTTAAATTTGCTGAATTACCTTAGTTTGTTGAGACGATAAATATAGTAAAATAACTTTAATGATGAAAAATTATGACTTTTTTTTCTTTAAATGGAAAGTGACAACGTAATAATATTGAATTATAGAAAATGTGAATAATAAGAGTGTACTCAGTTACAAATAGTCTTCAATGTGATCAATCTCAAACTATTTTTTTCTATTGTTCTTATTGCCACCCTTGTTAATTTTGTCGCTTTTTCATATTGATTATATGAAAATGGCAATTGGAATCATAAACCATGTAAATATTTAGCTTGAGTTGTTGTAGTAAACATCACACCTTGTCTCTCTTTCTCTCCAATAATAATAGGTTTAATTAATATAACAAAAAAATAAGCATACAATGTCAATAATTTTTGTGCTTACACTAAAATCAATGTGCACTATTAATCCAATGACTTTAGAATTAACGCACCATCATGCATCAAATTACATCAAATCAGAAATCAGCATATACATTGAAATCAATGCATCTAATGCAAGAAATTAAATAAGATTAGAAAAAAACATATACACTGAAATCAATGCATCTAATGCAAGAAATTAAATAAGATTAGAAAAAAACATCTACACTGAAATAAATGCATCTAATGCAAGTAATCAAATAGGAACAAAAATAAATATCGACATTGGAATCATTGCATCTAGTGCAAGCAAGAAAATAGGTTTAGATAGCAACACCTACACTGAAATCAATGCATCTTGTGCAAGAAATTAAATTGGATTAGAAATAACCGTCTACGTTGAAACCGATGAATTTAGTGCAAGAAATCAAATAGGATTAAAAATCATCTACATTAAAATAAATGCATCTAGTTCAAACAATAAAATATAATTAAAAATCAACATCAACATTGAAATTAATGCATCGAGTGTAAGAAATCAAATAGGATTAGAAATCGCCATCTACACTGAAATCAATTCATTTAGTGTAAGAAACCAGTTAGGATTAGAAATAATCAACATTGAAATTATTGCATCTAGTCCGAGTAACCAAATATCATTAGAAATCAACATCTACACTACATTCAATGCATCTAGTGCAATTAATCAAATAGGATTACAAATCACCATTTATGCTGAAGTCAATGCATCTAGTGAAAGATGTATTCTTCCCTCTCTCCCCCCTCCATATATATCTATATCTCCCTCCATATCTCCCTCGTTGTCTCTTTATCTCACCCCGCCAAATACACATGCTCTCTCACTCCATATATATTGATCTCTTTGTCCCTCCCTCCTTGCCTCCATATATCTCTTCTTTCCATTAGCCTTCCATCTATATCTATATATCCATATGTATCTCTATATTAACCCCAAAAAATACACTTTATTTCTCCAATCTATCACTCCCTCCTCCTCTTCTCCTCCCTATCTCTTCCCCTTCCCTCCCTCCCCCACTTTTATCCCTCTTCCCTACTACTATCCTCTCTCTTTCTATCTCCATCTTCCTTATCAGTCCCCCTCTCTCCCGCTCTCTCAACCTTTCACTCTATGTCATTATTCTTACCTCACTCTCTATCCATATTCCTTATCACTCCCTCTCTATGTATCTCTCCACCTTTCATTCTCTGTCTTTATTCTTACCTCCCTCTCTCTCCCCCTCCGTATCCATCACCCTTTCCTTACCTCTCTTCGCTATCCCTATTCCTTTCCCTCCCCCTTTATATCCATCACTCTTTCCTTACCTCTCTTCATTCCCTCTATTCCTTTCTCTCCCACCTCTCTCTCTATATATTCAACTTCCAACTTTGTTACTATATGCCTATCTGTCTCCCTCTCTTGCTCCTTCTCTCCATCTCTTCTTGTTTGTCTCTTATCTCACCCCCAAACATACACATTCTCTCTCCTTCTCTACCTTTCCTCTCTCACTGTCTCTCCCCACAACTAAATCTATGTCTTTCTTCTTCCCTCCATCTCTTCCCTTCCAACTCCATCTCTATATCCCTCCCTATCTCTCCCTCCCTGTATCCCTCCCTCTCTCCTCCTATCTTTTAAGTCCCCTATGCTTTCCTTCCACTCTCTAAATTTCTATCCTACCACCCTCTCTCTTCCCCTGTCACTCTCTCTCTCTCTCACCCTATAATCCTTGATCTTTCCCCATCACTCTCTTCCTCTCACTCAAGTACTCTCCCTCCCTCCTCCCCACCCTCTGTCTCCCTGTCTCTATCTCTCTCTCTCTCTCTCTCTCTCTCTCTCTCTCTCCCACCCTTTGTCTCTCTATCTCTGTCTCTGTCTCTCTCACTCTCTCTCTCTCTACCCTCCAATCTTCTCTCTTCCCCCATCACTCTATCTCTCTCTCCAACTATGTTATACTATATCCCTCCCTTTCTCCTTCTCTCTCCTTTTCTCCCCCTTGTCTCCATCACTCCTTCTATGTCTCCTTATCACACCCCTAAAAATATGTGGGTGAAAATGTGAAGTTGTGTTACACTTTTTGCCCTCTTTTGAGAAAAAAAATTCATTTTTTGATATTCTTCAACTTTCTACAAACTATAACAATTTTCCTATTTAGAATTTCATTTTGCAATAAAAATAAAAGTTGTCAGAAACTTTTTTAGCTTTCTATTACTTAAATTTTGGAATTTTTTTATGCACATTGGGTATCTCAACTTAGTGTTTCTTTGACTATGTTTTCTTTTTAAATCAAAGGATTTATAAGAAGTCATGTTAATATGCAATGTTGTATTCTCTAAAAATTTATGTTTTTCAGAAAACAAAATGTGTTACAACAATCTAGACAGAGTGTACTTCAGTTTTGTCATATTTACAAAGCCAGTGGATGGATATCATAATTACTAGAATTTTTTGAACTAGTCCAATCTGAAAAAACTGCATATTTTGAGTATGTTTTGTGATGCAAGAAATTTCTTAACATATAAGTTATAAACTAAAAATCTAAAAGCTACCCATTAGACACGACAGAGAAATGTAATGCTCCATAATTTTTTCAATTTTTTTTACAATTTATTTTGGGAGATACAAAATTTTGATTTCGCCGAATCACAATGACCCTCAGAAATTGTTTGCATCCATTTTATTACAAAATTAATTAAAATTAGTAAATATTTATGAAATTCCATAAAAGTTATATTTCCTGAAAGTAGATTCAATTCTAAAAATTCTTGTATTGGTTCGAACAGTTAATTCAGAATGTTTCATGGAGTTTAATCAATCCAAATTTATAGAAACGCATGCAGAGCTCGGACCTGCATAATTGGTGACGCGTTACTTCAGACGAAATTTTCCACAAAGTTCGGCCGAACCGGTTTTTTCCCAAACTGGACGTTAAGTCTCACGCCTTAATAGTTCAGCCAAACTGTTTTCCAAGTTGGCCGAACTTTTTTTCAAAGTTTGGCCAAACTTATGCCTATTTTTCCATCGGCCGGAAAATTTCACGCAGCCCCTCCAAAGAAACATTTCCCAGCAATATAAATTGTTGTGAAATCATTCATAATTTTCACACATTTCGCACATTTGGTCTAATTTTACAAAGGTCTTGGTTTGGGTTTAAACACTTTTCTTGGAGATTTGGGTTTAAGGACTTTTTTTGGAAGACATTTGTTGGAGGCAGTTTGATTTTGCAAAGAATTTTTTTGGGTTTAAGGAATTTTCTTGGACGTACATTCAAAGGACATTTCTTGGAGGTATGTGATACATTTTTTTGGATTTTTTTGTTCTTCATTTTTTTTGAAAGTATAGATTTGGGCTTAATTTCAAATTTCTAGAGTACATGTTTTAAGTTGAAGTAAATATTTTGAGCTTCTTTTCATTTTTATAAGACATTTTTTTCTTGGATTTTTTCAAGTTAGTGTTTTGGATTGGAGTATGTATTTTTTGAAAAAAAATTAAAATGAGTTTTTTTTTAAATTAAATCTTTTGTGATGCTTTTTTCTAATTGGGTTATTGTCTAAATTTTTGAAGGAAATTTTTTGAACTTCATACTCTATTATCATGGGAAATCGAAGGAACTGTGTGAGAAAATATGATCGAAAAAGAGACCCCTAAGGAATGTAGAGAAGAGACGAGACAATCTTGCGAAAGCAAGATAGTACCACTCTCAAATATTGAAGGGGAAAATCAACCTCAATTAGAAATTGAAGCAGGTATGTAAATGTAAATATTATGATCTATTGATATATTTAAAATTTTCCTAGTGTAAAATGTGAAGCTTAATTTTTATTTGATGAACTAATTCAAGAAACATATTTAGCAATGTAAACAGAGAGAAATATTCCTCAAAACATTGATGATGAGATACAAAATTTTGAAAGAGAAAGTGAAAGAGATATTGAACCAATGATTGAAGATAGTGAAGATATTGAAAAAAATTCAAGTGAAGAAATTGAATCACAAGGTATGTACACACACACACACACACACAAAGATATATATATATATATATATATATATATATATATATATTGAACACATGCACGTATTATTGAAATTTTACATATATTTATTAATTTAGTTATTTATTGAATATGTAAATTTATTATGTACTGCTTATTCAAATATGTACAGATGAAATCAGTGTCGATGATGAGATGTTAGAAAATTTTGATAGTCACACATATGGAGATAAAAAAAGCAGACCATTATATACGATATCGTGTTAACCGCATTTCTAAAACGTATTTCATAAAGGAGCAAGTGACAGATCAAGCTCAAATGTTGAAATGTATCCTATCATTAAGGAAATTAAAATATGCTATGACACTACTGTGCATTTGAAAATAAACCAATGATAAAAAATGAAGGAAAATGTGATACAAAATATAATTAGTGCTATAAATTCAATTACGAGATCTAGACAGAAAAATGTTTCAATTATACATAGAGGAATACATATGGCACTGGTTTCATCAAGTACTAAAGAGAATCATTTGGTAACATCCATGACACGAGCATTAGGAACCTCCCAAAAAAATTTTCACAAACATCAGAAATTTCAGCTGCAAATAGATGTAAATGATGAACTCACTTGTTGGAGAGCTATTTCTAGGGAACCATACAAAGATAGACTTGGAGAAAATGTTAAAAAAATAATATATGAATATTTGAAGAACAACTCGCGTGCTTCGCCAACTAAAAATCATGTGATGTGAAGAATAATAGCACAAAATCAGTATGAAGAACATGAAAAATATTTCTAAGAAACCACTCAGATAGAGTTATTCAACAAGTTCAAAGAAGAGAATCGTGAAATTCATGTTTCAATCAGTGCTTTTGTTCAACAAAAACCATGGTATGTAAAACCTATCACCGTACGCGACACTTGTTGTTGCCGTTATCATGTGGAATTTGAGTTATATTATGACACATTCCTTGATTTCGGTAGAACATTATGGAAGGATTTACCTCCTCCTTCCACTATCCATGAATTCATATCTCAAATTCTATGTGAAAGAGAAAGCGATGAACTATTTTACAAAAAAAAATGTGTTGGTGGTAAAAAATGCGATGATTGTGGAAATTTGACTAAATTTCAAAACAAATATCGTATTGATATAAATGATCAATAATTGTCCAACATGAAAGTGAAATGGAAGAGATATGAATATATCGATACATCGATTCAAGGTGCAAATAGTGTTAAAAGAATTGAATTACTAGAAGATGAAATTTTTCTGATAGACTTCTTGAGAAAATTTGAGGCAGAAATTTACAAATACACCAAGCATTCCCATAGAGCTCTCGATGGCAAGACTTGCAATTCAAAAAATCTCGTGAAGTTTTTCCACCAGGGACCATTTTGTCAGTGATTGATTTTGCAGAAAACTACACATTTGTTCCACAAAAATAAATTCATAGTGAATACTATCATTCTGACCAAGTCTCCATGCTCGTACATATTCTATATATACATGCTGAACAAAACGTCAATCATATAGAAATCACAAGTGAAAATCAACATATCATTAAAGAATATCACTTTTATATCAGTGACGATCATACACATGATACATATTTTGTGCAACATTGTTTTGGAAAAATTTATGATTCCTTGAAAAATCGTGGAATAACATTCAATGAACATTGGATATGGTCAGATGGATGAACATTCAGAGAACATGACGATGCAAGAGCATGCATAAAACAAGAACTTCGAAGATATCAAATGAACCCCTCTGCAAGCCAACTTGTGAACGCTAAATAATTTGTTCAATGGTGCATCGCTACTCTAAGCCATGAGACTAACCCATCAAGGAAAGTGCGAATGTACATTCAATTTAATTTTTATTGGAAATCTAATTTTAAGCATTGTGTACATTTATCGTGCAATGATTATCTTTGATTGTATTTTGATATCATATTTACAAATTCTTCTTTTAATTTTCCATATAAAGGCTTTTCTGGCATATTGGGATTGAAGACGTAGATAGATCAATTGGAAATGACATTGAAACAATAAAAGGGACTCAAAAATTGCATTCAATTAAAACAAAGTCATCCAGAAATGTGTTTGCATTGGATAAAAGAAAATATTCTTGTTTTTGTGATGTTTGCATAGACAACACAAAATCCAATGACATTTGTGAAAACAACATGTATGTAAAAGATTGGAAACATACAGAGCTAAATACAAAGGGAAAAATGTCTGTTGCAATGTTTGAAGAAATGCAATCAGAAGAAACTACAATATCATCCGATGGTGATCGAGTTTCTAATCTTGTTAGAGAAGGTAACATTTGAATTACTTTCTAATGATTTAAAGATCTACAAATAAATTTAAATATGCATAATTAAATGTTAAATTTATTTTATTGTGCAGGAGATGTTTTTGTTGTAATTGCACCTATTGACAACAATGAAAATGTGAAGTATTATTTGATGCGTTGCACTGAACGAAAAATTAAATTATTACAAGACTATAATGATCACGGATTTCAGTATGACAAAGGGTCTATTATACTGAAAGGTTATTTTTTCAAACAAACTCGTCAAAGTGGAGACTTTGTTTACTTTGAAGACTATGAACCCGATTCCATAAGTTGTCAATATAGTCACTTGGTGTGTGCAGCACGCATAAAGTTGATAGAAGTTCAATCAAAGAAAAAATCGAAAATTAAGAGATGGAAAATGTCAAAATCCGATCATGAATGGATTATTGAAGATGGAATTCCATTAGAATTTTTTTGATTAAATTGTCCAACAATTTATTCTCTTTGGATTAAATATGTTTTATAACTTCCAGTACTCAACTAAAAATTGAGTTGCTTATGTTATTTGTGCAAGTGTTTGCACATGTACAAATTGTTTTGGTACATGCACGTGCTCTAGTATCAACTGAAAGTAGCTTTTCTATACATGTGCATTGATGAAAAATGTTATATGTATTGGATCTATATATATATATATATATATGTTCTACAAAAGCTATGTTCTTCCTATTGGAAATTTTTTCACTCAAACAAGAGTATGTAGAGATCAAAAGCAATCTTAAGATGCCAAATGTACTTCAACCATCCAAAACTTGAATTTTAAAAACTTTTTGATTAAATCAAAACAATACTTCACATGGGAGTCTTCCATCTAGGCCAAATGTAGATTGAAACCATCCAAAACTTAGATCAAAAAATTTAACATTATATCAAAACATTTAACATTTAACATTAAATCAAAATTAAAGGGATAATGTACAACTTCTTTACTCTTTTTGATTAAATCAAAACAATACTTCACATGGGAGTCTTCCATAGGCCAAATGTAGATTGAAACCATCCAAAACTTAGATCAAAACATTTAACATTTAACATTAAATCAAAATTAAAGTGATAATGTACAACTTATTTACTCGTTTTGATTAAATCAAAACAATACTTCACATGGGAGTCTTCCATAGGCCAAATGTAGATTGAAACCATCCAAAACTTAGATCAAAACATTCAACATTATATCAAAACTTTTAACATTTAACATTAAATCAAAATAAAAGAGATTTACATATAACTACTTCTTTACTCTTTTTGATTAAATCAAAACAATACTTCACATGGGAGTTTTCCATAAGGAAAATGTAGATTGAACCCATCCAAAACTTAGATGAAAACATTATATCAAAACATTTAAAACATTTAATACTAAATCAGAATTAAAGGGATAAATACATATAACTACTTCTTTACTCTTTTTGATTAAATCAAAACAATTAGAGGGGGTTTGAATCAAAAAAATAGAAAAGGGGCTGCCCATAACTGAGAAACCAACCTAGAAGATGCTGCCCAATATTAGGAAACCAGTAGACATAGAGTGTTCATAAGCACAATGATCGAAAAACATGAAAAAAGTTCAAAAAAGCTAATGAGGAACTGACATCAAGTTAGATATCGATGTATGTAGGAGGATTCTCCTCCACAATTAGACAATTGTAGTCCTCTGGATCATTATCTACTCCCTTGGGGTTCTGGGAGGAGCGCTCTGAAGTGGAAGAGGAGCCAGAGTCGTCTTTGAGATTTTTATCCACACAGGTTGAGCTGCCGTTGCTGGAGCTCGTCGAGCTGGATTTGACTGGAAGAGTTGTTGACTTCCTGGTGTCTTGGGGCTGATGGGTTGGGATGTTTAAATTTCTCCCCCGATTCCTGGAACCAAAGGCACCTTCATCTTGGGGCTACTCTTGAAAAAAGATAGAAATGGTCACCATAATTCGAGGTCTGACCATAGCACTGATGAAGTGGAATTGTGCAACACTGCTTACTGGAGGGGGGTGCCCTCTTGTGTAATGGATTGAAAGAGGCAGGCGAGAGCCAACACTCCTGCCCCCTCCACCCCTAACCCCACCTCCCCTTCTGCAACATATTCGATGTCTATGCATGGGGTCTTCCATAGGCCAAATGTAGATTGAAACCATCAAAAACTTAGATAAAAAAATTTAACATTATATCAAAAAAATTAAAATATTTAACATTAAATCAAAATTAAAGGGATTTACATTTAAAACATTTAACATTAAATCAAAATTAAAGGGATTTACATTAAATTTAGATTAAAATGGTATCGAAAACTTAGTTTTAAAAACTTTTTGATTATATGACAACATTACTTCACATGATTAATGTACTTCAACCATCCAAACTTGGGTTTTAATTTTTTTTTGATTATATCACAACATTACTTGACATGCCATCCAATTTTAGTTCAACTATCCAATAAAAACATTTAATATTATATCACATGTGCCAAATGTAGATTGAAACCATCCAAAACTTAAGTTTTAAAAACTTTTTGATTATATATCCTGCAACATTACTTCACATGCCATACCAATTATATTTCAATTATCCAATAGAAACATTTAACGTTATATCACATGTGCCAAATGAAGATTGAAACCATCCAAAACTTATGTTTTAAAAACTTTTTTATTATATATCATACAACATTAAAACATTAAACATTTAACATTAAATATCACATGCCAAATGTAGATTGAAACCATCCAAAACTTAAATTTTAATTTAACAAAATATTATAGATCACAACATTACTTCACATGCCAAATGTACTTCAAGCATCCAAAACTTAAATTTTAAAAGCAAAACAAATTATATTAACATTGTAATAAAATATGTCCAAAAATTGTAGATCTCACAAGTATCAAACTATATCAAGTTCTATATATATATGACAGTGCATCTAGATAATATATAAAAAAGTAAACTTAAGACTATCTAAATCTTGAAATCAAATCTACAAATCATGTCCATCAAATGGAGATGGATGCAGCATCTTCCCTATCAGGGTCTTAATCCGTGCACTATCATGCGAAGCATGGGAAACCGATACACAATGCACATGTACTTGAACATTGAAATTTGATGTTTTAAAAATGAGTGAGAATATATATAGAACTTCATGTAAAAAATAAAATATAAAAAAAAATTATGTAATACCTCATGAGGTTCCCTCTCCATTTGTTCACCTGCTACAAGTCCCCCCCCACCAATGGGAACATCTACAACAGTAAACTGTACAATATACATGTACAGTTATATATATACATATATATATTAAAAATTTTCAAATGAAAATGCACATGTACATATATAAACTTATTTTCAATAATATTAAAAAAAAATTTAGACAACTTGTTCAAATGGTTGAAATGGTGTTGATGTTCCTATGTCCGTCGCTAGAGTCCGTGGATTAAAGAAATCTTATATAGGAACCTAAATTCAAAAAATTTAAAATAAATCAAGATATATATAGATATATATATCTCAATTTTTAATAGAGCCTTTTGAGGTGGAATATATATATATAACTTAAATATAAATTTTAAAAGTGAAAATTTTTCCCTACTTGTGGTTCATCTCCTAAGGAAGTAGAAGGTACATCTCCCAAGGAAGAAGAAGGTATCGCCATCCCAAAAACATTAGACGAAATAAGAATCTGTTAAAACATTTTATCATTATATATACATACACGTACATGTGTGCACAATTATTTATTTTAAAAATATCACTTAAAAAACACTAGCATTTGCCAACATATCGTGATGGTGAGACCCATCTGCATAGTTTGAACCAAAGGTCCTGAACGTGATATTAACATTTTCGTCACTCATCATGCGTGACAACTGCAAATGGTGTTTTAACATATAATGATACATTTTTGTTAGATTAATGTACATATAAATAAATGTATACATGTGCATACACATGTATTTATTACAAATTGTACACATGTATACATGTTAAAATAATTAAACCCTAAGGTCATTAACACATACCATTCCCATGCCCTCTTCCTCATGAAGAATTAGGTCTTGAAAACCATTGCAACAATTTTTTTCATATATTCGGAAATATTCAACATTCATGTTGTCAATCTCTTCATCTATACAATATACAAAATTGGCACGTGCATTTTCATGTGCTCTTTGTCGATTTAGACAAACATTGACTTCACCCAATCCGTTGTAAACATTGTTGATCATGACATCCCTTGCTTCTCGACTTATTTGTGAAGTCACATCCATATCTGATTGCAAAGTTTCGACCTGAAAAGGTCGACTCACTAATGGTGGCTCAGGGTGAGGCAACTCCACATCTCACTTAGCACCCTTACGGTCATACGACCGACCTTTCCCTGGACAAAAAAATTCTGACGGAAGATCATTGTAGTTGGGTTTCATACCAAAAAAAAATTCTTCGTAAAACAATTGTGCAAAATAAGCAGGAACCTTTTCGTTCCATGGGAGCCTTCCATAGGCCGCAAGGTGCCTATCATACAAATAGCGAGCTATATTTGGGTGCTTGAAATATTGTACCTTCAACATTTTTCTTTTTTTCCCTTCTGTGAAAGTAAACATTGAATTCACCATATTTTTTGTGACTATTTGTTTTACATCCTCCCATTTATTGGGACCCATTACTATTTCCTTTCTCTTTCTCATAATTTATACAAATGTATCAGTCGTTGAACCAAGATTTTTGTACACATTTACAATTTCACCCAATTAATGTGTAACTATTTCGAGGCTTTGTCAACTTTCAACAGGTTGAGTCAAAGCCACGAGATCTCTCCTATATTTTGCTTGAATTTTTTCACACCTTTGTAAGGTGCATTGTGCCATTTTTGTTTCCCATGGTATATCAGAAATGTCAGTGAGATAAGTTGTGGTGGGTATACAGCCTTCTTCTTGAGTGTAGCGTTCTGCCCTGCGTCTATTTTGACCAATATTTGGAACATTTTCAGCCTCTGCATCAATATATATGAAATTTTGTATATTAGAAAAAACACATGTAGAAAAAATTGTACAAATTAAATGAAAAAACTAATCAAATTGATGAAAACCTCGACATGGTTGGTTAGCATCTTCTCCACCCTGAAACTATTGAGACCCAGAATGACCCTATTCAGAACCAAACCCAGAACGACCCTGCTGAGAACCAGCACCACCACCCATTGATTGGCCTCTGAGGGAATAACTATCACCACCTTCATGCAACCTGCTACCACTCATTGATGGATCTCTAAGGGGATTTGAACCACCACAAACCCCTCCAGACGAGAGATAAGCTTCATAAAAAAATACAAATTTATAATCAATTGAAAAATACATTCATGTGTACATATAAATACATGTACATATTCATTGATTAAATTGTGTGAACCATACCACGACTGGGTGAACCATGGGCATGCTCCATGGATGGAGTAGAGACTCTTCTCTTCTTAGCTCCTAAAAAATAAAAAATGAAACTTATTAAAAACTGATGTAACTCACAAAGTTAATAAAAAATCAATTCCATATGTACACATATGTATGGATATTTAAGATTATATTTAAATACCATAAACATCCCCCGATCTATGATCCCCCCATATGGGATTCTGTTGATTTTCATCATTCATCCTCCATGATATATATATATTTATTGGTGGACATTTACAAAAAATAAATTTCAGAAAATTAATGTAATTTAGTGTACACAAATTATGTAGAACACACCTTTCAAAGCAATAATTGATGTGTGAAACTGAATTTAAGAAAAAAATAAATTATAAAAATGATAAGTTCACCAAATTACACTTTACATGGGAGGAGCACACTTGGTATAAAATTTAAAAAAGCACATGTTCATTAAAAAAGAAGTGAAACTACATTTAACAAACTCCATTTAAACAAAAATTTGTTGAAGTCCCCGCATTTTAATTTTATAAAAATGTGAAGTTCACCAAGTTGCGATTTATATGGTGCGGTGGGAGCACACTTGGTATATAATTGAAAAAATCACATGGTCATTAAAAAATAAGCATTTATAAGTATACAACACACACATATCCAAGATATGTTACAATGTCCATCAATAAATTTTGAAGGAGAGTGTTTCAACACTAATTCATCTTTGAGAGATGAATCATGAATTGGCATTTCCCGACGTAATAGATCAGCAGAAATTTTATTCACATTTGTACAATTCCTTATACTAAAAAATTGAAATTGGCTAACAATATTGTTTGTTATTTCATGCAATTCTTTTATCTTCTCCTTCTTAACTTGTAACACGCCATTCATCTGGTTTCACACAAGTTCAAAACTGGTGAAAAATACAATTCCATTTGATCCATAGTCCATTTCTGTTTCCAAGCCTCCTATAAATCCAATATAATATGCCTCATTGTTTGTTGTTCTTCCCGGAATATTCATTTTCCTTTGGATGAATTTGCTAGTTGCAATATTTGAAAGAACATATGTAATCACTGGTTTCCCTAGATCAGGATAGCAAGAAAATTTTCTGCATAATTTCCATTTTTCAACCATATTTAATGGTTTTTTTATCCCTGAAAAAAATTCAATAAAATATATATATATGACATGGGAGAAATGACACAAGATCATGAGGTAAATGACATGTTCATGGTTTATCTTAAATTTTTACTTAAAACATTTATGGTCTAGAATTCACATATAAATTAGCGGGAGGAAACCTTTAGTTTGTGGGAGAAATGACACATGTACACAGTTTACCTTAAAGTGGTTGAGTTTTATGGATATTAAAATGAAGAACTTCTATTTACATCTATTCCAAAGATTGACTGTAGGAGCATTTACTAGATATGTCACCTTTCATAAAAGATGAGATCCAGAGGCTACCTGACCCTTTACAAACTTTTCCTATAGAACTTGTAGAAGTTAAGAAATTTACATCGACAAATTTACTTTTGAGAAATTTAGATTGACAACATATAGAGATTCAACTAAGCTTGTGAAAAGTATAATTGGACAATGTATAATTCTACTTAGAAGAGTCTTTGGTTTAATGGTTAAGCAAGAAAGAGTCGTTAGTTTCTCTTTCTAGAGTAGAAGTGGAATACATAGTAGTTACTTCTTTTTGAGTTTTTTGGATGAAATGGGCTCTACAAGATATTAATGTAAGGTAAATTTATTTTTGATTGTTTTGGATAAAATGGGCTCACAATATATTAAGGTAAATCTATATATTTATTAAGTGTTTTAATAGAAGTGTAATAATAATTTCAGAAATAAAATATTCTACTTCCTTCAATCACTATTTATATATCATCATAAAGTACCATTTCCTCACACAACAAGTCTTTGATAAAATAGTGAAGATGGAATACATACCCACAAAGCCTCTTGTTAGAGAAGCATTTGAATATGTGAGAAACAAATTAGGAATAGTTCTTGTAAATTATCTTGTTAGAGAACCATTTGAACATGTGAGAAACAAATTAGGGATAGTTCTTGTAAATTATTGTCACTTATTTGACTTCAAAAGAAGAGCCTATGAAATTTAGTGAAATATCTATGTGGGATAGTACACAATATCCAAGGGGGAGAATACAATATATTTGACTTCAAAATAAGAGCCTATGAAGTAGAGTGCAATATCTATATGATCAAGTGTCAATAATTTGAAGTAGTCAAGAAAGATAACAAAGGACCATCAAAATTGAGTGTAATATCTATATGATCAAGTGTCAATAATAATTTGAAGTATTCAAGAAAGATAACAAAGGACCATCAAAATTGAGTGCAATATCTATGTGGGAGAGTACACAATATCTAAGGGAGAGAATACAATGTAAGGAAGGAATAAAAAGAGTAACAAGAAGCATATGATTGTGTCAATAATTTGAAGTAGTCAAGAAAGATAACAAAGGACCATCATCAAATTCAAATTGAAAGATCAAGTAGTCTTCTTCATGAAGAAGAAGCATTAACTAGGTTCATCATTTAAAGGGTTCATTTTTTAATGAAAAATTTTAAGAATAATATGGTATGAATCATTGTACATTATGATAAATCTTGTATTTAAATGACATTTGATCTTTGAATAAAACAAAAATGGGATCATCTCTTCATAAATATATATGTGTGTAGGAGAGAAATAAAAATCAAAGGTAATTCCACCAAGCCTAAAGGAGCGTGTCCTAATACATTAAATTATGTTTGGTTTCTAGAAGAATTAATCATCAAGAGTCATGAGATGCACATTTCGACCATCCTATTTGCAAGCTAAATGAGCATGTACTAATACATTATTATGTTTGGTTTCTAGAAGCATTAATCATGAAGAGTCATGAGATCCACATTTCCATCATACTATTTGCAAGTTACATTTCCATAATGCTATTTGCAATTTCTATATGAATATATGTATTCTAATAACTAATTAGCAATTTGTGATGTCCTAATACATTATTATGTTTGGTTTTCATCATACTATTTTCAAGTTCTATATGAAGATATGTAGTCTAATAGCTATATAGTATAGCCCATATAACATATAATGACCTTTGACAGTATGAGCAAAGAGTCAAAAAACAGAGAGGCCTCCTAGCAGAGTTCCACCTGTTCATCAAGGTAAGCAACATAATATCGGAAGTGAAACATTGAAACCATTGAACATATGTGAATTTAGATATTAAATTGACATTTATTGCAAATGACATGTGTGTGGTTTATCTTAAAGTTTGACTTAAAAATTTTATGGTAGAATTGACATCTAAAATTAATGGGAGGAAGCCTTTAGTTTGTGGGAGAAATTACACATGTACGCAATTTACGTTAAAGTGGTTGTGTTTTATGCATACTGAAATGAAGAACTTATATTTAGATCTATTCCAGAGATTGACTATAGGGGAATTTACTAGATATGTCACCTTTAATGAAAGATGAGATCCAGAGGCTACCAGGCCCTTTACAAACTCTGCCTATAGAACTTGTAGAAGTTAAGAAATTTACATTGACAAATTTACATTGAGATATTTACTTGTGAGAAATTTACATTGACAACATATAGAGATTCAACTAGGCTTGTGAAAAATACAAGTGCACAATGTATAATTCTACTTAGAAGAGTCTTTTCTTTAATGGTTAAGAAAGAAAGAGTCATTACTTTCTCTATCTAGAGTAGAAGTGGAATACATAGTAGTTACTTATTTTTGAGTGTTTTGGATGAAATGGGCTCTACAAAGTATTAAAGTAAATTTCTTTTTGAGTGAGTAGAAGTGGAATGTACATAGTAGTTACTTATTTTTGAGTGTTTTGGATGAAATGGTCTCTACAAGATATTAAGGTAAATTTCTTTTTGAGTGAATAGAAGTGGAATGTACATAGTAGTTACTTATTTTTTAGTGTTTTGGATGAAATGGGCTCTACAAGATTTTAATATAAGGCAAATTCCTTTTTGAGTGTTTTGGATGAAATGGGCTCTACAAGATATTAAGGTAAATCTATATATCTATTAAGTGTTTCAATAGAAGTATAATAATAATTTCAAAAATAAAATATTCTACTTATTTCAATCACTATTTACATATCATCATAAAGTACCACTTCCTCAAACAACAAGTCTTTGAGAAAATAGTGAAGATGGAATACATAGCCACAAAGCCTCTTGTTAGAGAAGCATTTGAATATATGTGAGAAACAAATTTGGAATAGTTCTTGTAAATTATCCTATTAGAGAACCATTTGAACATGTGAGAAACAAATTAGGGATAGTTGTTGTAAGCTATTGTTACTTATTTGACTTCAAAAAAACAGCCTATGAAATTGAGTGAAATATCCTTGTGGGAGAGTAAACAATATCTAAGGGGGATAATACAATATATTTGACTTCAAAAGAAGAGCCTATGAAATTGAGTGCAATATCAATGTGGGAGAGTACATAATATATAAGGGGGAGAATAGATATAAGGAAGGAATAAAAAAAGTAACAAAAATCATATGATTGTGTCAATAATTTGAAGTAGTCAAGAAACATAACAAAGGACCATCAAGATTGAATGCAATATCTATATGATCAAGCGTGAATAATTTGAATTAGTTTTGAAGTAGTCAAGAAAGATAACAAAGGACCATCAAAATTGAGTGAAATATCTATGTGGGAGAGTACACAATATCTAAGTGGGACAATACAATATAAGGAGGAAATAAAAAGAGTAACAAGAAGCATATGATTGTGTCAATAATTTGAAGTAGTCAAGAAAGATAACAAAGGACCATTATCAAATTCAAATTGAAAGATCAAGTAGTCTTCTTCATGAAGAAGAAGCATTAACTAGGTTCATCATTTAAAGGTTTCATTTTCTAATGAAAAAACTTATGAATGATATGGAATGAATCATTATACATTATGATAAATCTTGTATTTAAATGACATTTGATCTATGAATAAAAAATAAAATGGGATCATCTCTTCGTATATATATGTGTGTGTGTAAGAGAGAAATAAAAAGAAAAGCTAATTCCACCAAGGGTAAAGGAGCATGTCCTAATACACAAAAGTATGCCATAATACATTAAATTATGTTTGGTTTCTAGAAGCATTAATCATGAAGAGTCATGAGATCCACATTTCGACCATACTATTTTTAGGTTAAAGGAGCATGTCCTAATACATTATTATGTTTGGTTTCCAGAAGCATTAATCATGAAGAGTCTTGAGATCCACATTTATATCATACTATTTGCAAGTTCACATTTCCGTCATGCTATTTCCAAGTTCTATATGAAGATATGTAGTCTAATAACTAATTAGGAAGTTGTGATGTACTAATACATTATTATGTTTGGTTTCCATCATACTATTTCCTAGCTCTATATGAAGATATGTAGTCTAATAACTATATAGTCTAGCCGATATAACATATAATGGCCTTTGACAGTATGAGAAAAGAGTAAAAAAAACAGAGAGGCTTCCTAGAAAAGTTCCACCTGTTCATCAATGCAAGCAACATAATATCAAAAGTGAAACAGTGACACCATTGAACATATGTGAATTTAGAATGATTTGAACTCTTTTTTCAAAGGAGACAAAATTGTGTTTCATATATTGATAACAGTTCATATACCAATAAGAGGCTATCAAGTATAAAAGATCAAATTATGTCTCATACAGAAATACACTACAGCAGCATAAAAGACAATATGTAGTCACATTACAGAAATACAGTACAATAGTATAAAAGACAATATGCAGTCACATTACAACAGTAGATCATTCTATTTCAATCATTCCAGTGTTGAGGAATCGAGAGAAGGCTTAGTAATGGCATAAGCTTAACAATGGCGGTAAACTTCCATGCACAAGGCGAGAATCAGCTAGAGCGGATGAAATTGATGGATCCACAGGAACAATAACAACTGCAGCAACCGAATGCATATCATACTACCAAAAATTCAACATACACCTTACAACAGAATATAATGAAATTTTAAAGCATAATTAGCATCATAGATGCTTTGTTTAGAATTTTGGGGTTTCTCTTTCCCACTTGGTTGTAAAGACAAAATTTCTATAGCAATGAGTGCCTCGACTTCTACATGACACCAATCAAATCAAATTAAAACCAAGAATTCCAAAAGGCACATTTGCAGTAACAGTCCAAAGCTAACATAGAAAAGGAAATCCCTATATATGCAAGTGAACCCCCAAATCTAATGGACTCCCCTGAAGCCCAGGGTTACTTCTTATAGGGGAAATCCCTGGAACTTGTGATTCAAGAAAGGTCACAAAGTGGAAATTTTATGTTTCAACGAGGTTTTTTCATTTCAACAAGGTTATTTTTTCAAAAGTTCCCTCAAATATGTGGGACTGTTTTAGGCATCCAAGCATCACCTTAAAAAGAAATACATTAGTGATACCAAAGTTGTCAAAAAAAGTTTATATGAAAAAAAAAACATTTTGGACTTGGCGTGACATGCACTAGGCTTAATTAGTACTAATGGATCCTGGTGATTGTCACCATAATTGGTAATGAATAATTCATGCATATTTCAATGTATCGTGTTGCATAACATATGCTTAAAATGAAAATAATTTTGAAGCTAGGAACCTAGCAACATTCAAGGTCTCTGGTGTCTTCATATTTGGGGAAAAAAGGACACAAGTTAAGTGCATATAATGGGGAAAAAAAGGACATAATTAGAGTGCATATGATGAAATATAACACCATGTTGCATGGGTGCAGGTTCAAAACTGGGTTTAGACTTGTAGCATGGATGAAAACATTCAGCTATAAGGTATAACAATATGACAATTTTCCTTTGTAAAATAAGAGGTTGTCAGGAATGTGAATCCCATTAATAAAGGTGAAAAGGAGGAGGAGAAACAATAGGCTATACAACATGGATAGAAAGCTTGTTCATATAATTGCGAAGTTTTCCACAAAGAGATCCCACTTTTTGTAAGTGTCAACACTAGCCATGTGAAGAAAATGATTACATCGTTGTGAGGACAATTATTACAGAAGTTAGTACTGTAGATGTCTCAAAAAGACCCAGAATTACATCGAGAGAAAAAAAACATTGCATCTAGAGCCAAATAAACCCAAAATTACATTTCAGAGCCAAGTAAACACATAATTAAATTTTAGAGCCAAATAAACTTCCATGCACAGGTGGAGAAGCAGTGACTTGATCTTACTTGGTAGTTTGCTTGACGTTGTCGCAGATAATCACCAGCAGAGCCAACAGAAGCAACCCCAGACTAGCAGCAGCGTTGAAAAAATTCATAAAACAGAATAGAAACACAAAAATGCGCGAATAAGTAGAGCAAAGACACACAGATGCGGGAAAAAAATGAACTTCATGGGTGATATATTTATAAGAACTAGTTCGGTCGAACTAGTTTAAGAGTAAAAGTTCAGCCAAATTTTTGTTTCTAGTTTTCCCATCTCCAGGAAAAATTATGTTTGTGCACAACGTTAGTGCGCCATCAATCTAAACAGAAGAACGATTTCAGCTAAAATTTCTCATAAATTTCGGCTGAACTATCCAATAGTTCGGATGAACTTATTACAAATTTTCAGTCGAACTATTGCCGAAAAACATTTCTGCCTCGGATTCTCACAAAAGTGTAACCCAACGTCACATTTCCGCCCTACACACATTCTATCCATGCCTATCTTGTCACTCCTTCTCTCTCCACTTCTCACTCTCTATTTCTTTGTTCGTCCACCCCTCTCTCCCCTTCCAACTCCATCTCCCTTTTTACATCCCTCTCCCTTCCCCTTCTTCTCTCTCTCTCTTTCTCTCTCTCTCTCTCTCTACCATTCAATCCTCTCTCCTTTTTCTCCCACCTCCATCTTTATGTCTCCCTCTCTGTCCCTTACCCTCCTCTACCTTTCTCAGTTCTCTTATTCTCTCTCTCTTGAATTTAGTGCAAGAAACAAATAGGTTTAGAAATCATCTACATTGAAACCAATGCATCTAGTCGAAGTAATCAAATATCATTAGAAATCAACATCTACATTAAAATCAATGCACCTAGTGCAAACAAAAAAATATGATTAGGAATCACCATTTGCACTGAAATCAATGCATCTAGTGCAAGAAATATTCTTCCTTCTCTCCCCCTTCATATATACCAATATCTCCCTCAGTCTATCCTTCTTTGTCCCTTTATGTCACCCCACTCAACACACACACTGTCTCACTCCATATCTATCAATATATTTGTCCATGCCTCCTTCTCTCCACCTATATCTTCTTTATCTTCACCTTCCATTATCTCTATCTCCCTCTGTCTCTCTATATCAACCCAAAAACATATACCATATTTCTCTGATATATCTATCTATCACCAAGCCCTCCTCTCTCTCTCTCTCTTTCTCTCTCTCTCTCTCTTTCTCTCTCTCTCTCTCTCTCTCTCTCTACCCTCCAATAATCTCTCTTCCCCCATCACTCCCTCCCTCTCTCTTGAACAATGTTACTATATCCCTCCCTTTCTCCTTCTCTCCCCCCTTATCTCTATCACTCCTTCCATGTCTCTTTATCTCACCCCTAAACATACACACTTTCTCTCCATCTCTCCCTTGTCACTCCCTCTCTCTCCATTTATCAGTCTCTATGTTTTACTTCTTAACTCCCTCTTTCCCCCTCAAAGTCCATATCTCTATCCCTCCCTCTCTCTTCCTCCTCTCATCCTTACTCTCCCTCCCTTTCTCTCCTACCTCCATCTCCATTCCCCCTTCTCTCTCTCTCTCTCTCTCTCTCTCTCTCTCTCTCTCTCTCCCTACCCTCCAATCCTCTCTCTCTCCCACCTCCATATTTATGTATCCCTCTCCCTCTCTTACCCTTATCTACCTTTCACACTCCTCTCCTTCTCTCTCTCTCTTCATTCCTTCTCTTCTTTCTCCTTCAGTTTATCTCCATCTCTCCCTTGGCACCCCCCCTATTTCTCCACCTCTATCATATGTCTTTGTTATTCCCTCCCATATATATATATATATATATATATATATATATATATATATATATAATCTAATATTGTATTAATCCAAAGTTCTAATAATAATATTTTAATATTAATGTTAGGGTTAATAATTTTTTTTTGCATGGTATTAATAATTATTTGGTCGACCATATTTGGCATAGTATTGGTATATAACTATATGTTTATTTATAATCCTATTAGATATATTTTTACTTATTTACCTTACCTCTTTATACCTATTTTGTATTTATTTATTTACCATACCTCTTTTAAAAATATGGTGTTTTGCACATGGTATTAATAATAATTTGTCCCATGCTATTTGGGCCACAGGATTCACCTAAATAAAACCTCTTTTTTGAGTTTTTGTAAATATAGAGAGGTTTATGGAGTAAATATAAAAAAAGTTTTATTTATTTACCATACCTCTAGTTTATTTATATTTTTATTTATTTACCGTACTTAGTGAGTAAGAATAAAAAGATGTTTTATTTATTTATGATGCCTCTGGTTTACTTATATTTTTATTTATAAACCATATCTTATTTTTGAGTGTTCCTAAACTTATTCATATTTTAAATTTATTTGTAATGAATTTTAAATGTTTATTTATATGGTTATGTAAGTCATTTCTTAAGTGGACATTGTTTATATTTTATTTTATTTTATTTTTTTACTTTGGATTCCGACATACTTACACATCCGGGTCATCCTGAGGTGAAGAATGTGCCTCTCTGCGCAATTAATATTTCAGAAATTTGTTCTTGTATCAATTGTACTTGAAAAATAAATAGAGGTGATGTATATATTTATAATTTAGTTGATGTAGATGAAACAAATGTTTGAAATGATTGCGAATTGAATTTATCAACTAATTTTGAACCAAATTCCTTTGGAATAAGATACTTGAAAAAATCAATAGAGGTGATGTAGATATTTATAATTTAGTTGATGTAGATGAAAAACATGTTTGAAATGATTGCGAATTGAATTTATCAACTAATTTTGAACCAAATTCCTTTGGAATAAGATACTTCTAGCGATAAGTATGATGGTCTTATTAATAATGGGACATGGAAGTTGGTGGATGCTCTATTTGGAACTAAACCAATTAGGTCTACAAGAACAGGTAAAAATTATATGGCTCACTTGAAAACCACAAATCAAGGCTCATGGAAGAGATATTTTCATATAAATAAGGCATTGATTATGATGAGACTTGTTCTCCTACAAAAGCCTCACCCACCATCCACATTTTCTTTGCCTTGACTATAAAACAATTGATGGAAATTTCATAAAATGGATGTGAAGACTACTTTCATGGAATGATACTTGAAAGAGAATGTTTCATGTATTAATTGGAAGATTTTTTTTTAAAGGTACAAGAACAAAAGGTGTGAAAACTAATTTAATCCTTATATGGTCTAAAGCAATGATCATAAACATGATCATAAGCATGGTGTGAAAAGTTAATCGAGAATATTCCGAAATTTGAATCTACAACACTTTAATCTTTATGATACAACTCTATTTTTTAAGAGGGTTGGAAATTTTTTTGTATATATTGTAGTGTATCTTGATGATGGGGAAAAATTAAGTGATCTTCATTGCGTCCAAAAACAAGGAGTTGAATATGGGATTTGGGATGATAGGTTTGGGACATATTCAATACTACTCCAACATTGAAGGGAATCAAATGTACATATAGCTAAACCAAATTTGAAGCTCACATGAAAGGAAGTTTGGAATGGATTTGTGGATACAACAATGTACATATATGTTTTGGGAAACATTATATATCTTATCAGCAAGAGACCAAACATTTCTTTTGTTGTTGGATTCTTTCAAGGTTATGTAAAAATCTTGTGAAGGACATTGGATTTTTGCAAAAGAAGTAAAAAAATATTTAAATGGAAATAAATACTTTGCACATAAATATTCAAAGGAATATGACTTCAACTTGATTTGATATTTTGATTCAGCTTTCACAACGACAAAGGAAATGGAGTGTCAACTTTAGGCTATGTCATGGGTAAAGGATAAAAAAATTTCTGGTAGAGCTCACATAAATAAACAACTCCAACACATAATTATATTCTCAAGTCAATAAACAATGTCATTAATTATTGTTTGAAAATGTTTGGGCTTCTAAATTGGTTTTTATTTGGAACTGTCCTATAATATTCAAATATTGTAGCCCTGTAATTTGGAGGGCTTTTCAGTATTATGAAGGTCATATATGAGGGCTCTTAGATAGCTCAAACATGCATGAATGTCGATGGTAACATTTGTTAGGCACAAGTTCAGGTTTAATGTGCATAGGTGAGATGATGTTGGACTTGGGATTTCTAAGGGCTCTATAGTAATAAAGTGTCGTACAATTCAATAAGGTAAATTTACAATTTACACCATATTTTTCAATTAAACAAATTAGAAAATAAAATAAAAACATGATGTTAACTAATTTGGAATAAGCTATGTAATAATTAGAAATCAAATTTTAAGTGATAAGAGTGATAAGTTGAAAAGTATGTATTTTCAATATTTCCAATATTAAAAAGGAACGAAAAAAAATTAAAATGATTGATGTTAAGCCATACTTATTTTTGTTTGAAAGAAACTAAAATTATTTGAAATGAAGCCCATTAATTGAGGAAGCACAAGGTCCTATGCAACCTATCATTTCAAAATATGTAGATACCATAGAGTTGGAGACATGAGAAACTTTACCTAGTAATTCTAGTAGCACTCCTACATATTAGTTGCATTAGAGTGATAGCTAACCTAATCCCAAGCTCAAGAAACTAATCAATATTTAGCTAGACGATCATAGTTATAGGTACCCCATGAAACTAGGAGGTACAAATTTCAAACTAATATTCTACTCGGTTCGGCTAATATTGAACTTGATTCATTTAAGTTTTGAGAAACTCAATCTTGTCTTGGACCAACACAAATTGGCGTCTGCATGTTGGATATGAATGCTTACGATCAAACCATAACAAAATGCACTTTGCATGATATTTATGTTTGCATGGTAATTTTTTTGGAGAATCTCTTGTGGAAAATGTTTCGAGATGGATAGGGTAGGTTACCACATCCTCACTTTCATTTTCTTGGCAACTTAATATAACTAAGGGCAATACATCAAGTGCTGCACGAACACTGCTATTTACCCACACTTCCTCCTCTTATGTTTCATCTTCTTCTGAGTCGTCTGTAAAACTACTATATATTTCCTCCTCTTCCTCTTCTTCTAAGTCATATGAAGAGTTAATGAGGACAATACGGACTTCTTCATATTTGAAATTGAATTTATATGTATCATTATCTAGATGTTGTTTGATCTCATGCCACGTGAATTTTGAATTCCAAATAATTTGAATTATAACGAAATAAAAGAGTTCATCCAGGTTATGTGGGTGAAAATCCTCTATATATCTGAGGAAGGTTACATTCTCCCCAGACCTAAGCATTACCAGATATTCTTCATCACTCCCCTCCTTTTTAGTATCTTCGATTCTGCCTCTCTTCCGATCTATGCTCTCTTCCAGCCACTCTTTGTCCAACTCGTGTACACTAAAATTCTCTGTGACATCCAGCAATTCCCTTGTACCAATATCCGAGAATTCCATTATATTCTGCAATTCCCTTGTACCAATAGTCACGCTAGACACCAAATGCTCAGCATCTACATCTTAACCCATCACAGAATCCTCATCATCTACATTAGTGGTTTTTTCCTCTATTGCGATTACTGTGGGTTCCACGTCTCCCAAAATATCGAGAATCATTTCTCTGCCAAAATACTGAGAACTGTTTGTATCATTTCTTATGTTACCTTCTTCTAGTCTTTCCCAATGACGTTACTCAAATACGATAAAATTTTCAACAATCGATCTGATCAAGATATATGAAGTTTCCCACACGTCAAGAGATCTGATAAAGAAATATGAAGCTATAGATCTGGAGTGTTATGCTGTTATTACTTTGGGAAATAAATTTTACTTGATAATTCCATTTCCTTAACTATTAGAAAGCAACGTAGTAATATTGATTTCCAAACCAAGAAATTTATTTTCCTTACAAGGAAAGAAGAATATTATGGCCTCAAAGTTGAAAAATGGCTCCCTTGCATGGCTACAACATATGGAAAAAGTCATGGAGGAATACGAGGACATTTTCTCCCTACCCACAGATGTTCATGTACACTGTGACGACAAGCGCTCCATTGATTTGACCCCTTGCCGCACCACCGCCTAATGTTGCCATACCTTATGTGACTACACAGACATAATACACACATGTATAGTCTCAGGTAACCAAATTTATTGAACGTATACAGCGCATCCACCAACACGTCCGCTAGGACGTCCATGACATCCTCGACAAATCCAATACCAAGTTTAGTAGAATTTTCCTCTCATAAAGGAATTAACGCAATTGGAACTATTGCTTCCTAATGAGGGAGGAATGATCTGGATGGATATTGGTAGCCACCGACCTATTCCATTTGGACTTGCACCATCAGTTCTATCAATTTTTCAGTTTCAACACAACTTACTATTTTTAGCAGTTTTCTGATTCATGAACATTCAGAGCCGTTTTGAGGCCATAATAATCTAGGTGGATATTGGTGGCCACCCACATATTCCATTTGAACCCCCACCATCTGTTCTTTCATTTTTCACACAACTTACTATTTTTAGTAGTTTTTCAGGTCTTCAACTTCGACAGTCGTTTTGAGGCGCTAAATGACATTTTTTGGGAAAATCGAGAAAAACATGGATTATAGGATGATGTTTCTCACTCAAACATTATAGTAATCGGAGAGATATTTCTAAAAACATATTGAGCGCATAAAAATAAGATTTTATGCCAAAATTATGTCCGTAGGAAGATTAATGCACCAATTTACCCAAAAGGGGCAAACAGTTTTGGCACTTCATCTCCTAGGGTTAGGTTTTTGGATTTTTAGTGCTTTCTATTGTTTCTCAATAATCAATAGGCCTTTGAGTCTCATTGTAACATAGTTCAAAGGCTTGTAGTTATCACATATCTTCTCAGAGATAAGCTACAAGCGCGTTAGGTAGTTTATTTCCATTATGTTTGTAAGCATATTTTAGTCATTTGTTATTAATGAAATGAAGTTTTATTTCCACTGCATCTCTATGTTTATGTATATTTCTATAATTTATTGTGTTCCTGCATAAATATGGATCATTTTACCTCAATATCGCTTCTAAAACTTTCCTAAATTCCTGTTGAAGTTCTAATTTTGACTTTCACCTATACACCCTATGCACAACTACTCTCAAATGCTTCAAAACCCCTAGTGCCTCCATTATGTGCCAAACCTTATGCCTAGGAACAGTGTCAAAGGCTTTTCTGAAATCAAAAAAGAAACAAAAGACTTCTTCCTTTTTATCCCAAGCTCTCTCAATCATGTGTCTTAAAGTTATACCATGATCAATTGTGGAATGTTTAAATGTACAACTTGTTTGTCCTTTAGCACATTTATCTCTTTCTTTTGCACACTTGCTGATTTTATTTTTTAACATGCTTTGAAATAGCTTTTCAAACAAGGGGTTTATCATTATGGTCATAAATTTGGAGGGTTATTGACATCAACACTATTGAAAAGAGGTATTACAAAACTAGTTGTCCAATCAGTGGGGAAGCGTTGTTATATGATGATTTTGAAAATTGTTTAAATGTGAGATGAAAGAAATTTTAAGCCCCACTTTAGACTCTCCTTGGAGTTGAAATACATATTTTTCTTTTCCAACACCTAAATTCGTGATGCCCATATCTACCTCTTGCACCGTGACGCGTTTTGTATCAATGTTGAACAAAGGAGGAGGGTCAAACTTGCAGTCCTCCTCATAAATTTGTCTTGCATAGTCAAACCCTTTAGAAGTTGTAATATTCTTTTCAGTTTGCATCTTTATCGGTTGAAGCTCCTTCAAATATAATTTGGAGTTATTTTTTCTAAGGAAGATTAGTTCTTCTCTCCTTGAAACCATGAAATCAATCTTTGTCTATCTTAATATCAGTTTATATTACCATCTTTATTAATTATCCAACCTAGATCCATCTTAATCCGAGATATATCAAGCACTGAAAGGGATATAATCCATCTAGGTGACACCTCTTTTTTTAGTGTGAGACTTGATGAGTGGATTTCACCTCCAAATATTTGGTCCCTTTCAACCCTTAATAGATCTAGGGTTAATATGGATCTAGGATGGCTATACAATACTATATAATACCTATATTTGCATCTATTTGTATCTTTCTTATTCCCTCTATCTCACTCCACAAACATACATACTCTATTTATCTATAAGTATCTCTCTCTATCTCCCTCCCTCTTTCTCTCCCTCTATCTCTCTTCACATTCTATGTCTCTCTCTCCCTTCCCCTTCTCTCCCTTTCTCCCTCCCCTCTTGTTCTCCTGTCTCACTCTCTCTCCATTTCTCCCTTGTCATTTTCTTTCTCTCTCTCCACCTTTCTCCCTCTATGTATTTCCTCTTCCCTTCTCTCTCTTAAGTCCTCTCTCTATTCCTTCATCTCTCTCCCTTTCTCTCCCACCTCCCTCTCTCTCTCCCAATCTCTTTCTCTCTATTACTTCCCTCCAACCCTCTCTCTCTCTCTCTATCCAAGTTTTTCAATATCTCCCACCCTCTCTCAATCTCTCTCCCCCTTTGATATTTTTTCCTCCCTCTCTCTCTTCCCCTTCTCTACATACACCTCTCATGTCTTCTTTTGTGTTTTCTCTCCTCTCCTCTCTCTCCATTTCTCCCTTATCAATCCCTCTTTCTCTGTGTCTCTTTTATTTCCTCACTCTCTTTCCAATATTTTGGAATTATATTATATTAAGATTCACACTCGACATCAAATGCTAAACATCTACATTTTTGATTTGGATCCTTTCGGTGATTTTTTCCTCTATTGCCTTTATTGTGGCTTCCATGTCTCGCATGGTTCGCTATGAGAATAATGAGATATCAACATCTACCTCTTGAAACCCTAATAATTTACCACTTATCATCCCAACTAAGAGAGTTATGCACTGATACAGAAAATAGCAGTGAAGCCATTACATGAGTGAAGGAAATGGGAGCTCCCTCGATGTCAAGTTCGAGTAAAGGAGAAGGAGAATGTTTTGGCTCTCTCATAGAGGACATAATGAACATGGAAGATATGATGAGAGGAATCAAAAGTGAAATTGTAAACCTGGTGGACTCCAATGAATTTGAATGTTAGATTCCCTTGAAGATCCAATGTCAAGATTTAAAAAGGGAAAAAAAAGAAAAAACCTTGCAAACAATGAAACACCTAGGATCGATCCCCAAGGAAGACCTCAAACATTGGAGATATAAGAACATGGGAAAATAATTTTAATATTATCATATTCTTTGGCTTATGAAATATACAGATAGTAGGGTTTTTAACTGAGGCTTTCCCTAGGAAATTTTTTTTTCTTGTGAAATTAAAATTCTTTCTCTTTTAGGTTTTTCGATTTCAAGATCTAAATTGGTTTCCAAAATTGGTATAGTATATTTAAGTATAATGTTTTACCATATTACAATTATAATTTGAATACACATGGTATTAAAATAGGAATTAGTCTAGAAGAGAATAATACGAGTTTTTTTTTGTAGGTGAATCGAATTTGTAGGTCTACATTTCATGGTTGGCACTAGGATCTGGATGTCTTTCTCTAGATTTAGACTCGAATATGCCCTTGACAGTAATTCAAATTACATACCTTGGAGAGATAGAATGGAAGCAGTTTTGGAAGACAACGGGCTAAAGGAATTCATAGACAACGATATTCCTAAACATTAAACAATAGATTCTCAAGATCTAGTGGCATGGAAGAAGAACATATAAAATGCAATAAGGATTCTATTGGAATGTGTTCAAGATAATATTATCTCAAACCTCCATGGAAAGGAAAATACATATGGAAGGAAGCGTATAAGAGAGGCTTACATTTTGATGCATGATGCTAGAGAGGATGTGGGAGCACCTACATCATACTACAGGTAGAGAAGGTCCCAAGATAAATACACTGGCTACATGGCTCTTATGAGAGAGAGTGTAGAGACTGAACCATCATCATTCGAGGAAGTAGTGGAGGAACCAGTATGGGTTGATGCCATGGCTGAGGAGGTGACTCCATTATGAGAAGCAATGCATTGGAAGTTGTCCCAAGACCGAAGGAAAATTTGGTTGTAGGATCCAGTGGATCTACAAGGTGAAGCAAGCATCATATTGGAGTGTGGATAAATACAAGGCTAGATTTGTGGCAAAGGTGTTCTCTCAGGTACAACGACTAGATTAGAAGGATACAATTTCTCTAGTATAAAGGTACTCTTCAATTAGATCTATTCTTGCACTTTGAATGCAGATGAGATGGAATATAAATCTCGTGGATGTAAATACAACATTCATCAATGGATTGATTAAGGAAGAGGTTTAAATATATTAGTCGGAAGGATTTGAGACCTTTGACAGAAAGTCACATGTGTGCATACTCAAGCGAGTGTTGTATGGAGTGAAACAAGCACCACATGCTTAGTACATGAAGATCAAAAACTATTTCATCAGTTTGGGCTTCACCAAAAGTGAAACAGATGCAAACCTTTTCCATATTGTGGTTGAAGGTAAAAAATTTATCATAGTATTATATAATGGTGTTAAGAACTTCTGGAAACTTGTGTATGTTTCTAGAAAGGCTTGAAGTTTAGGTTGAAAATTCAACCATCTTCAGGGGAAATAAGCTTAATCGATGATAGGAGTAGTGCTTGACCATAAAATATATATAGGGAATGGATAAATTAGTCATTACGGAATTGGAGACCAAAGGGAATGTTGAGACATTTGACTAGAAAAAGAAACTAATTATTATTGGAGATATTTGAGGATTTTATAAAGAATTAAATAAATAGATTTTTCTTTAAATTATTTGTGCACAATTCGATAAAAGGAGGATAAAATGGAATTAACCTTTGGAATTAATTAATTTTATATAAATGTTTAATAAAAAATTAATTAAACAAGGTTAGAAAAAATGAAAAGTTTCACTAAATTAAATAATTAAATAAAACATTCACTAAAACGTTTGTTATTGGAGTAATCATTGATTATTAGTTAACTAAGGTAAGAGGAATATAAATAAATAGTTACTCAAATTAAAATTAGAATAAAATAAAATTAGAATTAAAAATTACATAATCTTTAATAAAATTTCAAAAAAGGGGGTAAACGATAAAATGAGAATTATAAATATATGTATTAACAAATGGTTTTGTTAATATAGGCAGAAATCTCTAAAGTAAGATCAAAGGAAGGAATATATTAAATTTTTTATGTAAAGTAAGTTGAATCTAAATTTTTAATGTAAAGTAAGTTGAATCTAAAATTTTTGATGTAGAGTTTGCTGAAAGTAAACATTTTTAGTTGGTAAAGGAAATCAATAGAATTTAGATTATTGAAAAAGGGGAAGGATTTTTCATTAGGAAAAATAGTAAACAAAAATATAGAAATATAGAAATATAAATATAAAAATATTAATTTAGGGAAGAATTCTCTAAGGTAATGAGGAAGGAATATTTTTAAGGGGAAGGGAATATTAGGGAGAGTTGGATTTTGAATTATAAGAACCATGCTTAAATGATCAGAAATAGGTGGTGGGTTGTGAGGACCACCTTAAATGATAATCAACATCATGATTAAAATTTTTTATAGGATTTTTTTCGATTTCAAGGGCTTCTCTAGTGACCCGGTTGGTGTGAAATGGAGTAGAGGCTAAGATTTTGATCTGGTGAAAACAAATAAGGTGTCTGGTAGAATGGGAGTGTTCAAAAATGGCAGATTTTGAAGTCTGGTTGTGGATGGTATCACCCATGTGTTATTTTAGGGGGGATTTGAAGGACCTTCTCATTTGTCCTATGTAAGAACTTCCGTAGGATAAGGAGATTTCATAGACTTCGAGATGTTTCATAGGGTCATGTTTATCCTTGGTTTTTCTAAAGAGCGGGTTGGCGGTTTTATTGTGTTTGAGAAAGGTTTTTATGTTCTTTTAAGGAAGGATCTTAGATAATTGATTCATAACTACTTGAATTTAAGGAAGGGTAACTTTGGCTAAGGGAGGGGTGCATGAGTAGTTTTTAGGGTAGGGATGGAGGCAAGAATGGAAGGCTTTGCTCATCTAGATTTTTGAGTGACCATTAGACTTAAGAGCTTCATTGAGATGTGTTATTTCCTTGGGAAAGGATTGGGAGGAGTAGATTTAAATTGGTAGGTTTACGAAGGCTTTAAGAATGACATATTTATGAGTATTATGGTTGTGGTAATTAGGATAATGATACCTATCAGTGTGGGTCTTCTTTCAAAATACTTGGTGGGTAAGGGAACCCTGAGAAAGGAATGAGACTAGGAAATCTAGGAATGGAAGGGATAAATTCTCTTCAAGATCCATAGTGAACTCGAGGTGGGGGGAAATTTTATTGAGATGAGAGAGGAATTCACAGAGAAGTATGTTGGGTAGTTTATGGGTAACATTCTCTACAACCCAGTATTTTGGGCATGCTGAAATTGTAGGGAGGCCGAGTTTCTCAGACTATTCTAAGAGGAAAAAATGCATCTTAAGGACATCAAAGTGGGCCTACGTTGAAGTGAATAAGCTTGAATTGAATTGAATTGAATATAGGGCTACTTGAATAGGTTTGAGTATAACTTTTTGGTTAGTTTTATCTCATAGTTGACTAGGTTCATTAGATGTATTTGTTGTTCAAATGAAGAATTTCACTAGAAAGGTTTTTTGGTTTTTAGGCCAAGTGGGTTTTTTTAGGATAAATATTATGTTATTTTTGTGCATTATGATATGTACTGTAATTGTATTTTTATGGTTGAATATATAAAGTGTATTTTCTTAATGATAAACATGAATTGTTGAAATAAGAACTACATCATTTGAAGTAATTATTAGTATTTTATCAACTGTACTTGAAAAATCAATAGAGGTGATGTAGATATTTATAATTTAGTTGATGTATATGAAAAAAATGTTTCAAATGATTGCGAATTGAATTTATCAAATAATTTTGAACCAAATTCCCTTGGAATAATATACTTTTCATGATAAGTATGATGGTCTTATTAATAATGGGACATGGAAGTTGGTGGACGCTATATTTTGAACTAAACCAATTGGATGCAAGTGGGTCTACAAGAAGAGGTACAAATTATATGGCTCACTTGACAAGCACAAATCAAGGCCTATGGAAAAACTATTTTCATACAAATAAGGCATTGATTATGATGAGACTTGTTATCCAATAACAACCTGAGCCATTGTCCACATTCTCTTTTCCTTAACCATAAAAAATGGATGGAAATTTCGTAAAGTGGATGTGAAGACTACTTTCAAGAAATGGTACTTGATAGAGGTAATTATTTTTCAGCAGTTTTTTTTTACATGCTATAATAAATGTATACATTATGCTCCAAAGGTAACCTTCAAATCCAAATTTCCCCACAAGTTTTTTCACAAAAAATTCATCAAAATTCCTTTAGAAAATATGCTCAATTATTCTTGAAACCTCCAACAAAATTTCGTGAAGAAAAGCTTGCAAATAGTAACATGGTAAAATAATCCAAAGACTATGTTTCTAACTAGTTATGTTGACAAGAGAAGATTAGGATCATTGTATAATTCACAAAGTCTCCAACAAGTCCATCTCTTATAAAAATTTTTTTATGTATTGATCGAGATATTAGGTACAAATTGATAGGTATTCAACAATCTCAAAATTATTGTGTCAAGATTGCAATCCTCTCCAAAATTTTACTCTTCCCAAAAGTCTCCAACCTAGTAGAAGATTTTCAAATAATTTCGTATGTCATCTAAGATGGTTCCATAGGTCGAATGAATGTCCTCCACAGTCCGCGAAACATGCCAAGGTTCAGGCCTAGTATATTTCAACGTATAGGTCTGAACTATAGGTTTGAGGAGGCTGTAGGACTCTATTCGTCCATACATATAAACTTTAGATTTCAGCTACAAGAAGATCCGAAAAAGGTGCCACCATAGCTCTCCACAAGTCCCACAAATATGAGCTCTACTTTTGACATAACTCTAATGATAACATGTCCAAAGATAAGCCTATGTTTACAAGCTTAGATCAGGTCTTAACTTCTTATAAACTACAGGACCATGGTTTACATAATGTATAGATCAAGACCCAAACACAAAATATTCACTACATTTCATCGTTTCTATCTCCTCTTCTTTCATATGAGTCTGAATATGCATTTATAATTGTTTTCATATGTGAAACGAAATTTGATGGACTATTGAGCCAACCTTTGTATTAAAGCTGACTATGAATTGTTTATTTTATGTGGAATAATATGAGAAGGAATTGCCTTTGGCACAAGGCATTTCTTCAAGAACAACATGGTAGTAAAAAAACATAAGTATACCCAGTAATGAATTATGTTCTCTTCAATTTACATAATTTAGACTCATAGTCATGGTTGTTGTAGCAACACAAAAATCATACTTCAAGCATTGCTCCTTACAATTCTCAGAGCTTGTATCATTATGAGAAAGATAAAGACCATATAGAATAATTCTCTTCACTATATGTATAGTGACTGCTTCCTTGCAAGCACCAAGAGGCACCAATTTTAAACATCCATTTCAAGGATTATTAGACTCCAATAGTTTATTAGGTCTGCCATCAATAGGGAATTCACAAGTAGGTCTCATAGAATTAAAACTACAAACACCACAGGTTACAAAAATATCACACCGATTCTCCACAACTTGCAATCCAAATTTCTAATTTACTTTAGATTCTTCAAGTTTTGTTTTATTTCCTATGCGCAGAGCCCTCAATTCAATTCCTTATGTATAATGTAATTGTATAATAAAATTCCTAGTTCTTCACAACCTTTCCAATCAACCCTAGTGGAGATAAAACATATTTAATGGAGGTATTTAGGTATATCAAATCATAAAATAGATCCATTTTCCATTTTTACCATGAAAAAATTATGACTATACCAGTAATTGCTAGGGGCTAATACATAGGGATTATTCTAAGCATCTAAGGTTTTATCACCATCATATAATTTTTTTATTTAGAGAATATTAGAGCTTGCTTCAACTAAGGCTTCTTCAAAAATGTTTCCTCATTGACATCAATGATAACTTTATCCAACACATATTTAGATATCATGAATTTGATATTGCAATGCCAAATATTGAATGGCAGATCCATATCTTTTATGAATACATAAAATCTCCTTTTAAATCACAATATCTCCCTCATGAAGTTCCAAACACCACATAATACTTTAATTTGTTCATTATAATGATGTTGGAAAGATGAGAACCATAGGTTCAGTCATACACCATGGAGGTTGTTGATTTTTGTAACTATGCTCATTGCTGACAATTTATATTTTATCTCTTGAAATACATAATGTAATTGTGAGACATGTTATGCATGTATTTTTCATTGATTAGACCTTGAAATAATTATTATGAGACACATTATTAGTGCCCTATTTAAAAGAGAAAATTTAAAAATTTTAATTTTGAATTTTTGGATATAATTCGTCAGTTAGTAAATTCGTCAATTCATCCTGAGTGAAGAGACAAACCCATTTGGATAGGAATACCACTATATATTGAGAAATAGACCTCCTCCTCAAGGTACCATTAGACCTCAGACAAGAAAAGATAATTTATTTGAATATAAGCTAAGGAGAATAAGAACAAAGGACAAGAAGGATGAATTCATCTCTAAATTGTATCTCTCTAGACCTCATACTTGTCTATCTGCACAAATTTTGAGTAACATTCTGGATATGCTGAAAATTTAGGCAATGGGAAAATCTAGGGTGGTAGAGTTTATGGGAATATTTTGGGAGGTCAAAATTTGAACATAATAGAGGGTCAATTTTAAAGGGAAGAAGTTTGAATTTACTTGAATTGAATAAAGGACTACTTGAACATGTTTGATCATAATTTATTGGTTAGATTGACCTCATAATTGACTTGCTTCATTAGATGTATCTCTTGTTGAAATGAAGAGTTTCACTAAGAAAACGATTGTTGGGTTTTCCCCCAAAAGGGTTTTTTGAGGGTAAATATTGTGTTCTCTTTGTGCATTGTGATATATACTATCATTGTGGTGATATGGTTGAATATCTAAAGTGTAATTTCTTAATGATAAACATGAATTGTTAAAATAAGATATACATCATTTGAAGTAATTATTAGTATTTCAGAAATTTCTTATTGTATAAATTGTACTTGAAAAATCAATAGAGGTTATGTATATATCTATAATTTAGTTGATGTAGATGAAACAAATGTTTCAAATGATTTCAAATTGAATTTATCAACTAATTTTGAACCAAATTCCTTTGAAATAAGACACATCTAGTTATAATTATGGTGGTCTTATTAATAATGGTACATGGAAGTTGGTGGATTCTCTATTTGTAACTAAACAAATTATATGCAAGTGTGTCTACAAGAAAAGGTACATATTATATGGCTCACTTGAAAAGCACAAAGAAAGGTGGATGGAAAAATTATTTTCATAGAAAAAAGGCATTGATTATGATTAGGCTTGTTCTCCCACAACAATGTAAGCCATCATCCATATTCTCTTTTTCATGTATTAATTGGAAGATTGTAGGAATTTACAGGGTAAGTTCCGTAGATCAAGAAAAAAATTTCACCGCTCACAAACAGATCACAAATTAGTACACCAGTATAATCACATGGTTAAAACCCTCAAAGAGGGAAACAGTCCACGCCCTGAGCCAATGCGGCCACTTCAAGAAATTTATTAATATAAAATAAAAGTTACATATGTTTCACTCATAAACGGTTACCGGAAAAATGACCCTCCATGCTCTTTAAATAGATATCATGGACAATCAGGTGTTAAGCCAGAAATCAATTATTTTTAATACCGTGGTTGGAGATAACCGTCGGATCACTACAAATCGTGACCGTCGGATTATAAGTTACAAATGTACATGGTAAAGAAACACACTTTACCTAACTATACACCAGACTAAGTTATTCTTAACTATTTCCTATGTGTTGGAATATCCTAACATCCCCCCTTAAGAACAACTTGGGATAGGATTGAAGGATTTACAAAGATGTCACAAAAGGAGCCTATTTCCTATGTGTCGAGATATCCTAACATACCCCCTTAAGAACAAATTGGGATAGGATTGAGGGATTTACAAAAGTGACACAAAAGGAGAAGGAAGGAGGAATTAGAGCCCTTTCCCCCTCAATGACAACTTTCCTGAACTCCAAGCATGGATTGAAGTTTGGTAAACTTCACTTCTATGAGAGCCTTCGTAAAGATACCGACTACTTGAGCATTGGTTAGACAATACTGCACTTCAAGAACACGATCATGAATGAGGTTTTTGATGAAGTGTATGTGGATTTCAATGTGTTTCATACACTGATGCTAAACTGGATGTTTACATAGCTGAATGGAACTATGATTATCACACCAAAGTGTAGTTGGATGCTGCTGATGAAGACCAAATTCAGACAGGATCTGACGAAGCCACATGGCTTCCTTGTTGGCTTCAACTACACCACAATACTATACTTTTACTGAAGAAAGGGAGATGTCACTTTGTTTGTTACAAGACCAAGTAATAGGTCTTGAAGAAAGAGTGAATACATATCCTGTAGTCAACTTTCGATCATCAGGGTAACCAACCCAATCAGAATCACTGAAACCAATCAACAAGGGAGATGCTCCTGCACTGTAATGAATCTCGAACTGAACTGTACCTCAAATATATCGAAGTATTATTTTAGTTACTTTCCAGTGACTTTCATGAGGTTGGTGCATGAACCAAGCGACAACACCAGCGACAAAGGAAAGGTCAGAGCGAGTATGGGTTAGATCCAAAATTTTACCAACAAGTTGATGGTATAAGGTAGCATCAACTTTAGGGGTAGTATAGTTGACTGAAAGCTCGACTCCAGATTGAAAGGGAGAACATGAAAGCTTACAGTCTTCCATGTGCAAGTGGTGTAGAAGATCATAGGCATACTTGGATTGAGAGACGGTATTGCCTTCCTTGGATTGCGAGACTTGAAGACCAAGGAAATAATGCAAGTGTCCTAAGTATGTCATTTCAAACTTATTTTTGAGGCTAGAATTCACATGGTTTATATCATTTGGATCACTACTAGTGAGGATAAGATCATCAAAATAAAGAACAAGGATGGTGAAGGAATTACCCACCTTCTTGGTGTAGACAATTTTGTTAGAATGACACCTAGAAAAGCCATGTCTAAGAGAAATCTATCCATTTTTACATACCAAGCCCGAGGAGCTTGTTTGACACCATAGAGAGACTTCCTAAGGCAACAAATAAGGCTGGAGTCTTTTTGTATAAAGCCAGGGGGTTGTTCCATGTAGATTTCTTCATGCAAATCGCCATGTAAGAAGGTTGATTTAACGCCCATCTGATGGACTTCCCATTTAAAGGAGGTAGCAAGGAAAAGAACAAGGAAGATAGAATTAATTTTGGAAACAGGGGAGAAGGTTTCAGTATAGTCAATGCCTTCAACTTGTGAAAAAAATTTAGCAACAAGACGAGCTTTATGTCTATCCAATTTTCCATCTGGTCCAAAATTGTTTTTGTAAACCCTTCTGCATCCGACAAGTTTTCTTCCTTTTGGAAGAGGAAAAAGATCCCAAGTATTTTTTTACAATAAGGAATGATACTCTTCATTCATAGCTTCATCCCAAACTGGATGACTGGAGGCTTCTTCAAAGGTTTCTGGATCAAGTTTTTTCTGGAACTTGAGCTAATAAGGAAGAGGCTCTTTTGAACTGAGAATGTGTACGCCATCAATCAGTAGGGTCACCTGCAAGAAAACCTGTTGTATCACGAGTAGAGTGGACCCATCTTGGAAGCGGTGGAGTATAAGGAACAATTTTACGAGCTGGAGGAGGATTTTCATCCTCGCTGTCATCATCTGAACTAGAAGGAATGCTATTAAAAATAGAGGAGAGAGAAAGAGGTGGCACATATGCCAAATCAAGCTCGCAGGCCAAAGGTGGCACACTCGCCGAACTAGGCTTACAGGCCAATATATTTTAATCAAACTTTACATCTCTTCTAATGATGATATTTTTGGTTTTGGGTGGAAGAAGTCTATATCCTTTGACATATTCAGAATATCCAACAAAAATACATTTTTCACTCTTAGGTTCTAAGGCTTTGTGTTTCACATCTGAAATATGGGTCCAAGCATCCCTTCCAAAAACACGAAAGTGACTAACATCTGGTTTGATTGAGCTCCAAGCTTCTTCTGGAGTTATATTCTTTAAAAATTTAGTAGGAGTGCGATTTACTATGTAATTTTCATAGTGGCTTCTTCCCAAAAATTGAGACCAGGTCCTTTAGATTTAAGCATACAATTAGCCATTTATTTTAAGGTGTGATTGTTCCTTTTAGCTACACCATTTTTTTGTGGAGTATATGGAACAGTATGTTGCAATTGAATGCCATGCTCATTGCAGAAGTTGATAAATTTTTTGTTAACATATTCTCTGCCATTGTCTAATCTTAACTTAAGAATTTGATGTCCAGATTATTTCTCAACCCTTAAAGACTAAGAACATGTTAAAAACTTCACTCTTGAGTTTTAAGACATATACCCAATTCCATCTGGAAAACCATCAATGAAGGTTAAGAAGTACTTGCAATCAAAGAAAGAAACAATAGGAAGTGGACCACATAAATCATTGTGCACATGCTGCAAAGGGGCTAAAGTGTGCCAAGAGGCACGTTTGTCAAAACTATCCCGATGATGTTTTCCGAGTGCACATCCGGAGGAAGCACCATCCTAACAAGATACCATAGGAAGGCCCGTAACCATATATTCCTTACACAGAGTTTGAAGAGAGCGATACTTTCAGTGATCAAATTGCTCATGCCAAAGTTTGCTCACATCATCATTCTGAGCAACAAAAATAGAGGGAAGAGATGATGACCCAAAGTTGTCAAACTTACACAACCTTGTGGAGTCATCAGCAATGAAAGTAGATAAAATATTTTTAGGATCTTTGAGGTCCTTGATTACAACATCATGAGGTGATAATTCTACTATTTTCCCTTCACCTGAATGAGTTATCTGATAAATAGATAGAAGGTTGCATGACAAGGTAGGAACACATAGTACATCATTAAACTGACCATTATCTAGATGAATGGTTCTAGATCCTACAACACTAAGAGATCTATCATCACCAACATAAATATGTTTGGTGTTACAATCATTTAAAAAAGAAAACATGGATTTATTTTTAGCCATGTGGTAAGAAGCTCCAAAATCAATGAGCCACTCATGAGAAGGAGAAGAAGAAGATACATTTAATGCATAACCAGATCTTGATGCTTGACAAACACAAGCAGAAAGTGCCATGCCTGATGATGAAGGTGAAGAGTGCTCCAAATTGATGTTGTGATTCTTCATTGCAGCTTATAAGGCTTCCATCTTCTTAAAACATTTGGACTCTAAATGGCCATCACGATTGCAAAAGTTGCAATTTATATCTGTCTTCTTTCCTTTGTTTTTATATGCCTTATCATTTTGGGGAGTTTCTTTTTCAGTTTGTGGCTGAAATTGCTTAGGACCCTTGTTTGGTTTCAGACCATACTTTTTAAGATACTGCTTCTTGGGATTCTTTTGATATGATTGATGTTGGGTTGCTAAGGCTTTCTTAGAAGCGTTTCCAGCAGTGATAAGACCAAGGTGTAAAATTTTTTCTTGTTCTCTTATCAGAGAATCACAAAAGGCATCAAAAGAGGGATTCTTGTAGGTGGTTCCTGAAGAAATGACGACTCCTCTAGTGGAATGGAAGGCGGAAACAAATATAGAGTATGTAGGGCCAAGCTTAGTAAGAATGCAATAGATGAGGCTACCATCTTCCTTTTTGACCTTACAACCTTCTAAAAGAACTCTGAGGGTCTTGAATTTGGACAAAAAATCTTCAATAGAGGAGAAATTATTGGGGTCCAAAGTAAGAAACTCATTTTCAAACTGATGGGCCTTGATTTGATTTTGAATGCCGAAGACAGTATTTAGCTTGTCTAGGGCTTCATGAGGGGTGTCAATGTCAAGGATATGAAATCGAAAATCTTGAGCAATGGACATTCCTATCAACCCTCGTGCTTGATCTTGTTTATTTTCCCATTTAGCAACTTTATCATCATCAGAAGGTTTATTTTCTAGCCCTGTGGCTATTCTATAAAGCCCTTTACTTCTAAGTATATCTACCATGTGAGGTAGCCATTGGAAATAATTGGTGATGTTAAGAATAATCGATCATGCACTTTTTATTTTTATTTTTAACTGAAACTAAGAAAAGCTGAAACTAACTGCTCCAATGGAAATATCTCAAAAAATTAGGCCGTTTCAAAAAAAATTGCTCGAAAAACGGCTTCCGGATGAAGAAGTTATGCCTTTTGAAGAAAAACTGAGTTGTAGATGCCGAATAGTTACGGGAACGCGGTGAAGTGCGGCTTTTAAAAAAAAAATTATGCCCCTTTGAGCAAAAACTTTTTACAAAAGAAGCTTGAGAAGGAGACTTTAACCCAAGACCTCTATTTTCATAAACTAACCCCTCACCAAGTGAGATAGTAAAAGGATTATGTTATTTTAGAAAAGAGGAAGGGGGGATTATTATTATTATTATTATTATTATTATTATTATTATTATTATTATTATTATTATTATTATTATTATTATTATTATTATTATTATTATTATTATTATTATTATTATTATTATTATTATTATTATTATTATTATTATTATTATTGGAGGTGTGAGTGTCTTTTCTTGAAAAAAAAATGAGAAAAAAAATGAAATGCAAAGCCGTATGGTAGAATGTTAGATTCTCGGTTAGCCTTACTCACAACTATCATTTTTTTGACTATTTCTGATTTCACGAGATCGCATAAATACACGGGGAAAGAGCATATGTAGCAAAACAATATCTTTCTCCTGTTTCTGATTTGCTGAGATCAAACGGAGCACACGACAAAGAGAATACACAAAGAAGAGGGTATAGATATGGCAAATAAATAAAACCTTAATACAAAAAAAAAACCAAAATAAGAAGAACTATCAACAAATATAACTCCAAAATAGATGCTTTATACCTTAAGATCTAAACTACCATAACTTGGGTAGCCAGAAACCTTTTGGCATGAAACAAAAGGAATTCCTCACTGTAACAGACGCTCCAGACACAACCGAGCAGTTCTCCAAGCCAAAAATTTTCAAAAATAGTAAATCTGCAAAATGGCATTAACATGCAGTCAAACTAGCTTCGGATTTTGATCAGAAATGGATGCGGCCCTCAAAATAGCTCTGGTATCATGTAGGAATAACACTGTAGATCAAGAACAAAAAGTCACCACTCACAAACATATCAAAAATCAGTACACCAGTATAATCACGTGGTCCTTAGAGGGCATTCTAAATGAACATTAGATAATGATAATAAACAAAACAACATCGCCTTATTTCTATATTTCCAAAGTATAATAATTTTAAACTGTAACATCAAATTAATTCAAATATTTGTCATTCTATAAGCTAGCAAACTAGAACTACAAAGTTCAAACTAATATTCTACTTGGTTCGGCTAATATTCAAGTTAATTCGTTTACATTGAGAAGTACAAGCTTGTCTTGGACCAACACAATCTGACACAATCTGGCATCTGCATGTTGGACATGAATGCTTACGATCAAACCATAACAAAATGCACTTTACATGATAGTTATGTTTGCATGGTAATTGTTTTGCAGAATCACTTGTTGAAAACGCTTCGAGACAGATAGGGCAGGTTAACGCATCCTCACTTTCATTTTCTTGGCAACTTAATATAACTGAGGGCAATGCATCAATTGCTGCACGAACACTGTTATTTACCCACACTTCCTCCTCTTCTGTTTCATCTTCTTCTGAGTCGTCTGTAAAACTACTATCTGAGTCGTATGAAGAGTCAATGAGGCCAATACGGACTTCTTCATATTTGAAATTGAATTGATATGTATCATTCTCCAGATGCTGTTTGATACGTGAATTCTTAATTCCAAATAATTTGAATTCTAACGAAATCAATGAGCTCATCGACGTTTTGTGGGCGAAAATCCTCTATATATCTGAGGACGATTACATTCTCTGCCAACCTAAGCATTACCATATAGTCTTCATCACTCTCCTCATTTTCAGTATCTTCATTTCTGCCTCTCCTCTGATCTATGCTCTCTTCTAGCCACTCTTCGTCCAACTCACGTACACTATCTTCATTTCTGCAACGAATCAACTGCTGCACGAACACTGCTATTTACCCACACTTCCTCCTCTTCTGTTTCATCTTCTTCTGAGTCGTATGCAAAACTACTATTTGTCTCCTCCTCTTCCTCTTCTTCTGAGTCAATGAGGCCAATACAGACTTCTTCACATTTGAAATTGAATTGATATGTATCATTTTCCAGATGCTGTTTGATCTCATGCCATGTGAATTTTGAATTCCAAATAATTTGAGTTCTAACCGAATAAAAGAGTTCATCGACGTTGTGTGGGAAAAAATCCTCTATATATCCGAGGACGATTACATTCTCCGCCAACCTAAGCGTTACCATATAGTCTTCATCACTCTCCTCATTTTCAGTATCTTCGTTTCTGCCTCTCCTCCGATCTATGCTCTCTTCCAGCCACTCTGCGTCCAACTCACGTACACTAACATTTTCTGTGACATCCAGCAATTCCCTTGTACCAATAGTCACGTTGGACACCAAATGCTCAGCATCTACATATTCACCGGACAGTGAATCCTCAACATCTACAACTTCATCACACACTGAACCCTCGTCATCTACATCAATGGTTGTTGCCCCTGGTGCGATTAGTGCAGGTTCCACATCTCTCAGAATACCGAGAACTGTTTCCCTGCCAAAATACTGAGAACTCAAATACTATACAATTTTCAACAAAGAGATATGAAGTTTCCCGCACGTCAAGGGATCTGATAAAGAAATATGAGGCGATAGATCTGTATTGTTGGTTTGAATAGATCTTTGAATTATATATACATAAACATTTACGTTCACTTATTTTTGATCGTATAAAGCCGACAATGGTTCCGCCATTTGACTATTTTATTTGTAAATTAATCGGTTTTTAACATAGTTATTAAGTTTCAATTCTAATTTGGATTAGAAGGTTTATCTTAACTTCTCGTTGTGAAGAAGGGTTAATATTTCTTTTCACTTTAAATAAAATTTGTATTTCTAGATTTGTAATTATTATTAATTATAATTATAACTATCATTATAAATATTAATTATTATTATTATTATTATTATTTTTCTATAATTTGGTTAATTTTGATAATAATCATAATCAATTATTTTATTTTATTTTTAATATAATTTCAATTTTATTTTATTACACAATATTACAATATATCTATATTTAAGGTCAAGAATGCTTAGTAAATTATTTTAAATTTTTTATTATTTTTAAAATAAGTATAGGTGTAAATGTTTATAAACATATACACCACTACACCATCTCTTATATACCATTTTGAATTTAGATTTACCCTAAAAAGTGTAATAAAATAAAATTACTATCTTAATTCCCAAAGGTTTGATCTCTCTTCGAATGTGGTAGATATAGAGTAAAGATGAATCTAAGTTGGTTTAATTCCCCCCTTTAAATACGCTACATTCCATATAAATACCATGGATCAATACTGTCAAACGAGGAGGTAACTCCTCAAATCAGAATGTGTTATTAGCTGAAGAATCTACATGCATTTATACATGGAGGTGAGGCTATTGGGATTCCTCTCCCAATGACTCTTGGCCTTCCTTATTTCCTACTATTATTTATTATACAAAAATACATATCCACACCCATCCCATAGGATTAGGTGTCAACATTCCCCCCTTTAATCCGAAGGGATGTTGGTGAGTCCAGGCATCGATCTGAACTTTTCAAACTTTTCTCTTCCAAGTGCTTTGGTGAAGATATCAACAGTTTTCTCACTTGTGGAACAATGATGTACATGGATGGTTTTGGCCTGAACATGATGTCGAATTAGATGGTACTTTGTATTGATGTACTTTGTTCGATCATAGAACTTTGGGTTCTTGGCCAACTTTATTGCAAAAGTGTTGTCGATCATGAGTGGTGTGGAGTACATTTGTTTCATCTGCAAATATTCCAGGATCTTCCGGAGCCACATAATTTCTTTTGTTGCTTCAGCTGCTGCCACATATTCTGCCTCGGTCGTGGAATCTGCTGGAACTGATTGTTTGCATGATCTCCATGAGACAACTCCTGATCCAAGACTCATGGTGTAACCTATAGTAGACACCCTTGTTTCTTTGTCTCCATCAAAGTATGAATCAGAGTATTCGATCAAGCTGAAGTCGCCTACCTGTGTATATTTGAGTCCAAAGTCTTGAGTCCCCTTCAAGTACCTTAGCACTCTTTTTGCAGTAGACCAATGTCCTTCACAAGGTTTTTGCATTAACCTTGAAAGGATTCCAACAGAAAATGAAATGTCAGGTCTGGTGGTGGTCAGGTAGATAAGACTTCCTACAAGTTGTCTATACTTAGTTGCATCCTCAAATTCCTTCCCTTCAATAGATGTGAGCTTCAAGTTTTGTTCCATTGGAGTGGTTAAGGGATTACAGTCATCCATGCCAAATTTGTTCAAGAGATCTCCAATGTACTTATTTTGAGAAAGAAATATGAATTTAGGATGTTTAATTACTTCAATACCCAAATAGTAATGAACATGACCCAAATCAGTCATTTCAAAACCTTTCTTCAACTGTTTCTTCATGGATGAAATATAGCTCTCATTGTTTCCTATTATCGAAAGATCATCTACATATACCACAAGATATACAACTTCTTTTCCAACTTTCTTAACAAACAAAGTTGCATCATCAAGATCAAAATGTTTGAAGTTAAGTTTTAGAAGATGCTCAGTCAATTTCTCATACCAGGCTCGTGGTGCTTGCTTGAGGCCATACAAGGATTTTACAAGTTTGCAAACTTTGTGTTCCTGACCCTTTATCACAAATCCTTCTGGCTGGGACATATAAACTTTCTCCTTTAGATCTCCATTCAAGAAGGTTGTTTTTACATCCATCTAATGGACTTTCCATCCATTCTGAGCTGCTAAGGCAAAGAGAGTCCGGATGGTGGTCCATTTTGCTGTGGGAGCAAAAGTTTCTTCATAATCGACTCCTTCTTTTTGTGCGAATCCTTTTGCCACAAGCCCGGCCTTGTGCTTGTCAAGTGAGCCATCTGCTTTGTACTTGTTCTTGTAGACCCACTTACAGCCAATTGGTTTTGTTCCCAAAGGCGGATCAACCAGCTTCCAAGTGCCATTCTTTATCAAGGCATCATACTCCTTCTGCATTGCTTCTTTCCATTCATCATGAGAAGCGGCTTCTTTGAAGGAAGTTGGTTCATGATCTGTAGACAAACTCAATTCACAGTTATAAGCAATATCCATATCAACAGGGGAATTAGAATTATCTACATCACCTTCGATTTCTTGAGTGGAACTTCTTGTTCCTGTTTTTCCAACCTCATCAGGATGAACATCCTCCAGTGTCTTTGTCAGCCATTTGGGAGGACCTTTATGAGATGGCCCAGGCTGGTCACTTGACTGAGTTGGGATTGATTCAAGATTCAATCTCCCAATTCTGTCAATCACATCATCCAATGTGTCATCCGTGGTTGTTTCTTCATTTGGGGGAGAGAGTGCTTCAGGACATGATTCCACAGTTTGATTCAATATCGGAATCCCCCCTTCAAGATGTGGAATCACATTATCAAATTCTTGGAAAGACTTTGCATGTGTGAATCTATCTAGGCGATCAAGTTGCTTCTCAACAACCTTGTCACTCTTGGAAGATTCAAGAAATATGACATCTCTTGCTATCACAAACTTCTTATTTGCTTCATCATAGAGACGATATCCTTTGAAGGTATTGGAGTACCCCAAGAAGATACATTTTATGCTTCTAGCACCAAGTTTTTTCCTTTGACCCTTGGGTATCAAGGCGTAACAGGTGGACCCAAAGACCCTGAAATGCTTTACCGAAGGAATGTGGCCATGCCACATTTCAAAAGGAGTTTTGTTTCTAATTGAACTTGAAGGACACCTATTCTCTATGTAAACAACACATAGAACTGCATCAGCCCAAAACATCAATTTTACATTCTTGAAAAATAACATGGAGCGGACCATATTTAAAATAGTTTTGTTCATTCTTTCAGCTACACCGTTATGTTGTGGATTATATGGCACAGTTGTTTGATGTTTTATTCCATTCTGATGAAGATAATTTTCAAATTCGTTTGAAGTGTATTATTTTCCATTATCAGTACGTAGAGAGCCAATATGTGTTTGTGCATCATTTTCAATCCGTGCATGAAAATTCTTGAAAGTTTGAAAAGCATCAGACTTATTCTTCAGTAAGTAAATCCAACACATTCTTTTCTAGTCATCAGTAAATGTCATCATGTATTTTTTTCCATTTGCAGAAGCAATAGGCATAGGGCCACATAAGTCTGAATGAACAAGCTCAATTTTTCTATGTGCTCTGGAGTGTGAATCATGAAATGGTTGTTTGCTATGCTTTCCTAGAATACAAGCATCACATTCCTTAGGGTTTCTAGGAATTGTAGGTAGTCCATCAACACCATTTTTCTTCAACAAACAAAGGCTTTCATAGTTTAAGTGTCCAAATCTAGCATCCCATAAAAGACTTGATGGGAATGTACCTTCATCATGATGTGAACTGAATGCAAAGTTTTGAGCATGAGCAGATGAACCTTTCAGCTTCAAGAGTCTCCCTTCTTCTATTCCCTCCATGACAAGTGAGTGATCTGATGCTTTTCTGACCTCTGCCTTGCCATAAAACAAGTGAATTGAGTGTCCTTGCTGCCGGATTTCGACCAGGGACAACAAGTTTCTCTTCAACTCAGGGAGGTATAGAACCTCATGTAGGATATGATCAGGAAGACCAGGTAGTTTAAGCCTGACTGTGCCAAGCCCTGATGGCTTGAGTTTGGATTTATCTGCGAAATATACTGCTCCATCAACTTTGTCAGTGAAATCTTCAAAAAAATCTTTTCTAAATGTCATGTGACATGTTGCTCCTGAATCTAGCAACCAATCATCTCTCCATGAAGTAAATGAAACATCAAATAGGTTTTTAGTTACTCCATTGTTACAATGTGCTAGAACATAGTGAGCGGATTCAGGTGCTTTACCTTTGTCTTTGTCATTAGTTTTACCTTTGTCTTGATTTCTGTGCTGCTCAATTTTGTCCCATGGTGTTCTGCATTTGGATGCATCATGTCCATCTCTATTGCAATGTGTGCAATGAAGATTGGATTTGTTAGCTTGTCTGCCCCCCCTTTCTGTGAAGTTTCTTCTTCCTCTTCCTCTTCTGCCACCTCTTCCTCTGGATGAATCTGGAGCATGACTCTTTTCTCTATGTGCCAAGTATGTCGCCTCTTCGGAAGATGAAGGGACTGTCATCTTCCCAAAAGCTTTCTCTCTTTCTGCAAACTTTTGCTCAAGTTTATCAAAGGTGATATGCTCAAAGTTTCCACTTGCTTGCAAAGACTCAAGATAATGTGAGTAAGTCGGATATAATGCCTTAACATATGCTATGAGAGATATGTCCATTTTTACACCAGTGTTTTCAATTTCATGCATTATAGATCTTACTTCTGAAGCTAAAGCAAGGGGATCATCATTCTTCATTTCAAGACTGAACAACTTAATCATCAATTGAACATTTTCTAATTCTGAATGTGAGTCATAGAGTTCTTTTATCTTCTTCAAGGCATCATAGGCATTTGAGAATGATGAAATATGGCGACTCACCTCTTCACTTACGGAGGTTTCAATCAAGGCATAGGCCTTGCAGTTCTTATTTTCCCAAATGGCAAGCTCTTTGTCTGAAGTGGGCTTTGCTGGTGGATTTTCCTCTTGTCCTTGACAAATTCCTTTCCACAGCTCATTAAAAATGAGTGTTTGTTTAATCTTCTGAGACCATTCAAGATAGTTCTCTTTTCCGGAGAGAACCACCCCAACAATAGAGATGAGAGAATGCATTAGATTGCTGGAAAAAAAATCTTCTGAAGAGGAAAAATTTCTACTATAAAAACTTTCAACTCTTGAAATTTGCTCAATTAAAGGGGCAAAAACTCTTGCTGGAAAAATACTCTGAATTAAAAATAAAACTCTTTGCTAGAAAAAATGAATTTAAAAGGACAGAAACACTTTGCTGCAAATACTGATTCTGCACAAAAAAAATATATGTATATTTTATTTTATTTTGTAAAAAAAGTTTGTATGGGGGGTCGATAACTAGGGAAGTGGTATTGAATATGATAGTGGGAATCAATGGCAGAATGAACGCAATATTATATGGAACGGTATTACATATGAGTGGAGTGGTGTAATATGAAGTGATACTAAATATTATGAAGGGTGTATGGGTATTGGAAGGTTGAATGGGCAGTATTAAATGGAGCGGTATCAAAGTATCAAAGCAAGGGCGTAAACATGAACAGTGGCAGTATTAAATATATGGACAGCGGCGGTATATTTGGTATATGTGTTCGAGGTGGTATTGACACTCCAGCATATATATGAGCGGTATTGAATAGCATAGAAGGTGATATATCACAGGTATATAAATCGATAAATGGTATTGTATTGTGTGACAGTGGAATACGATATGTCACAGGTATATATATGTGCAGGAGAGGGAGCGTTGTATGTTAAATTGATGCGTGGAACAGTCGTGGAGGGCCAAGAGGTATGGCGAGGCGATGAAATGGAGTGGCGATGTTGGTGAGGAGATGTGCGTGATGTATCACAATGGAGAGGCAATGTGCGTATATGACAGTGTGATGTATCACATGGGAGAGCCGACTTGTATCAGGGGCAGAATATTATGTATGGTGAACGCTATCTTTGCAGATATTATGTATGGTGAATGCTGTATCGAACCAGGAGGCAGCGTGAATTGAGTGTCTTTGCAGAATGTGAGGAATGAGCAGGTGTGCGCAGGGTCGATGGATGGTGTATGCGTGAGGGGCATTGGGTAGGTGAAAGAATGTAGGGAGAGAGTGAGGGTGTTACAAAAAAACTGAAATGACAGTGTGCAGGACTGTAGAATTGCAGAGTGGCAGGGGCTACAATTTGCAGAATTTCAGGGTTTGCAGAATTGCAGAATCTTCAGCAGCTGTAGGAGCTACAAATGTCAGCCCTGTGGATAATTGAAGAGAAAAAAAATGCAGAATAATAGTATAGAAATTAAGGAGCAGCAAAAACTATTAATAAAAATTGACTGAGCAAAGGAGAGGGAGTTACACCACAGGCAGAAATGCCAATAGTGGGACTGGCTCTGATACCATGTCAAACTAGGAGGTAACTCCTCAAATCAGAATGTGTTATTAGCTGAAGAATCTACATGCATTTATACATGGAGGTGAGGCTATTGGGATTCCTCTCCCAATGACTCTTGGCCTTCCTTATTTCTTACTATTATTTATTATACAAAAATACATATCCACACCCATCCCATAGGATTAGGTGTCAGCAAATACCATGGGTTCTCATGGGCTATTTTTATTGTAATTATTATTTTGTTTTTATAGGGTTATTTTTATTTCATGTATTCATGTTATTTTATTTTAATTGAGTTAAAATATTTTCATTACATTATTATTTTATTTTATCTTATTTTTATGTAATTTTACTTCATAAAAATGTTAAGCATTGCATTACAACATCTCTACCATAGTGGGCTCAGAGTGCCTCTCGTGCAAAAATTAAATATTTATAAAATATTTTGATTTTGAAATAAGTTATAGGTTTTGGGCAAGTGGTATTGATAAGACATGTTAATTTCCCATGGTATTCTAACAAAGCCTATTTACAAGTTAATAATAACTATTGTAAAATATGGGTTAATATCCATGGTTAAGAATCTTGTTCTATTGGAAGTCTATTGTAGGTATTAAGCTTTAATTTAAATGCATGCTACAAAATTAATTAAGATAAAATATTTATAAAATATTTTGATATTAAAATGAGTTACTGTTTTTGGGCATGTGATATTGATAAGCCATGGTATTGGCCCATGATATTGTAATAAATCCTATTTGGAAGTTAATAATATCCTAGTTAAGAATCTAGTTATATTGTAAATATGAAACTTTGATGTGCTTATTGATTAAATTTAAATATAGTTATACAATAATTATTTTAATTTATATGGTAAAATTGATTTTAATTTATATATATCGCAAGGACACCTTAACAATGCACTTATTTTAATGTGATATGTATACTATGATTAATAAAAAAAATTACAATAAAAAAAATAATAATTTAAAAAAATGTTTATGTTTAATCATTATTTTCTAATTTTTAATGTTTAATGTCAACACATATTATACTAAGTTGTAGAGCCCATCTCAATGCAATAAATTTCTTGTGAGATAAATTTCTTATAAGTTATTAAATGTATCAAGAAGATGATGAGTATTTTTCCCTTATGGAAGCCTACCCCCTTATGGATCATTAGTCAAATGGATCACTACCCAATCAGGAGAGCCAATCCACATTCATAAATAGCAACTAGTAATAGAGAACATCCTTGTTAATTAATGAATACATTATAATAATTTTTTATCAAATAGTACAAGAAGAACAAGTTATTTTAACGTCCACGAGGCTAAATATAACCTATGGGACAAATTGCTTCTCTATCTTGCTCTTGTATTCTTCCCTTTTCCTATCAAGTTTCACAATAAACTCTCATGACTTTTTGACAAAGCCCACGCTAAATATAATATCCCAAGGGATAGATGCCAAAATATGTGCATAACTTTCCTTGTTGTCTTTGAAGGCCTCACATTCTAAAATGAAATTCTTTTCTGTTCCCATTTTTCCAGAAGAGAAAAAAGTACATACTCTATCTTCCCACATTTCTTTTGGCCTTTTCGAGCGCCATGCTTCGTGACAACAGAGTTGATGCAAATTAGTCCTTATTTGAGCAATAATAATTTTGGCTCTCCAAGAAATAGTGGACCGTATATACGCTTTTTGATGATGATTATGATTAGGATTAAACTCTTCAATATTATACTTTTTCTTTCTCCCTAGCTCCTTCTCCCAAGTACCTTTCTGGAACTTATCGATAAACAAAAGCTTTTATCTCTTTAATTTTTGTGGGACACATGTCAATAAAATGCCCCATTTTCTAATCCATTTGTTACTTTGCTGAATCCAAGTCTTCTTTCTTGTGCCCAATATTTCATTAAACACAACCTTATGCCATCTTGCATATTCCATTTTCTCATTTTTTTCAAATACCTTATGACCCGCACCATAGCTATTACTTCAATAGGAGCAACCCATGTTTGACTTCAAAATATAGCATAAGGAGCTGCACTTTTAATTTTGAGCTTTTTTTTAATCAAACACTTTTGAATTTTCTCAATTTGTTTCCACTGGATGTCGGATGTACTGTTGGCCACCAGTTTATAACCGTAGAGAGTCACCAGAATTATTAAAAATCCAAAAAGAGTTAGAGAGGTTTTCAAGTTGTATAACTCTCCCTATCTACACTTATTTTGAAAAGCATATAATGCTTTCAAACCCCCAAAAGTTATTTTTTTTCTACATCCATCCCATATTAGATTTCTGTTGAAGTCAATTCCGATGTATTTTTAATCCGCAACTTCTTTCAGAATGTTTCCTTCAAAGTGCAACTTATGCTCGTTAAGTTTTACTTTGGTATAGAAAACCACTACTTTGGTTTTGATCGTATTGACTTGCATCCCCACATTTCTACAAAAGTGCTGAAGGTAAATTAAGTGCTCTTGCAAACAAAGAGAATATTTAGAAATTAGAATAAGGTCATCTGCTTATAAAAGAAGCTTTATAACAAAATTTCTCGAATGGATACTGTCACCCCCTTGCAAATTTAGCCACTCTTCAATATTGTCGATATATATAACTAAGAGGGTTGGAGACAATTGGAAACCTTGTTTGATGATCCATGTGGATATTGGTGGCCACCCACCTATTCCATTTGGACCCACACCATTAGTTCTTTCAGTCTTTTAGTTTCAACACAACTTATTATTTTTCACAGTTTTTCATGTTATGAACTTCCGGACCCATGTTGAGGCCCTAATCATCGAGGTGTATATTGGTGGCTACCCACCTATTCCATTTGAACCCACACCATCAGTTCTTTCAGTTTTTCATTTTCAGCACAACTTACTATTTTTAGTAGCTTTCGAGTCCTAAGCCTTCAGAGCCATTTGAGGCCGTAAACGAAGTATTTTGGGAAATACAGGAGCAACATTGGTCTACTCAATCAAAAGTTGTATTCCTCAAATTGATATTTCTAACGAGGTATTGAGCACATCAAACGAGGATTGTATGCCAAAGTTACGTCCCCAGGAAGATTGATGTACCATTTTACCCAGATATGGCCCATAGTTTTAGCGCTTTATCTCTTGAGGATAGGTTTTTGGATGTTTAGCATGTTCTATTGTTTCTCAAAAATAAATAGGACTTTGAGCCTCATTCTAACACAGTTCAAAGGCCTATAGCTACCACATCTCTTCTCAAAGATAAAATAGCAATGTCATAGCTAGTTTATTTCCATTATGTGAGTAAGCATATTTTAGTCATTTGTTATTAATGAAATGTGGTTTTATTTCCATTGCATCTTTGTGTTTATGCCTATTTCTATATTTTATTGAATTTCTCCATAAATCTAGATTAGTGGTACCATAGTAGTATGGTCTTTCTTTATTTTTCTATGCATGTCCCCAACACAGTCTAGGTATAAGGAGTTAGGTCTCGATCTAGTTGAAACCTTGCAAGATTAGCCTAATAAACCTCAAATAACTCCCATGGTGAATGAAAAGAAAGACGATGGAGTAGGAGATCCTATAAAAATATTTCTAAAGGAGGCCCTTGAGAAACAGAGGAACGCAAGGATGGATAACTTTACCCAGATCCTTCAACAGCTGCCAATAGGCGACATATCTACATCCTGTAGCCACTTTGGAGGTGCCACTCCTTTTAAGGTATAGGTCAAATTCAACATTCATGTATTTGAAAGCCAGATAGATGTAGACGTCAGAGATATATGGTTGAATTTTCTCGAAGGGTATTTCTCGGTCCATGATTTCCCTAACCGAGAAAATATTTTTTTTACACTTCTCAAAGCCAACCCCCATGTCAAAGAGTCATGGGAAACAAACTGTGAGCAAAGGGATGAGAGGGAACCCTCTTTGTTCTCAGCCACACCCTCTTAGAATTCATTCTGAGATGACATCAAGGAAAAATATTACCCTGTGGGGATCTATGAGGAGAAATACATCCAATGGGCCATGTTGTGGCAACAAAGGGATCAAGATGTGCATGAACTAACGAATTTTTTCCATACCCTGTGCACAAAGTTGGGTATTAAATATTCTCAGAGAAATTTGGTGCTCAAGTACTGCAACTCTCTTCACAGACACTTTTAGGAGGAAATGGAGTTCTTCGACATTACCTCGCTTGGCACAACATGTCACCATGCCACCAAGATCGAGCATCAATTTAAGCAGAAGAAGTAAGACTTTCGATCCGCAAATATGAAGCCGGGGAAAAGCCAAAGAGGGGCAACACAAAACAACATAAAAAACCAAAATAAGGACACACGGATGTGGTGTGAGTTTCATAACAGCCCCACTCACAGCACAAGTGAGTGTTGGGCCAAATAGCCATTGGTGGTCAAACTGAAGGCACCCGAATCAGATGCATGTTTTGATCCCAAGACAGAACCAGACAAGGGAGATGACAAAGTGAAGCAAGTCATTAATACAGACCCTAGTTCCAGTGTTTCCACCACCAAGCTCCAAAGGGAGGATCCCAAGGATCGAAAGGAGGGGGAGTGCCTCTTCCATTCAAAGATGTGGGTAAAGGGTTCTCCGCTACAATTCCTCATTGATAGAAGAAGCCGAAAGATCATCATTTTGGCAAAGGTTATGAAGCTCCTCGACCTACTGACTATAACACACATACAGTTGTATACCATCAAGTAGCTTAAACCTGGAAGAGATCTCCGTGTCCGCCAACAGTGCCACCTTTCATGGATGAGGTATTCTGTGATGTTGCTCCTCTTAATGTAGCTGATGTATTATTGGGCCAACCATACTTGTGGAAGTGACATGATGTGTATGAGTTTAGGCCTAATTTTGTAGTTATTACTTTGGGAAATAAACTATACCGAATACTAGAGGTAGTACCCCCTCCTGCCATCTCTTTGACTATTGCAAAAAATGCAGTAAAATTTATTTCCAAACCATGAAATTTATTTTCCTTAAAACTCGCTCATAGGGGAAGAGGAATATTGTGGCAATAACCTCGAAATAGGGCTCCCCTACATGGCTGTAGAATATGGAAAAATTCATGGAGGAAGACGAGGATATTTTCTCCTTACCAATAAATGTTCCTGTACGCTATAAGGACAAACACTCCATTGATCTGATCCCTCGGTGCACTGCTGCCTAATGTTTCCATACCTCAAGTGACTACACAAACATAATCCACACATGTGTTTTATGAGGTAACCAAATTTATTGAACGTATCCAACACGTCTGCCAACTCGTCCGCCAACACATCCACAACATCCTCGACAAATCCAATACCAAGTTCAATATAACTTTCCTCTCATGGAGGAACATAACGCAATGGGGACCATTTCTTCCTAAAGAGAGAGGAATGATCTAGGTGGATATTTGTGGCCACCCACCTATTCCATTTGGACCCGCACCATTAATTCTTTCAATTTTTCAAGTTCAACACAATTTACTATTTTTAGCAATTCTTCGGGTGACGAACTTCCAGAGTTGTTTTGAGGAACTAATGAACCAGGTGGATATTGGTGGCCTCAAACCTATTCCATTTGAACCCCCACCATTTTTTATTCCATTTTTCCTGTTTCAGCACAACTTATTATATTTAGCAGTTTTTCACGTCCTGAACTTTTCGAGCAGTTTTGAAGCCCTAAAGGACTCTTCTTTGGAAAATCAGGAGAAGCATGGGTCTATGAATTACTCACTCAAATTTCGTAGTCCTCAGCTAGATATTTCTAACGAGGTATTGAGCGCGTCTAACAGAGATCGTATGCCAAAGTTACATCCCTTGGAAGATTGATGTAACAATTTACCCAAACGACGCCCATAGCTTTTGCAATTAATCTCCTAGGGTTAGGTTTTTCAATGTTTAGGGCTTTATATTGTTTCTCAGCAATAAAGAGGCCTTTGATACTCATTATAGCAGAGTTCAAAGGCTTGTAGCCATCACATATATTCTCAGATATAAGCTACCTGTGCCCTAGCTGGTTTATTTCTATTATGTCTGTAAGCGTATTCTAGTAATCCATTGTTGAATAAATGAAGTTTTGTTTCCATTTCATCTATGTCTTTATATATATTTATATATTTTTTTCTTACCTTCATAAATCTAGACCAATGGTATTAGAGTATTTTGCTCTTTCTCTATTTTTCTTTGCATGCCCCCAACATGGTCAGGGTGTAAGGAGTTAGGGCTCGATCTGGTTGAACCCTTGCAAGATTAACCTGAGAAACCCCAACGACCTCCCATGGCAGAAGAAAATAAAGACGAGGGAGCAGTAGATCCTATCAAAATATTTCTCAAGGAGGCCCTTGAGAAACATAGGAATGCGATGATGGATAACTTTTCCCAGATACTTCAATGGCTGCCCACTATTGGCGCATCTACATCCTACACCAACTCTGGCGGTGCCACTCCTTTGAAGGTACATGTCAAATTTGACATTCCTATATTTTAAGGTACATGTCAACTTTTACATTCCTATATTTGAAGGCCAGATAAATGCAGATGTCGTAGATATATGGTTGAATTTTCTTGAAGGGTATTTCTGAGTCCATGATTTCTCTGGTCGAGAAAATATTATTTTTTCACTCCTCAAAGCCTCCCCCCCATGTCAAAGACTCATAGGAAACCTATTGTGATAAAAAGGACAAGAGGGAACCCTCTTTGTTCTCAGCTACACTCACATGGAATTTGCATCAAGATGACATCAAGGAACAATAGTACCCATTATGGAACTATGAGGACAAATACATCCAATGGACCATGCTACGGTAGCAAAGGGGTCAAGATGTCAATGAACTAATGAATTTGTTCCATACCCTACGAACAAAGTTGGCTATTGAAGTTTGAATAGGAAATTTTGTGCTCAAGTACTGCAACCTTTTGCACAGACACATTCAAGAGGCATGGAAAATTTTAGGGGCTAATATTCGTAAGTGGGCTAATTTTCCATGATTTTTCCAAAAAAAAGATTTGCTAATTTCCATTTTTTTGTAAAAATGATTCGCCCAAATTTTACAATAAAAAATTATTTTGCCTTTAAAGTACCGAATGTTATATAGAGACTATATATAAAATCATTATAAAATTCTATAATTTTACAAACATATCAATAAAATTTGATAGTTCACATATTAGTGACTAGTGAAATTTGCGAACCATTTAAACTTCAAGATAATTTTCCATCCTTAAAATTATCCTTATCAGGAGGAAATGGAGTTCCTAGAGATTACCATTCTTGCCACGACATATCGCTATGCTGCTAATATTAAGAAGAAATTTAAGTAGAAGAAGTGAGACTTTGGATACGCAAATCCGAAGCGAGGGAAAGGCACCCTCGAACCATAGAGATGGGAACAAAGCCAAAGCGAGGTGACTCAGAACAACACCACAAAGCCAAATAAGGACACATGGAAGTGGTGTGAGTTTCATAACAACCCCACTCATAGCACAAAAGAGTGTTGGGCCAAACAGTCATTGGTGGGAAAATTGAAGGCACCCGACTTAGATGCATGTTTTGATCTCGAGCCAAAACTAGACAAGGGAGATAAAAAAGGGAAGCATATCATTGATGCCGACCCCAATTCCATTTTTACCACCACCAAGCTCCAGAGGGAGGATCCTTAGGATCCAGAGAGAGGGAGTGCCTCTTCCATTCGCAGATGTGGGTGAAGGGTTCTCCACTGCAATTCCTCATCGATAACAGAAGCCAAAATAACCTCATTTCGGTAGAGGTCGTGAAGTGACTGAGCCTACCGACCATAGCACACTTGCATCCATGTACCATTGGGTGGATTAACCCTAGTATAGATCTTCACATCTGCCAACAATTTCGCCTTTCGTACAACATCAAGTCATTTACAGAAGAGGTATTTTGTGATGTTTCACCTCTTTATGTACCTCATGTATTATATGTCCTACCATACTTGTGGAGGCGACATGTTGTGTATGAGTCTATGCCTTGTTCTTTTGTTATTACTTTGGGAAATAAATTGTATCAGATACCAGAGGTTTTAGTGCCTCCTTCCATCTTCTTAACTATTGTGAAAGAATGCAATAAGATTGATTTCCAAACCAGGAAATTTATCTTCCTTATAAATCGCTCACATGGAAAGAAGAATATTATAGCCTCAACCTTGAAACAGGGCTCCCTTGCATGGCTGTAACATATGGACAAAGTCATGGAGGAATACGAGGACATTTTCTCCTTACCCATAGAGGTTCATGTATATTGCCAGGACAAGCACTCCAGTGATCTGACCTCTCGACGCACCACTGCCTAATGTTGCCATACCTTATGAGACTACATAGACATAATCCACACATCTACAGTCTGAGGCGACCAAATTTATTGAACGTATCCAATGCATCCGCCAACACATTTGCCAGCACGTCCACGACATTCTGGACAAATCCAATACCAAGTTTAACAGAATTTTCCTCTCATGGAGGAGTTTAACGGAATTGCGAATATTTCTCCCTAATAAAGGAGTAATGATACAGATGGATATTGGTGGCCACACACCTATTCGATTTGTACCCGCACTATCAGTTCTTTCATTTTTTCAGTCTCAACCCAACTTACTATTTTTAACAGTCTTCCGGTTCATGACTTTCTGGAGCTATTTTGAGGCCCTAATGATCCAGGTGGATATTATTTTCCACCCAAATATTCCATTTCAACCCCCACCATCGGTTCTTTCAATTTTTTAGTTTCAGCAAAAAATTTTGTTTTTAGCAGCTTTGTAGGTCCTGAACTTCCAGAGTCGTTTTGAAGCCCTAAACGACATTCTTTGGGAAAACTGAGAGCAACATGGATCATGAGCTGATGTTTCTCACTCAAACGTTATAGTACAAGGAGATATATTTCTAAAAATGTATTGAACTCGTCAAACGAAGATCGTATGCCAAAGTTATGTCCCTACGAAGATTGATGCACCAATTTACCCAAACGGGGCAAACAGTTTGGTGCTTCATCTCCTAGGGTTAGGGTTTTGGATGTTTAGGGTTTTATATTATTTCTCAACAATAAATAGGCCTTCAAGCCTTATTCTAACATAGTTCAAAGACCTGTAGTCATCACATATCTTCTGAGAGATAAGCTATGAGCGCCCTAACTAGTTTATTTCCATTATGTATGTAAGCATCTTTCAGCCATTTTTTATTAATGAAATGACCCTATGCACAAATTCTCTCAACTACACCTATATACCCTATGCCCAACTCCTCTCAAATTCCTCGGAACCCCAATTTCCTCAATTATGTGCCAAACCTTATGCCCAGGAACTATGTCAAAGGCTTTTCTGAAATCAGCAAAGCAACAAAAGACTTCTCCCTTTTTATCCCAAGCTCTATCAAGGATGTGCCTTAAAGTTATACCATGATTAACTGTGGAATGTTTAGGTGTACAACTTGCTTTTCCTTTAACACATTTATCTATTTCTTTTGCCCACTTGCTAATTTTATTTTGTAAGATTCTTCCAAATAGCTTTTAAAACAAGGGGTTTATCATTATGGTCATATAGTTGTAGGGTTATTGACATCAACACTCTTCAAAAGAGGTATTACAAAACTAGTTGTCCAATTAGTGGGGAAGCACTATTGTATGATGCTGTTAAAAATTATTTAAGTGTGACGTGAAAGAAATTTTAAGCCCCACTTTATACTCTTATTGGAGTTCAAAAACATCTTTTGCTTTTCCAACACCTAACTTATTGATGCCCATATCTACCTCTTGCACTATGAAGAGTATTGTATCAATGTTGACCAAAGGAGGAGGGTCAACCTTGGGATCCTACCCATAAATTTGTCTTGAAGAGCCAAACCATTTACAAGTTGTAATGTTGTTTTTAGTTTGCTTATTTATGGACTGATGCTCCTTCCAAAATAATTTGGAGTTATTTTTTCCAAGGAAGATTAGTTATTCTCTCCTTGAAACCATGAAATTGGTCTTTGTCTTTCATAATATTAGTTTAGACTACCATCTTTATTAATTAACCAGCCTAGTTCCATCTTAATCCCAAATATATCAAGCGCTCAAACGGATCTAATCCATCTAGGTGAAACCTCTTTTTTGAGGGTGAGGCTTGATGAACGGATTTCACCTCCAAATATTTGGTCCCTCTAAACTCTTGATAGATCTGGGGCTAATATGGATCTAGGATGGTTATATAATACTATATAATACCTATATTTTCATCTATGTGTATCTTTATTATTCCCTCTATCTCACTCCACAAAAATACATACTCTATTTCTCTACAACTATCTCTCTTTGTCTCCCTCCCTCTTTCTCTCCCTCTATCTCTCTTCCCATTCTATGTCTCTCTCTCCCTTCCCTTTCTCTCCCATTATCTCTTCCCTATTGTTCTCCTATCTCACTCTCTCTTCATTTCTCCCTTGTCACTATCTCTCTCTCTCTCCACCTTTCTCCCTCTATGTATTTCTTCCTCACTTCTTTCTCTTGAGTCGTCTCTCTATTCCTTCGTCTCTCTCCCTTTCTCTCCCACCTCCCTCCCTCTCTCTCTCTCTCTCTCTCTCTCTCTCTCTCTCTCTTTATTCCCTCCAACTCTTTCTCTCTATCTCTCTCCACCTTTTTCAATATCTCACATCCTCTCTCAATCTCTCCCCCCCCTTGATATTTGTCCAGCCCTCTCTCTCTTCTCCTTCTCTCCATATATATCTCATGTCTTCTTTTTTGTCTTCTATCCTGTCCTCTCTCTCCATTTCTCCTTTATCAATCCATATTTCTCTCTATGTCTTTTTTCTTTCCTCGATCTCTTACCAATATTCTGGAATTCTATTATATTAAGAGTCATGCTCGACACCAAATGCTAAACATCTACATCTTTTCTTTAGGTCCTTTCAGTGGTTGTTTCCTCTATTGCATTTATTGCATCTTCCACGTCTCTCACAGTTCACTATGAGAATTCTGCGAACCATTTGTATCATTTATTAGGTTACCTTATTCCATTATTTCCCAATGACCATACTCAAATACTATAGATTTTTCAATAATCTATTTGATCAACAGATGTGAATTTTCATGCACATGAAGAGATTTGATGAGAAAATATTAAGTGATAGAAATATCTAGATTGTTATTCGGAATATATCTTTGAATTATCTTTGATCATATAAATTGACAACGGTACTACCATCATGCATAAATTAATGGACTTTCGAATTGACCTACTACTAATGATGTGATTAATCAGAAAAAAATTATCTAAATTATGGATCAAAAAAGTTCTAGATCGAACAAGAAAGATTATATATATATATATATATATATATATATATATATATATATATATATACGTACACACACACACACACACATATTCTACAATTATATAATATGGAAAGGATAATAATTATTCCAAGTGAGTTAATTATGTTATGCCAATACCACCCAAGTCTAATTACCAATTCTCTTAATATTATATGTAAAACAAAACAATTAATCAACCTAACTTAAATTTATTCATTTAATTACTTGAAAAGCTGAAAAAAATGAAAGTGTTAAAATTCCAATATCTCGTTTTATAAATGATGTTTGGATTAAGATATAATATTGACCTAAGATAAGGTTCACCTTAACTCCATATCTACCAAGTGTCAAGAGGGATCAATATCTCTTTTCATTCTAAATGAAGTTTGTATTTCAAAAGATTTGACCCCACTTTAGGTTTGGTAGATCTAAATTTAATAGTTTTAATATTAATTATAACTAATTATAATTATAATAATAACTATTAACTATTAATTTATTTTTATTTTTATCTAATTTGACTAAGCGGAAATGTTTTATTCATAATTATCCAAATTAAGTGTTCTATTTTATGTCATTTTTCATTTTTTTTCTTTCTTTTATCTTGACCGAGTCGAAATGTTTACATGATGTTACAACATGTCTACATATAAGGTGTATCCAAATATTTAATTTTTTATTATTTTTTAAATGAGACAATGTGTAAATGTTTACAAACATTTGCACCACTACAAAATCTCCTACATTCCCGTTTTATTGTAGATATACTCTAAAAAGTGTTATGAAAATAGATTTCCAACCTAGATCCATCTTAACTAGGGATCTATCTACCAAGCTAAGAGGGATCAAATATCTTTTCACTCTAAAAGAAGTTTCCTTATGAAGCGATTTGATCCCTCTTGGAACTTGGTAGACATGGAGTTAAGATGAATCCAAGTTGGTTTAATTACCCTGTTTAAATAAGCTACATTCCATATGAATACCATGGATCAATACCATGGGTTGCTATTTTTATTTTGATTATTATTTTATTTTTATAGGGTTTTATTTATTTATTTATTAAATTTTAACCATATTAAATGTTTACATTACATTATTATTATTATTATTATTATTATTATTATTGTTATTGTTATTTTCTTTTAATTTGACTTAATGATAATATTAACATTAGAGTACAACATCTCTACCATATTGGGCTCGAGAGTTAAGGCCAAAAATAAAATATTTGTTAAATATTTTGATTTTGAAATAAGTTATTGTTTTTTAGCAAGATTGATAAGTCATGGTATTGGCCAATGCTATTATAACAAAGTCTATTTTCAAGTTAATATTATTTACTATAAAATATGGGTGAATATCCGAATCTTGTTATATTGTAAATTTAGCGTAAGTATTAATTTTTAATTTAAATAAATGTTACAAAATTAAATTAAAATATATTGATTTTGAAATGACTTATGGTTTTTGGGCATGTGTTATTGATAAGCCATGGTATTGGCCGATGGTATTGTACTAAATCCTATTTGGAAGTTGGGTGAATATCCATGGTTAAGAATCTAGTTATATTGTAAATATGAAAGCTTTATGTGTTTATTTATTATATTTATATATTCTTACACAATAATTATTTCAATTAATATGGTAACATTGATCTTGGACCACCTTAAAAATGCAATTGTTTTAATGTGATATGTATATTAATAAAAAGAAAATTACAATAAAAAAACATGAATTTAAAAAATTTACATTCAACCTTTATTTTCTAACTTTTAAAATTCAATGTGGACACTTCTACCCTACTCGCAATGCAAGCTGATGACATAAATTGTTTATAAATTATTAGATGTATCTAGTAAGAGCATTCCTTATGAAATCCCACCCCCTATGGATCATTAGTAAAATGGACCACTGGCCAATCATGAGAGTCAATCCACATTCATAGATAGAAACTAGAAATAGCAATCATTCATAGGTCTGTCTCCCTTTTTCTCTCCTCTCCTCTTATGTGTCTTCCCTCTTCTCCTTTCTCTCTTAAATTTAATAATGAAAAACTTTAAAAAAATTATGTCCTCTCTTTCATCTATTATGGTTAGTCGTCTTGTTTTCTCTTATCAAAAGTGATGATATGGGATTTAGATATATCTCAAAAGTAATTATAACATTTTTCATTTTAGATTCAATTAAAAAAACGTTATCAATTTAAATTAAATTAAAATATTTTTATTGTAAAATAGGTTATGGTTTTTGGCATGTGGTATTGATAAGCCATGATATTGGCCCATGGTATAATAAGAGAACCAATTTACAAGTTGATAATAACCATAGTTAAGAATATTGCCATGTCGTTATAAAATATTTTGATTGTAAAATAACTTATGAGTTTTAGACATGTGGTATTCATAACCCATGGTATTGTGCCCATGGGATTGTAAAAAAACATTGAAAAGTGTGGGTCAATATCTATGGCTAAGAATATCGTTCTCAAGTAAGTTATGGATTTTGAACATGTGATATTGATAAACCATGATATTGACCCATAATACTGTAACAAAATCTATTCACAAATTAATAACAAAAATATAACATATTGAATTTTATTATTTTTATTTTAATTAACCAATATTTAAATTTAATTTTTTTACATAGTAGACATTTACAAATGTTTACATACTTGCATTATATTTACCCATCTAACTTTTCCTATGTTGTAAAAAAAAATTATAATAATTATATAAAACATGAAGATTAATTCAAAAATAAGTTATAATAATTATATAAATCTAAAACAAGAATATTAATTCAAATTCTATATAAATACTATTACAACCTTACATTAAGAAATAGGCCCCTTTGCCATTTCGACGTCATTAATTTTTCTGTGGAGTAGTGTGTAATGCGAATTTTTCACTTTTGCGATGAGATGAGATGAGATGACACTTTCCGAGTCGTCTCTTATCTGTGGTGATCTTTTCCCGGCCTCCGACAACCCATGTCCTTCGCTCTTGTAATGACTTCATCTCTCTTTATTTGTATCATTTCAGATCTCTCTTGATTGGAATGATAAGTTGAAAAATCGTAGGGTTTGAAGAGGTATATGGTGAACAATAGCGTAGTCATTATTACGAATTTTGTATTATTTATTTATATTTTTGGAATTTTTGAGGGATGAAAATGTTTGTTTCTCCACACCTTATATTTACCTGAAATAAAATATGAAGTTTTATATAAATACACAAAATTTTAATTATGAGAAACAATGGATTGGAAGTTCAATTGAAGGATAATATGCTTGTAGGATCTAGTGGATGTACAAGGTGAAGCAAGTGCCAGAAGGAAGTGTGGAGAAATACAAGGCTAGATTTGTGGCGAAAGGTTCTCTCAAGTACAACTAGTACATTACAAGGATACCTTTGCTCTAGTATAAAGGTACTCTTCAATTAGATCTATTCTTGCACTTTGAATGCAGATGAGATGGAATATACATCTCATGTATGTAAAGACAATATGGTTGTAGGATCTAGTGGATCTACAAGGTGAAGCAAGCACCAGATGGGAGTGTGGAGAAATACAAGGCTAGATTTGTGGCGAAGCGTTCTCTCAAGTACAACTAGTAGATTACAAGGATACCTTTGCTCTAGTATAAAATTACTCTTCAATTAGATCTATTCTTGCACTTTGAATGCAGATGAGATGGAATATACATCTCATGAATTTAAAGACAACATTCCTCAATGGATTGATTAAGGAAGAGGTGTACATAGATCAGGTGGAAGGATTTGAGGATAGAATAGCATGTGTGCATACTCAAGCGAATGTTGTATGGAGTGAAACAAGCACCACATGCTTGGTACATTAAGATCGAAAACTATTTCATTGGGTTGGGCTTAACCAAAAGTGAAGCAGATGCAAACCTTTACCATATTGTGGTTGAAGGTGAAAATTTTATCATAATATTATATAATGGTGTTTAGAACTTCTAGAAACCTGTGTATGTTTCTCAAAAGGTGTGAAGTTTTGCTTGAAAATTGATTAACTGATGACAGGAATAGTGCTTGACCATAAAATATATATAGGGAATCGAAAAATTAGTCCTTAGAGAATTGGAGATGAAAGGGAACGTTGAGACATTTGACTAGAAAAAGAAACAAATTATTATTGGAGATATTGGAGGATTTTATAAAGAATTAAATAAATAGATTTTTCTTAAAACTATTTGCACACAATTCGATAAAAGGGGATAAAATGGAATTAACCTTTGGAATTAATTAATTTTATATAAATGTTGAATAAAAAAAGAATTAAACGAGGTTAGAAAAATGAAAAGTTTGACTAAATTAAATAATTAAATAAAACATTCACTAAAATGCTTTTTATTGGAGTAATCATTGATTATTAGTTAACTAAGGTAAGAAGAATAGAAATAAATAGTTACTCAAATTAAAATTAGAATAAAATATATTTAGAATAAAAAATTACATAATCTTTGATAAAAGTTCGAAAAATGAGGTAAACAATAAAATGAGAATTATAAATATATGTATTAACAAAGGGTTTTGTTAATATAGGCAGTAATCTCTAAAGTAAGATCAAAGGAAGGAATATATTAAATTTTTGATGTAAAGTAAGTCGAATCTAAAATTTTTTATGTAGAGTTTGCTAAAAGTAACCATTTTTAATCGATAAAGGAAATCAATACAATTTAGATTATTGAAAAATGGGGAAAGATTTTTCATTACGAAAAATAGTAAACAAAAATATAGAAATATAGAGATATAAATATAAAAATATTAATTAAGGGAAGAATTATCTAAGGTAATGTGGAAGGAATATTGTTAAGGGGAAGGGAATATTAGGGATAGTTGTATTTTGACTTATAAGAACCATGCTTAAATAATAAGAAATAGGTAGTGCGTTGCGAGGAGTAGCTTAAATGAGAACCATCATTATGATTAAAAATTTTTATAGGATGCTTTTTGATTTCGAGGGCTTCTCTAATGACCCGGTTGGTGTGAAATGGGGCAGAAGCTAAGATTTTGGTCTTGTGAAAACAAATAAGGTGTTTGGTAGAATGGGAATGTTTAACAATGGCAGATTTTGAAGTGCAGTTGTGGATGGTATCACCCATGTGTTCTTTTAGTCGGGCTTTGAAGGACCTTCTCCTTTGTGCTATGTAAGACCTTCTGCAGGATAAGGAGATTTCATAGAATCCGAGACAAGTCATAGGGTCATGTTTATCCTTGGTTGTTCTAAAGAGAAAGTTGGCGATTTTATTGGGTTTGAGAAAGCTTTTTATGTTATTTTAATAAAGGATCTTGCATAATTGATCCGTAACTACTTGAATTTAAGGAAGGGTAACTTTGGCTAAGGGAGGGGTGCACGGGTAGTTTTTAGGGTAGGGATGGAGGCGAGAATGGAAGGCTTTCCTCACATGGGCACTTGAGTGACGATTAGAATTAAGAGCTTTATTGAGATGTGTTATTTCCTTGGGAATGGATTGGGATGAGTATATTTGAAGGGGTAGGGTGACGAAGGCTTTAATAATGACATATTTATGAGGATTATGGTTGTGGTAATTAGCATGATGATACCTATCAGTGTGGGTCTTATTTCAAAATACTTGGCAGGTAAGGGAACCATGAGAAAGGCCTGAGACAAGGACATCTAGGAATGGAAGGGGTAAGTACTCTTCAAGATCCATAGTGACCTCAAGGTGGGGGAAAATTTTATTTAGATGAGAGAGGAATTCATAGAGAAGTATGTTGGGTAGTTTACGAGTAACATTTTCTACAACCGGGAATTTTGGGCATGCTGAAATTCTAGAGAGGCCGAGTTTCTCAGAATATTCTAGGAGGTCAAGATTCAGCTTAAGGACATCAAAGAGCACCTATGTTGAAGTGAATAAGTTTGAATTTACTTGAATTGAATATGGGGATACTTTAATAGCTTTGATTATAACTTTTTAGTTAGTTTGATCACAAAGTTGACTAGGTTCATTAGATGTATCTATTGTTGAAATGAAGAATTTCGCTAAGAAAAGGTTGTAGGGTTTTTCGGCCAAGTCGGTTTTTTTAGGGTAAATATTGTGTCCTCTTTTTGCATTATGATATGTACTGTCATTATAGTTTTATGGTTTAATATCTAAATTGTAATTGCTTAATGATAAACATGAATTTTTGAAATAAGATCTACATCCTTTTAAGTAATTATTAGTATTTTATCAACTGTACTTGAAAAATCAATAGAGGTGATGTAGATATTTATAATTTAGTTGATGTATATGAAACAAATGTTTCAGATGAGTCCAAATTGAATTTATCAACTAATTTTGAACCAAATTCATTTGGAATAATATACTTTTCATGATAAATATGATGGTATTATTAATAATGGGACATGGAAGTTGGTGGACGCTATATTTCGAACTAAACCAATTGGATGCAAGTGGTTCTACAAGAAAAGGTACAAATTATATAGCTCACTTGACAAGAAAAAATCAAGACTCATGGAAAAAATATTTTGATACAAATAAGGCAAAGATTATGATGAGACTCGTTCTCTGATAAAAACCTGAGACATCATCCACATTCTCTTTGCCTTAACAATAAGAAGTGGATCGAAATTTCGTAAAGTGGATGTGAAGACTACTTTCATGAAAGGATACTTGATAGAGGCAATTATTTCTCAGCACTTCTATTGTACATACTATAATAAACATATACATTCTACTCCAAATCTAACCTTCAATTCTAAATTTCCCCACAAGATTTTTCACAAAAAAATCATCAAAATCCCCTAGAAAGTATGCTCAATTATTCTTGAAACTTCCAACAATTTTTTTTAAAGAAAAGCTTCCAAATAGTAATATGGTAAAATAATCCAAAGAATATGCTTGTAACTAGTTATGTTGACAAGAGAAGATTAGGATCATTGTATAATTAACAAAGTCTCCAACAACTCGATATCTTGTAAGAAATTTTTTATGTATCGATCAAGATATTAGGTAAAAATTGAGAGGTATTCAATAATCTCAAAAATATAGTGTCAAGGTTGCAATCCTCTCCAAAATTTTACTCTTTCAAAAAGTCTCCAACCTATTAGAATATTTTGAAATAATTCCATATTTCTTCTAAGATGGTTCCATAGGTCTAATGGATGTCCTCCACAGTCCACAGAACATGAGAAGGTCAATGTCCAATATATTTTAATGTATAGGTATGAACTGCATGTTTCATGAGGCTGTAGGAATGTATTCTTCTAGAACTATAAACTTTAGGTCTTAGCTACAAGAAGATCTAAAAATGTGCCACCATAGGTCTCCACAAGTCCCACAAATATGAGCTCTTCTTTCGACACAACTCTAATGATAACATGTCCAAATATAAGCCTATGTTTACAAGCTTAGATTAGGTCTTAACTTCTTATAAAATATAGGACCATGGTTTACACAATGTATAGATTGAGACCCAAACACAAAATATTTTTTAGGTCCCTATATTACTAGTATAGTCCCTTATTGTTGTTAGTGTAACCCTCTTATTGTTATTATTGTACCCTTGTAACCCCCATATTGTTATTATTGTGCCCTTAAATTATTATCGTTAGGTCGGCTAGGATTACATTATGGCGCTACTAGGATTACATTATTCCCTTTGGACTCCTATATATAGAAAGGACGTTTTGTGATTTGAATCATCAAAAAATTGTTCATTCATGTAATGTATTGGAGGTTGCCCCCTCAAAGTGTCTTATTTATAAGGCGTTGATATCTCTTTTATTCTCTTTCAGAGAAGGTTTCACAACATTTGGTATCAGAGCTTTGAGATTCTAGGGTTTCGCTGCTCCAAATTTTGTCTATAACTATTTTTATACGAAGGGTCAGAATTTGAAATTTATAGAGTGCAATGCCGAAATCCTATGGAACATCGTCAAAAAATTTCAGAGCTTGGTTCGCAACATTTTCGGAGATATGATCTATGCAAATTAGGTCATTTTCTAGGACCTTGATAGGTCATCTTGGTATTTTTGTAACAAATTTTTTTCTACGAAGGTTCAGAAGCCGAAATGTATAGAGTGCGAAGCCACAATCCTGAGGAAGATCATCAAAAAATTTCAGATATTGGTTCGAAATATTTTCGGATATATGATCTATGGAATTTAGGGCTTTTTGAGGCTTATGAATTACATCTTGAAGAGGTGATCGTGGGAAAATCTCCATAGCTCTCTCTCTGAGCATCAGATTGGAATGTTATAAAAAGTGGACGCAAGTGCACGGATGTAATATTTCCAGTTAGCAGCAGCTAATTGGAAATATGAATTTTGATCAATTTTTCCTTATATAATTAAATTATAAATAAAAATTGTGTGGAGAGGGTGTAACTCACTTAGATGGAATAAATCACCTTCCTAGTAGCACAACGTTGACTTAAGGGGGATCCAAGGGGGCCAAACACCATGTAGAGAAGGGGGCCCACGTACACTCTAGAAGCTACTGCGCACATAAGGATGAGCATGTGGAGGAGAGAGAAGCTACGTTGGGGTTTTAGAGGGAAAATAACGTTATAAAATGTGAAGGAGCCTTCTCATTTGATTCATTCTGGAGTTGATGATTTTGAGTGAGACGTTTATCTTCTTGAGCACTCTGGCTTTTTAGCTTGTCTGTAGCACTTTTTAGTGCATTGAGTGTCTCTGGTCGGAGATCTCACCCTTAGCCTTGGGAGACTTCGAGTGCCTACTCGAGAAAGGTTAGTTCTTTAGTATTTTGTGAGTATTTTTATTGTGTGGGTTTTTTGCAGAGCTAGAGCTTATAGAGACTGCACAGTCACTGGGAGAGAGGACGCAGTACTTTTGGAGGTGCTCCGGATTGGAGTTTCTGCAGGAGATTCAGCCGAGATTTTGAGCAGAGGGTCAGCCTTTGCCCATAGGAGGATTTTCATGGATTTTGAGGTGGAGTTTAAACTATTTCCATTTAGCATTTGTGCAGAGCCTTGGAGGCCAACATAATTCCCTGAGGCATTTTCTGGTGATTTTCGGGGGTTGGCCATTTTTGATATGGTTTTTGGGTTTTGTCCGAGTTGGTGAGGAGAGGAGTTTTGTAGATTTTTAGCTCATTCTGGCAAGGGGATCAACCCCTAGTCTTCATTCCATTCCAGCAGTAGTAGCTACATGGTAGTTTTCCAGCAGCTCGGATGCAGTTCATAGAGCAACCATTTCTTGTATTTTCTCAGAGTGTTTCTTCCCTTTCTTTGAGCAAGATCGCCTATTGTACTTCATTACATTTCTCAGATTAATAAAATGGCTCAGCATTTCCTCTCTATGTTTTTTAGATGAGTTGCAGTAGTTGACGTAGTTGTCGTATTCTCTTTCTATGATATTATATGTTTATTATTGTTTTTGAGAGTCTAGTTCTATACCACTTGGTGCATTTATCTTTCACTCTTATACGAAGTCTAGAAAGGGCTAGGTAGCCTTCGAATCTTATCCTCTTTTTAGAGGCGAAATATCTAGTAAATGCCCTCCCATTCTATCTCTCGTTGGAGTTTGCCATGTTTTTGAGATATCCCCGAAACGTGATATTACAGTGGTATCATAGATTCAATCTTGGATCATAATGCGGGTTTCCAGTTTTCAGTTGCAGCTATTTTGGTTATAAGGCCCTACACAGTCATTGGAGGAGGCTCATTTGTGGGAGCTTCATTGCTTAGATTTTAGAGCTGGGGTGTTGGGAAATTGATAGGAGAGCCATATGAGGAGGTTTTCTGGGATTTTGGAGAGCAGTGATTGACAGTAGCAGCTGCAATGCTAGAAAACGAATTTGGAAGAGGGCCAAACTACACAGGATTAAATTTTTAAGGTTGGAATTAGAAGAAACCATTTCTGGGTTTTGGGCAAGGATCACCTTCCCAAATTCCTATAATTTTCTGATTAGTTTTCAGTGGGTAAATCAGAGGCTGAAGTTAGGAAGAAGTGTAGTCTTGGAGGAGTAGTGCAGTTTCAGGAGGAGCCTATGATAGTCATAGAGCAGGAGGAGCCGATGGTAGGTGACGACGATGTGAAGAGATTTCGGGAGATGCTCCTCAAATCAGTACAAGATTTGTCGAGGTAGATTGAGGTGATGGGGCAAAGATTCACCACTTTGGAGGCTAGACAGTGTGAAACCCCAAGGGGTTTCGAGATTGGTAGGGGATCAGGCACATCCCACCATTTGCCGGAGCATGATGCCATCAAAGATAGTGCATATCACGATCCACCACAGGTAGAGCACGTAGATCCCAAAGCCTAGCCACATGGGTGATTATTTTGCCGAGTATCAGGCATCTGGGCAGGATTTCAAGGATTCGCTTCCATTCGAATATTTTGTTCAGCTCCAACAGGATAGCAGACCGTGCAACTTTCATAGCGGGAACAGGCACTCACATGACAGCGGCTTACAATGCACAGTGGGCATATTCCATTTACCTACATTTGATGGGTCATCCAAGCGTTTGGAAAAATATTGGGTGGAGAATTTAGATACCTCTTTCCAGCTTGACCGAGTATTAGAGGGGGAAACCATCAAAATGGTTACCTCACACTCGGAGGATGAGGGCACACAGGATTGCAGGGAGTTCGAGGATACACCTAGTGTGAGACATGATTCACCCTCATTGGAGACCTCCTTGACCATGTTGGTTGATATTGTAGTGGAGAAGGTAGAGCCTACCCTGGTAGAGCCATCCATTCAGGTGATGACCGGAGTCATGTCCGAGTCTTCGGGTGGTAGCAGCACACGACAGATGGGTGAGGTGTTAGGAGATTTATCCACATTTGATGAGGCACTAGGAGATACAGAGGTATTGGATGATGGTTGCAGACAGTAGTATCATCGGCTTCGGGCAGACCTTATAGTTTTGAAAGGGAAGGCCACGTCAGTATGGGGGGCCATTTTGTTGCAGGACAAGGAGCTGGAGGGCATGAGAGTGGCTTGTGCCGAGTCGGCAGCCAAGTTGGCCCACATTGGGGAACGACTGGATTCCCTGATGGTACAACCAAAGGGCACATTGGACCATTAGATCATTCCCCTTCAGGCATGTATGGACGGGACTAACAGTGTTGTTGGGTCACCTCTTCCCATTAGAGAGAGAGGAATGGAGTCACCTAGTCAGATCTCATATGTTGACTTGGTTAGCAGGATGAGACGATCGGGGTTGCAAAGGGTGCAACATTTACATGTTGAGGTTGGATGGCGAGAAATTTTGAGTTGGTACTCGAAGGAGTGGGTTATGGAGATAGTGGTGGATCCGAGTGTAGTTCAGCAAGAGTTTCTAGGTATGGGGAATACAGGAACCCGAGATTGGCATTGGGATCTAGGTGAGATCACCTATCATTTCCCAGGTAGGTTAGTTGACTATGGCTTGGAGGGTACAGTTGGCCTAGTAGTAGAGCATGTGCATCCGCTGGGGGAGTTTTTGTCAGCTACAGTGGACAACTAGTTTATGGGCAGACTCCCTAGGTTTTCTTGGTATGACACTTATACATGGGATCACGAGGTGGACAACATACCTTGGGAGGAGCTTGTCGGAGGAGGTGGCATTGGCAAGCCACCAGATGGCGCCTTGTATGGGCCAAGAATTCTTCATCTTTGTGTGGGGCACAGAGGATGCAGCAGAACTGAGCAGTGGTGGTAACACTACTGACACATAGGAAGATTCACTTCTCAAACCCCTTGAGGAGGGTTTGGAGTGATGATCCATTCGTCGGCAGGTATAGTGATGTGATGGTGGAGATGATGATACCGATTGGGGGTAGTCTGACATGTAGAGGCACAAATCTAGGTCATCACATCCAGGGATGTGTGGGAGCCTCTAGCATTGAGTAGTGGACTACTGGTGGACATGGAGTTGCATGGTGGTGTACCGTAGTGTGTGGGACTACATTGGGGAGTAGGATTGTCCTACATCACATTGAGAGCACTCAGGGAGGGACCGATGCCTGGACATAGTCAAGGCACGAGACGGTACAGGGTGGTACAACAGTAGCATGCGGTATCCAGCAGTATACAGGGGTATGCCTCAGTATGCACTGGCATGTCGAGGAGTACAGGGATGATCAGTGGTATACAAGGGAGTATGGTGTTGAACAACAAGTTCTTAGAGCATTGCCTCCAGAGAGACTCACGGATAGGGACACTTGGCTTACCTTTGGGGATATTTCACCCAGGATCGATGGGGAGACAAATGAGCGATACTTGACGGTATCTATGGGGACTCATGCACCTGACCCTCTTCTACATCACTCACGGGCACAGCCGATTTTTTTGTTGTCCTTTGGCACTTTGGGCATGAGCAGCAGGGTACGCGAGGCTCACCCAATATATTTGGATGGCACTCAACACACTAGGTGAGAGACCTATCAGCAATCGCACTGGTTCGGTGTGCTAGTTGGAAACCATAGGCCAGGGGATGAGTTGATCCTTTGCGGGGGTGGCCCATCAGTCTTCGCTGAGCCTACGATTTGGGAGCAGGTCACGAGGGAGACATGTGTCACTTTTCCCTCACGACATGTCGATATCATGCATGAGAAAAGGCTACTGGGTACAACAGAGGTATCATTTCAGTGTGTCTAGGCTCCAGACATTGTATCGACACTTTATCGAGAGGGTGGATGGCATATTCAATGCAGATGAGGTGGCAGAGGTAGAACAGGAGGGAATTCTTTCTATATGCCAGGGTGAGGACTCTTTTTCATATGAATCCATGGGATCAGTTGAGGATGCTTCTGGGGAGTGAGAGCAGTCATGTAGAGATGGTGAAAGTAGACCGGAGCTACATTCTAGTGTCCAAGGTGAGCAGTCACAGGACTCTGCGGTAGATACTCTGGGTGAAGAGTCACTTGTGACAATTCAGCTAGATCAGAAGGTGATGGAGCCTGAGTTGACAGAGGATGACACTATTCACATCAGGAAGAATATTCGTTTGGGGGAGAGCCAGATGGGTGCCCACATTGAGTCGATGAGGGATATGCAGCTAACATTGGGGTTAGCCATTGAGGTGGGGCAGTCAGATCCACCGAAATCGAGTATGGTGACAGTAGTTGCAGATCCATATCCTCTGTAGGTGTTGGAGGTTGATGGGATTGTTTTGCAGGGGGGTAGTAGATAGCGGGAGCATGACATTCCGGATCAGGAGTGGGAGGAGCTGTTGGATATGGTGGAGCATCCATCTGTGGGTTGACACAGGGATGAGGCGTAGATAGATGTACACAAAGTCAATAGAGATGTAGTGTTTTTAGTGTGTAGCACTCTCCAGGTGTAAATCGATGGAGTTCGAAGCATATCTTGCCCACTTTGGCCCATTATAGAGAGAGGGGCTTCCTTCTATAGGCAGCTTTCATTGGCAGATAGGGAAGAACAATGGGAGTTGATTACGGGTTGGCGACAACACTTCAGGTGTGTTCCATATGCAGTTGTTGTTGCTACATCGGATTCTTCTTCCAGGATGGACTGGTGGGAGATCATGAGTTGGTACCCTCTTAATGGTGCGGTATTCTTCATAGGGAGCACAGAGGAGTAGGGGCCCTTGGGCATAGCAGATGTTACAGATTCCACTTGGCAGGGTGGCATAGGTAATCATTTCTTCAGCACTACGTCCCCATTTCAGCAAAGCAAGATCAGCGTGGGAGTGAGTCAGGACTTGGATTGGAGAGAGGTGATGAGTTTGGTACATAGTTCATGGGACAACTTACACAGTCATAGATACAGTGCAACAAGGGTCATTTTCTTCTCCCTTTAGAGCATCAGTCATAACTAGGGGTAGTGCGCAGTCCGAGCTCTGGGACTTGGGTGATTATTGGCCATGGTGGTGATGGGATCCGAGAGGATTGTTGGTTGGATGGTACCGTGAGAGATCAATATGGGATCCTAGCATTGAGAGATTTCCTCATATCAGGATGATGCAGAGGACAGGGAAGATTTAGTGGCACATATGGGACCCAGGCACATTTTGCAGTGTTGGTGGGGAGCATCAGCTAGAGAGGAGGCTTGTTCAGGGGTTGCTTCAAGACAAGCATTTTTGGGCGGGGAGGATTGTAATATTTCCAATTAGCAGCAGCTAATTGGAAATATTAATTTTGATCAATTTTTCATTGTGTAATTAAATTATAAATAAAAAGTGATTGGAGAGGTTCTAACTCACTTAAATGGAATAGAACACCTTCCTAGTACCACAACGTTGTGACTTAAGGGGGAGCCAAGGGGGCCAAACACCACGTAGAGAAGGGGGCCCACGTACACTCTAGAAGCTACTACGCAGATAAGGATGAGCACATGGAGGAGAGAGAAGCTATGTTGGGGTTTTGGAGGGAAACCAATGTTATAAAATATGGAGTAGCATTCTCATTTGATTCATTCTGGAGTTGATGATTTTGAGTGAGACGTTTGTCTTCTTGAGCACGCTGGCTGTTTAGCCTATCTGCAGCACTGTTTAGTACATTGAGTGTCTCTGGTTAGAGGTTTCGCCCTTAGCCCGGGGGGACATCGAGTGCCTGCTCAAGAAAGGTTAGTTCTTCAGTGTTTTGTGAGTATTTTTGTTGTGTGGGTTTGTTGCGGAGCTGGATCTTAAAGAGACTGCGCAGTCACTGGGAGAGATGACACAGTCCCTTTTGGAGGTGCTCCGGATTGGGGTTTCTGCAGGAGATTTAGCCGAGATTTTGAGCAAAGGGTTAACCTTTTCCCATAAGAATATTTTGGCAAAGTTTTAGGTGGATTTTCAACTATTTCCATTTAGCCTCTGCGCAGAGCCTTGGAGGCTAGAGTAATTCCCTAAGGAGGCATTTTCTGGTGATTTTCGGGGGTTGGCCATTTTTGATATGGTTTCTCGGTTTTGTCTGGGTTGGTGAGGAGAGGATGTTTTCAGATTTTCAGCTCATTCTGGCAAGGGGATCAACCCCTAGTCTTCAGTCCATTCCAGCAGTAGCAGCTACAAGGCAATTTTCTAGCAGCTGGGAAGCAGTTCATAGAGAAACCATTTCTTGTACTTTTTGAGAGTGTTTCTTCACTTTATTTGAGCAAGATCACCTATTGTACTTCTTTACATTTCTCCGATTAAAAAAATGGCTTAGTATTTCCTCTCTATGTTTTTTGGATGAGTTGATGTAGTTGCCGTATTCTCTTTCTATGATATTATATGTCTATTATTGTTTTTGAGCATCTATTTCTATAACACTTGGTGTGTTTATACAGAGTCTAGAAAGGGCCAGGTAGCCTCCGGATCTCATCCTCTTTTTAGAGGCAAAATATCTGATAAATGCTCTCCCAGTCTATCTCTGGTTGGAGTTTGTCATGTTTTAGAGATATCCCCGAAACGGGATATTACAGTGGACTATAGTTTTAGGTCTATCAATTTCAGAGCCAAAGGAGGAAACAATGACATGTGGAGATTCGTACAATTTTGCTCGACTGAACCAGTCCAAAATTGGCTCATTGTGGGAGATTGGACATAACTTTGGCTTGAAGAATCCAAATCAGATCAGACCTATGGCATTTGAAAGAAGCTTTAGAGGGATACTACAGGGCTGAATTTCAAATATTTAGGATCCAAAATTATAGAGATAATTCAATTTCAACATTGATCTCCTCAAAATAAAGTAAAAGTTGTGTATTTTTTTTTACGAATTGCAGAAGTCTTGTTTGAAGAATCAAGTTGAATTGATTACAAGGGCATATTTTAGAATAGATATCAGTATTGGATTCTAAAATGGCCCCTAAAATTAATTCAACACCCATTAAGCCTTTAGAAATCTCTACTATGACTCATGAAGATGAAGAATGGCAACAAGACACTTCAAAATTACAGCATCAAGTGCAACAAATTTCACTCTCGCAAAGAGCAACAAAAAATGACATGGAAGTTTGAAGAAAGGTGTGGAAAATAAGATGGATGGTTTTAATAATGGCATGGATTACATGATATATGGCATGGAATCTAAGATAGATGGCATTGATGCTGGCATGGAATCTAAAATGGAAAACATGAAGAATGATCTAAAAGAAGAAAGTGAAGGTTTGATAAAGTTGATACAAGAAATGTTTCCTAATGGTGAAAAGATAGTAGAGGAAACTCATGATGAGAACAAAATAAATGTTAATCATGATTTCATAAAATCTAATGTTGGCGGGAAGAACCACCGTATTCCAAAAATGGATATGACGAAGCTTGATGGAAAGGATCCTGCAACATGGATACTACAGATGGAACAAGATTTTGATCTCCATAATGTGCAAAAAACACATAAGGTTCGCATTGAAACTTTACATTTAGAAAAAAATACATTTGTATGGTATTGATGGCTTTGCTCACGTAAAAAAATTGTCACTTGGTCATTTTTTACAGAGGAAATGATAGCACATTATGAGGATACAAAGAGAAATACCTTCTTTAGCCAATTGATAAATCTCAAACAAAACAGTTTAATGGGGGAGCACATTGAGGATTTCCAAAAATTGAAATAAGGGTAACTGATATTCCATAGGAACACAGGATTGATCTCTTCAGAGGTATTTTAAATGATAATATCCAACATGAAGTTCGAGTTTTGGAACCTGATTCATTGGAGAAGTCATTCAGGTGGGCAAGAAAAATTGAATGTAAAATTATGGCGACAAGGAAGCCTACCACTCACTTCTATAAAGAGGGAAGTGTTGCTACTCCTAGATTTCCACAACCTACAAGGTTGACACCACAACAATAGGTTGAAAAAAGAGAAAAAGGGATTTTCTAGAGTTGTGACAGAAAATACACTAAAGTTCATAAGTGTGCTGAGACGAAATTATTTTACTTATATTGTGAAGAGGAAGAAGAAAATGAACAAGAAGAGGATATACACTACGAACCAACCCAAGAAGAGGAATAAATGAGTCCAACCATATCATGTAATGCATTGGCAGGAATTACCGCTCCTCAAACTCTGAAGATAGAAGGACATATCAAGAAGAAAAAGGTAATAGTGTTGATTGATTCAGGAAATACCCATAATTTTATTCATTGTAAGGTAGCCAAGGAATTGAACTGTTTCCTATACCTAGCACCAGAATTTCAAGTGATGGTTGCAAATGGAGGAACTATAAATTGCTCTAGAAAATGCCATAATATCAAGCTAACCATGGGGGAATATGTATTGAATAGTCCAATTCTTTCCATTCCTATGGGAGGTGTTGATGTTGTACTAGGAGTACAATGGTTACAATCTTTGGGGACGGTAGCTTTTAATTATCAAGAAATTTTCTTGAATTTTTTTTTTAAAAGGAAAGCAAGTCGAATTATGGGTTATTGCAGGGAAGTTGGGAGAGATAATAAGCTCTAATTTCATGACAAAGCTTGTAAAGAAATAACTACAAGGCATAATTTCACAATTATGCTCACTAGAAGTTTCAACATCAAAATCATCTATTTCTGCAGATCTCCAAAAAGTCTTGGATTGTAATCATTTCAATTTTTTTGAAACTCCAAAAGGACACCCACCTTTTCGTGATCATGATCATGATATTCATTTGATTCGAGGAAGTGTTCCTCCAAACATCAAGCCTTATAGATAACCTTATTTCCAAAAGAGTGAAATTGAATGTATGATTGTAGAAATGTTAGAGGTGGGTATAATTCAACCTAGTCAAAGTTCTTTCTCTGCTCCTGTAGTATTGGTACACAGAAGGATGGATCATGGCTTATGTGTTCAGATTATAGGGAGCTCAATAAGCGCACCATTAAATATAAATTTCCCATTCGTGTGATTGATGAATTACTAGCTAAATTACATGGAGCAATTTATTTTACCAAATTGGATCTTTGTTCAGGGTATCATCAAATTATAATGAAGACTGAAGATATTCCAAAAATCACATTTTGAACTCATGACGGTCATTATGAATTTTTGGTCATGCCTTTTGGCCTTACCAATGCACCTTCTACATTTAAAGGGTTGATGAATTCCATTTTCAAACCCTTCCTTAGAAAAGTCTTGCTAGTATTTTTTTATGATATACTAATCTACAGTAGGTCTAGGAAGGATCATGTTCAACATGTTGACAGGGTGCTCAAACAGTTGCAGGAGAAACAATTATATGCAAAAACATCCAAATGTTTCTTTGGAGTACAAGAGGTGGAATATTTGAGTCATATTGTATCTGGAGAGGGTGTTAAGCTAGACCCTAAAAAAATGAAAGCCACTAAGGAAGTCCCCACAACCATAAAGATGTTACTAGGATTTCTCTGGTTAACAGGGTCTTAACAAAAATTTGTTAAGAATTATGGGAGAATAACAGCACCTCTAACAACATTATTGAAGAATGATGCATTTTCATGGACTCCCTAAGCAACTAAGGCCTTTGAACATATTAAAGAGGCAATGTGCCTAGCACTAGTCTCAGCTACACCAGACTTCACAAAAACCTTTATTGTGGAATGTGATGCCTCAGGAAATGGAATTTGTGTTGTTTTAATGAAATAAGGAAGACCCATTTCTTTTGAAAGCCATGCAATCAAAGGAAATTATTCGCAAAAACCTATTTATGAGAAGGAAATGTTAGCAATACTGCATGCACTAAAGCAATGGAGAACTTACCTAATGGGAAGACACTTCAAGGTAAAAACTAATCATGATAGTCTTAAACACTTTTTTGAACAAAGAATATATTTAGAAGAGCAGCAAAAATGGGTCACAAAGATGTTGGTTTATGACTTTGAAATAATATACAAAAAAGTGTAGCCAAATGTTGTTGCAGATGCACTCTCAAGAAAGAATGAAGAGGTGGAAGAATTTCTTTGTGCCATTTCTATTATCTAACCAGATTGGATAATCGAAGCAAGAGATGAATGGAAGAAGGATGAAAAAGTGTGGACACTCATTCAAAATTTGCAACAAGATCCTAGTACATCTGATACATTTAGTTGGAAAAATGATTCCTTTTGGTACAAAGATCGCTTATATATTTGTAAGAATTCCCAACTAAAATAAAATATTATTTTGGAATTGCACACTTCTCCTTTAGGAGGACACTCAGGATTTTTTAAAACTTACCACAAGGTGAAGAAATGATTTGTTTGGGATGGGCTTAAATATGATATTCAAAATTTTGTGGCGGAATGTTTGGTTTAGTAGTAGAATAAAGTTGAGACAATTAAGACTACGAGTCTTCTACAACCTTTATCCATTCCAAGTAAATGTTGGGAGGAGATTTCAATGGATTTTATCACTGGTTTACCTAAGTCTGAAGGAAAGAGTGTCATCATGGTGGTAGTTTATATACTTACCAAGTATGCACACTTTTGTGCATTATCTCATCCATTTAAAGAAAGTACAATTGCTACTACATTTATGGACACAATTCAAAAGCTACATGGAACTCCAAGGGTTATTGTGAGTGACAGAGATCCCATTCTTACTAAAAGTTTTTGGATAGATTTATTTTCTTGTTTGGGTACTCAATTAGTTCAAAGCTCGTCTTATCATCCTCAATTCGATGGTCAAACTGAGATAGTAAATAAATTTTTGGAAGGATATCTTCATTCTTTTGTATCTAATAAATAAACAAAATGGGTTGAGTGGTTACCTCTAGCTGAATGGTGGTATAACACATCCTTCCATACTGCAGCAAAAGTGAACCCATTTATGGCACTTTATGGATATCATCCACCAGCCATCACATCATATTTAGCAGAAAATTGGAAGGTTCAAGGAGTGGAAGATCACATCGAGCATCAACGAGAAGTTCTCCAACTCTTAAAGGACAACCTGAATTTGGCACAAAATGAAAGGAAACAACATCCATATCAACAGGAAAATCAAGAAGTTTTGATGTAGGAGACTAGTTATTTTTACGGTTACAACCATACAAACAAATTTCCCTCAAGCAAGCTAAGAAGGATAATAAATTATCGCCAAAGTACTATAGTTCTTACAAGGTGTTGCAAAAGATTGGTACTATGGCATACAAATTGGAGCTTCCTGCTTCTTCATGAGTGCATCCAATTTTCCATGTTTCATGCTTAAAGAAGGTTATAGGTCAAAATCTTTGAGTTCAAACAATATTTCCAGAGCTTTATGAGGAAGGAAAAATCATATTGGAACCTGAAGTAGTCATGGAAACAATAACTCGACAGCTACAAAATCGATCAATTTCAGAGTATCTCATCAACTGGAAGAACTTACCCACTGAAGATTCTCCATGGAAGGATGAGAATTTTATACAGAAGCACCCAGAGCTTCTCAAGTGTTGAGGATAACACTTTATTGAAGGAGAGGGGCATGTTAGGTCTCTACATTACTAGTATACTCCCTTATTATTGTTGGTGTAACCCACTTATTGTTATTATTGTACCCTTGTAACCCCCATATTATTATTATTGTGCCCTTAAACTAGTATTGTTAGGTCGGCTAGGATTACATTGTGGCCCTACTAGGATTAAATTATGGCCCCATGGACTCCTATATATAGAAAGGAGGTTTTGTAATTTGAATCATCAAAGAATTGTTCAGTCATGTAATGTATTGGAGGTTTCCCCCTTGAAGTGGCTTATTTCTAAGGCATTGATATCTCTTTTATTCTCTTTTTGGAGTTGGTTTCACAACAATATTCACTAAATTTCATCCTTTCTATATACTTTTCTTTCATATATGAGTCTGACTATGTATTTATACTTGTTTTCATATGTGAAAGGAAATTTGATGGACTATTGAGCCAACCTTTGTATTAAATATGACTATGAAATGTTTATTTTATGTGGAATAATATGAGAAGGAATCACCTTTGGCACACGACATTACTTCAAGAACAACATGGTAGTAAAAAAACATAAGTATACCCACTAATGAATTATTTTCTATTCAGTTTACATAATTTAGACTCATAGTCATGATTATTGCAGCAAAACATAAATCATACTTCAAGCATTGCTCCTTACAGTACTGAGAGCTTGTATTATTATGAAAAGGATAAAGACCATATAGAAGAATTCTCTTCATTCTATGTGTAGTGACTACTTCCTTGCAAGCACCAAGAGGCACTAATTTTAAACATCCATTTCAAGGATTATTAGACTCCAATAGTTTATTAGGTCTTCCATCAATATGGAATTCACAAATAGGTCTGATAGAATTAAAACTACAAACACCATAAACACCACAGGTTACAAAAAAATCACAGTGATTCTCCACAACTTCCAATCCAAATTTCTAATCTACTTTAGCTTCTTCAAGTTTTGTTTTGTTTCATATGTGTAGAGGCCTCAATTCAATTCCATTTGTATAACATAATTTTATAATAGAATTCCTAGTTCTTGGGAGCCTTTCCAATCAACCCTAGTGGAAATAAAATGTATTGAATTAAATTATTTAGGTATATCAAATCATAAAATAGATCCCATTTTGCATTTTTACCATTAAAAACTTATGATTATACCACTAATTGCTAGGGTTTGATACATAGGGATTTTTCTAAGAACATAGGGTTTAATCACAATCATATAATTTTTTGTTTAGAGAATTTTAGAGCTTGCTTCGACTAAGCCTTCTTCAACAATGTTTCTTCATTGACATCAATGATAACTTTATCCAACACATATTTATATATCATGAATTTGATATTGCAATGCCAAATATTGAATGGAGGATCCATATCTTTTATGAATACATAAAATCTCCTTTTAAAGCACAATGTCTCCCTCATGAAGTTCCAACCACCACATAATACTTTAATTTGTTCATTATAATGACGTTGGAAAGATGAGAATGATAGGTTCAATCGTACACCCTGGAGCTTTTTGATTTTTTTAGTTATGGTCATTGTTGATAATTTATATTTTATGCCTTGAAATACATAATGTAATTTTGAGACATGTTATTCATGTATTTTTCATTGATTAGACCTTGAAATAATTAATATGAGACACATTCTTAATGTTTGATTTATAAGAGAAAATTTCAAAATTTGAATTTTGAGTTTTTGGATCAATTCAAGAATTCGTCCCGAGTGAAGAGACAAATCCATTTGGATAGCAATACAACTATATATTGAGAAATATACCTCCTCCTCAAGGTACCATTAGACCTCACATAAAAAAAGACAATTTCTTTGAATATAAGCTAAGGAGAAGAAGAACAAAGGACAAGAAGGATGAATTCATCTCTAACTTCTATCTCTCTAGACCTCATACTTGTGAATTTATTTTTGCACAGTTTTTGAGTAACATTCTAGATATGCTAAAAATTTGGACATGTGGAAATTCTAGGGAGGTATAGTTTATGGGAATATTCTGGGAGATCAAAATTTGAACATCATAGAGGGTTAATTTTAAAGTGCAGAATTTTGAATTTACTTGAATTTAATAGAGGGCTAATTGAACATGTTTCATCATAATTTATTGGTTAGCTTGACCTCATAATTGACTTGATGCATTAGATGTATATCTTGCTGAAATGAATAATTTCACTAAGAAAACTATTGTTAGGTTTCTCCCCCAAAAGGGTTTTTTGAGGGTAAATATTGTGTTCTATTTGTGCATTGTGATATATACTATCATTGTGGTTATATGGTTGAATATCTAGATTGTAATTTATTAATGATAAACATGAATTTTTAAAATGAGATATACATCATTTGAAGTAATTATTAGTATTTCAAAAATTTGTTATTGTATCAATTGTACTTGAAAAATCAATAGAGGTTATGTAGATATCTACAATTTAGTTGATGTAGATGAAACAAATGTTTCAAATGATTTCAAATTGAATTTATCAACTAATTTTGAGCCAAATTCCTTTGAAATAAGACACTTCTATTTATAATTATGGGATTGTGGAGAAATACAAGGCTAGATTTGTGGAGAAGGGATTCTCTCATGTACAACGAGTACATTACAAGGATACCTCTGCTCTAGTATAAAGGTACTCTTCAATTAGATCTATTACTGCACTTTGAATGCAGATGAGATGGAATATACATCTCTTGGATGTAAAGACAACATTACTCAATGGATTGATTAAGGAAGAGGTGTACATATATCAGCTGGAAGGATTTGAGACCTTCCACAGAGAGTCACATGTCTGCATACTCAAGCGAGTGTTGTATGGAGTGAAACAAGCACCACATGCTTGCTACATGAATATCGAAAAATATGCAAACCTTCACCATATTGTGGTTAAAGGTGAAAATTTTATCGTAGTATTATATAATGGTGTTCAGTTCTTCTTGAAACCTAGAAAGGCTTGAATTTTCGATTGAAAATTCAACCATATTTAGGGGAAAGAAACTTAACTGATGATAGGAATAGTGCTTCACCATGAAATATATATAGGGAATGGAAAAATTAGTTGTTAGATAATTGCAGACCAAAGGGAACGTTGAGACATTTGACTAGAGAAAAAAACTAATTATTATTGGAGATATTTGAAGATTTTATAAAGAATTAAATAAATAGATTTCTCTTAAAATTATTTGCACACAATTCAATAAAAGGGGATAAAATGGAATTAGCCTTTGGAATTTATTAATTCTATATAAATGTTGAATAAAAAAAGAATTAAAGTAGGTTAGAAAAATGAAAATTTTTACTAAATTAAATAATTAAATAAAAAATTCCCTAAAATGTTTGTTATTGGAGCAATCATTGATTATTAGTTAATTGAGGTAAGAAGAATAGAAATAAATAGTTACTGAAGTCAGAATTAGAATAAAATAAAATTAGAATTAAAAATTACATAATCTTTGATAAAAGTTCAAAAAAGGAGGTAAACAATAAAATGAGAATTATAAATATATGTATTAACAAAGGGTTTTGTTAATAGAGGCAGAAATATCTAAAGTAAGACCAAAGGAAGGAATATATTAAATTTTTGATGTAAAGTAAGTTAAATCTAAAATTTTTGATGTAGATTTTGTTGAAAGTAAGCATTTTTAATCAATAAAGGAAAACAATAGAATTTAGATTATTGAAAAATGGGAAGAATTTTTCATTAGGAAAAATAGTAAACAAAAATATAGAAATATAGAAATATAGATATAAAAATGTTAATTAAGGGAATAATTCTCTAAGGTAATGGGGAAGGAGTATTGTTAAGGGGAAGGGAAGATTAAGGAGAGTTGGATTTTGAATTATAGGAACCATGCTTAAATGATAAGAAATAGGTGGTGGGTTGCGAGGACTAGCTTAAATGATAACCATCATTATGATTAAAATTGTTTATATGATTCCTTTTGATTTCCAGGGCTTATGTAATGACCAGATTGGTGTGAAATGTAGAAGATGTTAAGATTTTGGTCTTGTAAAAACAAATAAGGTGTTTGGTGGAATGGGAGTGTTCAACAATGGCAGATTTTGAAGACATGTCATAGGGTCATGTTTATGCTTGGTTGTTCTAAAGAGCAGGTTGGCGGTTTTATTGGGTTTGAGAAAGGTTTTTTATGTTCTTTTAAGAAATGATCTTACAAAATTGATCCGTAACTACTTGAATTTAAGGAAGGGTAACTTTGGCTAAGGGAGGGGTGCACGGGTAGTTTTTAGGGTAGGGATGGAGGCGAGAATGGAAGGCTCTGCTCATACGGGAATTTGAGTGACCATTAGACTTTAGAGCTTTATTGAGATGTGTTATTTCGTTTGGAAAATATTGGGAGGAGTAGATTTAAATGGGTAGAGTGACGAAGGCTTTAAGAATGACATATTTATGAGGATTATGGTTGTGATAATTAGCATGTTGATACCTATTAGTGGGGATCTTCTTTCAAAATACTTGGTGGGTAAGGGATACGTGAGAAAGGCATGAGACGAGGACATATAGGAATGGAAGGGATAAGTACTCTTCAAGATCCATAGCGAACTCGAGGTGGGGGGGAATTTTATTGAGATGAGAGAGGAATTCACAGAGAAGTATGTTGGGTAGTTTATGGGTAACATTCTCTACAACCTGAAATTTTGGGCATGCTGAAATTGTAGAGAGGCGGAGTTTCTCGGAATATTATATGAGGTCAAGAATCAGCTTAAGGACATCAAACAGGGCCTATGTTGAAGTGAATAAGTTTGAATTGACTTGAATTAAATATGGGGCTCTTTGAATAGGTTTTATTATAACATTTTGGTTAGTTTGATCACAAAGTTGACTAGGTTCATTAGATGTATCTATTCGTTAAATGAAGAATTTCACTATGAAAAGGTTGTTGGGTTTCGGCCAAGTGGGTTTTTTTAGGGTAAAGATTGTGTCCTATTTGTAAATTATGATTTGTACTATCATTGTAGTTTTATGGTTGAATATATAAAGGGTAATTTCTTAATGATAATAAATGTATACATTCTGCTCCAAAGCTAACCTTCAAATCCAAATTTCTCCACAAGAATTTTTACAAAAAAATCATCAAAATCCCTTAGAAAGTATGCTCAATTATTCTTGAAACTGCCAACAAAAATTGTAAAGAAAAGCTTCCAAATGGTAACACGGTTAAATAATCGAAAGTCTATGCTTCTAACTAGTTATGTTGACAAGAGAATATTGGGATCACTGTATAATTGACAAAGTCTCCAACAAGTGGATCTCTTGTAAGAAATTTTTTATGTATTGATCGAGATATTAGGTAGAAATTGAGAGGTATTCAACAATCTCAAAATTATAGTGTCAAGGTTGCAATCCTCTCAAAAATTTTACTCTTTCCAAAAGTCTCCAACCTAGTAGAAGATTTTAAACTAATTCAATATGTCTTCTAAGATGGTTCCATAGGTTCAATGGATGTCCTCCACACTCCGCAGAACATGACAAGGCTCGGGTCCAATAATTTCAATATATAAGTCTGAAGGTTTTAGGACTGTATTCTTCCAGAACTATCAACTTTAGGTCTCAGCTACAGGAAGATAAAGACCATATAGAACAATTCTCTTCATTGGATGTATATTGACTTTTTCCTTGCAAGCACCAAGAGGCACCAATTTTAAACATCCATTTCAAGGATTATTAGACTCCAATAGTTTATTAGGTTATCCATCAATAGGGAATTCACAAATAGGTCTCATAGAATTAAAACTACAAACACCATAAACACCACAGGTTATAAAAAAATCACACTGATTCTCCAGAACTTTCAATCCAAATTTCTAATCTACTTTAACTTCTTTATGGTTTTTTTTCTTTCCTATGTGCAGAGCCCTCGATTCAATTCCATGTGTATAATATAATTATATAATAGAATTCCTAGTTTTTGGAAGACTTTCCAATCAACCCTAGTGGAGATAAAACGAATTGAATGCAAGTATTTAGGTATATCAAATCATAAAATAGATCGCTTTTCAATTTTTACCATGAAAAATTATGATTATACCACTAATTGCTAGAGTTTGATACATAGAGATTTTAATAAGAGCCTAGGGTTTTATCACCATCATATAATTTTTTATTTAGAGAATATTAGAGCTTGCTTCTACTAAGGCTTCTAGAACAATGTTTCTTTATTGACATCAATAATAACTTTATCGAACACATATTTAGATATTATGAATTTGATATTGCAATCTCAAATATTGAATGGAGGATCCATATATTTTATCAATACTAAAATCTCCTTTTAGAGCACAATATCTCCATCATGAAGTTCCAACCACCACATAATACTTTAATTTGTTCATTATAATGGGGTTGGAAAGATGAGAACCATAGGTTCAATCACACACCATAGAGGTTTTTGATTTTTGTAGTTATGGTCATCGTTGATAATTTATATTTTATCCCTTGAAATACATAATGTAATTGTGAGACATGTTATTAATGTAGTTTTCTTTGATTAGCCCTTGAAATAATTATTATGAGAAAAATTATTCAAATCTAATTTAAAAGAGAAAATTTGAAATTTTGAATTTTGAATTTTTGGATCAATTCGTCAATTCATTAGGAGTGAAGAGACAAACCCATTTGGATAGAAATACCACTATATATTGAGAAATATACCTCCTCCTCAAGGTACCATTAGACCTCACACAAGAAAAGACAATTTCTTTGATTATAAGATAAGGAGAAGAAGAAAAAAGGAAAAGAAGGATGAATTCATCTCTAACTTCTATCTCTGTAGACATCATACTCGTGAATTTATTTTTGCACAGTTATTGAGTAATATTGTAGATATGCTAAAAATTTGGGCTGAAATTCTAGGGAGGTATAGTTTATGGGAATATTCTGGGAGGTCAAAATTTGATATCATAGAGGGTCAATTTTAAAGGGAAGAATTTTGAATTTACTTGAATTGAATAGAGGGCTACTTGAACATGTTTGATCATAATTTATTGGTTAGCTTGACCTCATAATTGACTTGCTTCATTAGATGAAAAAAATGTTTCAAATGATTTCAAATTGAATTTATCAACTAATTTTGAACCAAATTCCTTTGAAATAAGACACTTCTAGTTATAATTACTGTGGTCTTATTAATAATGGTACATGGAAGTTGGTGGATTCATTCTTTGTAACTAAACCAATTAGTTGCAAGTGTGTCTACAAGAAAAGGTACAAATTATATGTTTCACTTGACCAGCACAAAGAAAGGTCATTGGAAAAATTATTTTTATAGAAAGAAGGCATTGATTATGATTAGACTTGTCATCATACAACAATATCATCCATCACCCATATTCTCTTTTAGTTGACTATAAAAAACGGATGGAAATTTCATCAAAATAGATGTGAAGACTAATTTCATGAAAATATACTTGAAAGAAGATGTTTCATGTATTAATTGGAAGATTTTGCTGTAAAGGGACAAGAACAAAAAGTGTGAAAACTCATTTAATTATTATATGGCCTAATGCAATGATCATAAGCATGGTGTTAAAAGTTGATTGAAATTATTCTGAAATTTGAATATCAAACATTTTAATCTTTATGATACAACTCTATTTGTTAGTATGGTCGGATAAACTATTTCTATATCTTGTAGTGTACGTTGATGACGAGGAACAATTAAAGGATCTATATTGCATCCAAAAATAATGAGTTGAATAATGGATTTGGGATGATATGTTTGGAACATCTTCCATACTACTTCAACATTGAAGTGAATCAACAATTACCCTACATATTTATCTCCCAAAATAAGTACGTTGAATAATTATGAACAAGGTTTGATTTGGTAGAATGTAACCCTCCTAGAGTAAAGAAACAAAATTTGAAGTTCACCTACAATGAATTTTGGAATGTAACCATCAGAGATATATATGTTTTGAGAAACAATATATATCTTACCACCAAGAGACCAAACATTTCATTTTTCGCTGGATTCTTCCAAGGTTATGTAAAAATATTGTGAAGGATTCACATTTAGATGACTTCGTCTTGATCTCATATTCTGATTTAATTTTCATGGGGACAAAGGAAATGAGTACAAATAATCAACTCCAACACATAATTGGATTCTCAAGTCAATAAACAATGTCATCGGTTCTTGTATGGCAATGTTTACGTTTTTAAATTGTGATTTATTGAGAATTTTCCTGTAATATTCAAATATTTTAGCCTTATAATTATAAATTTTAGTTAATGGATATTTGGAATTAGCAATGGATGTAACAACTGTGTGTAAAGAAGTGGTTAATGACAATTTGGAGGGTTCTTCATTATTATTTAGGTCATGTATGAGGGCTTTTATATAGCTCAAACATCCATCAATGTCCATCTTAATGTTTGGTAGGTGAAAACGTTGTGTGATACTATTCATTTTTTATTATATATGCTAATTCCTTTATAACTTCTAAAGTAAATACAAACACATAGCATAAGAAAATATCTCATCTAGAACACTAAGTATGCTATTCCTAGTGGATTTAGAGAATAATCCCTATTGCATAAATCTCATGATAACATGAATTATGTTACCTTATCCATATATTACATAAGAATCCCACATTCTCTCACACGTAAATGACCACTATGGAGGAACTCATCTAGTAAAATTCTCAAGCCCCAAAAAGTAAACATGAGGATAGAGGAAGTATTCCCATAAGTGTTTATCAAATGGAATGTTAAAGTGGATTTCCATATATGTGTAAACATAACTTAAATAAATGTAATATCACATATCACGAATTTCAACTAGTAGTCTAGAATCTTGAGTTTGAACCAATACCTTCCTTCAATTTCCCATTATGATCATTAAGTCGAGAAGCACAAGTTTCTATGCAACCTATCATTTCAAAATATGTAGACACCATAGAGTTGGAGACATTAGAAGCTTCACCTAGAATTACATTCTAGTAGCAGTCTTGTAATTCTGGTAGCACTCTTGCAATGTTAACTACATTAGACAGAGAGCTAACTAAATAGAAAATTCCAAAAACTAATCAGTATTTTGGTAGACTAAAAATCATGGTTATAGATACCCATGGAACTAGGAGGCACAAGAATTTATCTATTACATACTAAATAAGAAGCAGAGAGAAATATTATTTAAATATCAATTCACAACCCTAGGGTCCTTAGAGGCCATTCTAAATTAATATTAGATAATTGATAATAAACAAAACAACATCGCCTTATTACTATCTTTCCAAAGTATAATAATTTTAAACTGTAACATAAAATTAATTCAAATATTTGTATTTCCATAAGCTAGCAAACTAGAACTACAAATTTCCAACTAATATTTTACTTGGTTCCGCTAATGTTCAAGTTAATTCGTTTAAGTTGAGAACTACAAGCTTGTCTTGGACCGACACAAACCCGCATCTGCATGTTGGACATGAATGCTTACGATCAAACCATAACAAAATGCACTTTGCATGATAGTTATGTTTGCATGGTAATTGTTTCGTAGAATCACTTGTGGAAAACGTTTCGAGAGAGATAGGGCAGGTGACCGCATCCTCACTTTCGTTTTCTTGGCAACTTAATATAACTGAGGGCAGCGCATCAAGTGCTGCACGAACACTGCTATTTACCCACACTTCCTCCTCTTCTGTTTCATCTTCTTCTGAGTTGTCTATAAAACTACTATATGTTTCCTCGTCTTCCTCTTCTTCTAAGTCATATGAAGAGTCAATGAGGACAATACAGACTTCTTCATATTTGAAATTGAATTTATATGTATCATTCTCTAGATGTTGTTTGATCTCATGCCACGTGAATTTTGAATTCCAAATAATTTGAATTATAATGAAATAAAAGAGTTCATCGAGGTTATGTGGGTGAAAATCCTCTATATATGTGAGGAAAGTTACATTCTCCCCAAACCTAAGCGTTACCAGATAGTCTTCATCACACTCCTCATTTTCAGTATCTTCGATTATGCCTCTCTTCCGATATAGGCTCTCTTCTAGCCACTCTTTGTCCAACTCATGTACACTAACATTCTCTGTGACATCCAGTAATTCCCTTGTACCAATATCCTGCAATTCCATTATATTCTGCAATTCCCTTGTACCAATAGTCACACTGGACACCAAATGCTTAGCATCTACATCTTCACCCAGCACAGAATCCTCATCATCTACATTAGTGGTTGTTGCCTCTATTGTGATTACTACGGGTTCCATGTCTCCCAGAATATCGAGAATAATTTCTCTGGAAAAATACTGAGAATGGTTTGCATCATTTCTTATGTTACCTTCTTCCAGTCTTTCCCAATGACGTAACTCAAATATGATAAAATTTTCAACAATCGATCTGATCAAGAGATATGAACTTTCTCGTACTTCAAGAGATTTGATAAAGAAATATGAAGCGATAGATCTGGAGTGTTATGTTGTTATTACTTTGGGAAATAAATTGTACTTGATAATACCATCTCCTTAACTATTGAAAAGAAACGTAGTAAGATTGATTTCCAAACCAAGAAATTTATTTTCCTTACAAGGAAAGAAGAATATTATGGCCTCAAACTTGAAAAAGAGCTTCCTTGCATGGCTGCAGCATATGGAAAAAGTCATGGAGGAATACGAGGAAATTTTATCCTTACGAGGAAATTTATTTTCTCCTTACCCACAGAGGTTCATGTACACTGTGACAACAAGCACTCCATTGATTTGACCCCTCGCCGCACCACCGCCTGATGTTGCCATACCTCATGCGACTACACACACATAATCCACACATGTACAGTCTCAGGTAACCAAAATTATTGAACGTATCCAACACATCTGCCAACACGTCTGCTAGGACGTCCATGACATCCTGGACAAATCCAATACCAAGTTTAGTAGAATTTTCCTCCCATAAAGGAATTAATGCAATTGGGACTATTGCTTCCTAAGGAGGGAGGAATGATCTAGATGGATATTGGTAGCCACCGACCTATTCCATTTGGACCTGCACCATCAGTTCTATCAATTTTTCAGTTTCAACACAACTTACCATTTTTAGAATTTTTTTGATTCATGAACTTTCGGAGCCATTTTGAGGCCCTAATAATACAGGTGGATATTGGTGGAAACCCACATATTCCATTTAAACCCCCACCATTGGTTCTTTGATTTTTTCACTTTGAGCACAACTTACAATTTTTAGTAGTTTTTCGGGTCTTGAACTTCGAAAGTCATTTTGAGGCCCTAAACGACATTTTTTTGGAAAATCGAGAGAAACATGGATTATAGGCTGATTTTTCTCACTCAAACATTATAGTACTCATAGAGGTATTTCTAACAACATATTTAGTGCATCAAACGAAGATTGTATGCCAAAGTTATGTCCGTAGGAAGATTAATGCACCAATTTACGCAAAAGGGGCAAACAGTTTTGGCACATCAGCTCCTATGGTTAGGTTTTTGGATTTTTAGTGCTTTCTATTGTTTCTCAACAATCAATAGGCCTTTGAGTCTCATTGTAACATAGTTCAAATTCTTGTATTTATCACATATCTTCTCAGAGATAAGCTACAAACGCCTTAGCTAGTTTATTTCCATTATGTCTGTAATCATATTTTAGTCATTTGTTTTTAATGAAATGAAGTTTTATTTCCACTACATATCTATGTTTATGTATATTTCTATAATTTATTGCGTTCCTGGATAGATATGGATCATTTGACCTCGATATCACTTCTAAAACTTTCCTAAATTCTTGTTGAAGTTCTAATTTTGACTTTCACCTATACACCCTATGCACAACTGCTCTCAAATGCCTCAGAACCCCAAGTACCTCCATTATGTGCCAAACCTTATGCCTAAGAAAAATTTCAAAGGATTTTCTGAAATCAACAAAGCAACAAAAGACTTCTTCCTTTTTATCCCAAACTCTCTCAATCATGTGTCTTAAAGTTATACCATGATCAATTGTGGAATTTTTAAGTGTACAACTTGCTTGTCCTTTAGCACATTTATCTCTTTATTTTGTACACTTGATGATTTTATTTTTTAACATGCTTCGAAATAGATTTTAAAACAAGGGGTTTATCATTATGGTCATAAAGTTGGAGGGTTATTGACATCAACACTCTTGAAAGGAGGTATTACAAAACTAGTTGTCCAATCAGTGGGGAAGCGTTGTTGTATGATGATGTTGAAAATTGTTTAAATTTGAGGTGAAAGAAATTTTAAGCCCCACTTTAGACTCTCCTTGGAGTTCAAATACATATTTTTCTTTTCCAACACCTAACTTCTTGATGCCCATATCTACCTCTTGCACTGTGACGAGTTTTGTATCAATGTTGACCAAAGGAGGAGGGTCAAACTTGCGATCCTGCTCATAAAGATGTCTTGCATAGTCAAATCATTTAGAAGTTGTAATGTTGTTTTCAGTTTGCATCTTTATCGGTTGAAGCTCCTTCCAAAATAATTTGGAGTTATTTTTTCTAAGGAAGATTAGTTCTTCTCTCCTTGAAACCATGAAATTGGTCTTTGTCTATCTTAATATCAGTTTAGATTACCATCTTTATTAATTAGCCAGCCTAGATCCATCTTAATCCGAGATATATCAAATGTTGAAAGGGATCTAATACATCTAGGTGACACCTCTTTTTTTAGTGTCAGACTTGATGAATGGATTGCGCCTCCAAATATTTGGTCCCTTTCAACCCTTAATAGGTCTAGGGTTAATATGGATCTAGGATGGTTATACAATACTATATAATACCTATATTTGCATCTATTTGTATCTTTATTATTCCCTCTATCTCACTCCACAAACATACATACTCTATTTCTCTATAACTATCTCTCTCTGTCTCCCTCCTTCTTTCTCTCCCTCTGTCTCTCTTCCTATTCTATGTCTCTCTATCCCCTCCCCTTCTCTCCCTTTCTCCCTTCCCTCTTGTTCTCCTATCTCACTCTCTCTCCATTTCTCCCTTGTCACTTTATTTCTCTCTCTCCACCTTTATCCCTCTATGTATTTCTTCTTCCCTTCTCTCTCTTAAGTCTTCTCTCTATTCCTTCATGTCTCCCCCTTTCTCTCCCACCTCCCTCTCTCTCTCCTGGTCTCTCTCTCTCTATTACTTCCCTCCAACTCTCTCTCTCTCTCTCTCTCTCTCTCTCTCTCTCTCTCTCTCTCTCTATCCAAATTTTTCAATATCTCCCACCCTCTCTCAATCTCTCTCCCCCCTTGATATTTTTTTCTCCCTCTCTCTCTTCCCCTTCTCTCCATACATTTCTCATGTCTTCTTTTATGTCTTCTCTGCTCTCCTCTCTCTCCATTTCTCCCTTATCAATCCCTCTTTCTCTGTGTCTGTTTTCTTTCCTCACTCTCTTTCCAATATTTTGGAATTCTATTATATTAAGATTCACACTCGAAACCAAATGCTAAACATCTACATATTTGATTTGGATCCTTTCAGTGATTGTTGCCTCTATTGCCTTTATTGTAGCTTCCACGTCTCTCATGGTTCACTATGAGAATATTGAGATATCAACATCTACCTCTTCAAACCCTAAGAAATTACCACTTATCATCCCAACTAAGAGAGTTATGCACTGATACAAAAAATAGCGGTGAAGCCATTACACGAGTGAAGGAAATGGGAGCTCCCTCGATGTCAAGTTCGAGTAAAGGAGAAGGAGAATGTTTTGTCTCTCTCATAGAGGACATAATGAACATGGAAGATATGATGAGATGAATCACAAGTGAAATTTTAAACTTGGTGGACTCCATTGAATGTTAATGTTAGATTCCGTCAAAGATCCGATGTCAAGATTTAAAAAGGGAAAAAATAAAAGAAAAAACCTTGGAAACAATGAAACACCTACGATCGATCCCCAAGGACGACCTCAAACATTGGAGATATAAGAACATGGGAAAATAATTTTAATATTATCATATTCTTTGGCTTATGAAATATACAGATAGTAGGGTTTTTAACTGAGGCTTTCCCCAGGAAAATATTTTTCTTGTGAAATTAAAATTCTTTCTCTTTCAGGTTTTTTGATTTCAAGATCTAAATTGGTTTCCGAAATTGGTAGAGTATATTTAAGTATAATGTTTTACCATATTACAATTATAATTTAAATACACATGGTATTAAAGTAGGAATTAGTCTAGAAGAGAAGAATACGATTTTGTTTTGTGTAGTTGAATCGAATTTGTAGCTCTACATTTCATGGCTAGTGGCAGGATCGAGATGTCTTTCTCTAGATTGAGACTCGAATATGCCCTTGATGGTAATTCAAATTACATACCTTGGAGGGACAAAATGGAAGTAGTTTTGGAAGACAACGGGCTAAAGGAATTCATAGACAATGATATTCCTAAACATTAAACAATAGATTCTCAAGATCTAGTGGCATGGAAGAAGAACATATAAAATGCAAGAAGGATTATATTGGAAAGTGTTCAAGATAATATTGTCTCAAACCTCCATGGAAAGGAAAATACATATGGAAGGAAGCATATAAGAGAGGCTTACATATTGATGCATGATGCTAGAGAGGATGTGGGAGCACCCACATCATAGTGCAGGTAGAGAAGGTCCCAAGATAAATACACTGGCTACATGGCTCTTATGAGAGAGAGTGTAGAGATTGAACCATCACCATTCGAGGAGGTAGTGGAGGAACGAGTATGGGTTGATGCCATGGATGAGGAGGTGACTCCCTTATGAGAATTAATGCATTGGAAGTTGTCCCAAGACCGAAGGAAAATTTGGTTGTAGGATCCAGTAGATCTAGAAGGTGAAGCAAGCACCAGATTGGAGTGTGGAGAAATACAAGGCAAGATTTTTGGTGAAGAGGTTCTGTTAGGTACAATGAGTATATTACAAGAATACAATTTCTCTAGTATAAAAGTACTCTTCAATTAGATCTATTCTTCCACTTTGAATGCAGATGAGATGGAATATACATCTCATGGATGTAAAGACAACATTCATCAATGGATTGATTAAGGAAGAGGTGTACATAGATCAGTCGGAAGGATTTGAGAGCTTCGACAGAAAGTCACATGTGTGCATACTTAAGCGATTGAAATATGGAGTGAAACAAGCACCACATGTTTGGTACATGAAGATCAAAAACTATTTCATCAGGTTGGGCTTCACCAAAAGTGAAACAGATGCAAAAATTTTCCATATTGTGGTTGAATGTAAACAATTTATCATAGTATTATATAACGGTGTTAAGAACTTCTGGAAACCTGTGTATGTTTCTAGAAAGGCTTGAAGTTTAGGTTGAAAATTCAACCATCTTCAGGGGAAAGAAGCTTAACCGATGATAGGAGTAGTGCTTGACCATAAATTATATATAGGGAGTGGATAAATTAGTTGTTATAGAATTGGAGACCAAAGGGAATGTTGAGACATTTGACTAGAAAAATAAACTAATTATTATTGGAGATATTTGAGGATTTTATAAAGAATTAAATAAATAGATTTTTCTTAAAATTATTTGTGCACAATTTGATAAAAGGAGGATAAAATGGAATTAACCTTTGGAATTAATTAATTTTATATAAATGTTAAATAAGAAATGAATTAAATAAGGTTAGAAAAAATGAAAAGTTTCACTTCATTAAATAATTAAATAAAACATTCACTAAAATGTTTGTTATTGGAGTAATCATCGCTTATTAGTTAACTAAGGTTAGAAGAATAGAAATAAATAGTTACTCAAAGTAAAATTAGAATAAAATAAAATTAGAATTAAAAATTACATAATCTTTGATAAAGGTTCAAAAAAGTGGGTAAACCATAAAATGAGAATTATAAATATATGTATTAACAAATGGTTTTGTTAATATAGGAAAAAATATCTAAAGTAAGATCAAAGGAAGGAGTATATTAAATTTTTGATGTAAATAAATTTGAATCTAAATTTTCGATGTAAAGTAAGTTGAATCTAAAATTTCTGAAGTAGAGTTTGCTGAAAGTAAACATTTTTAGTTGGTAAAGGAAATCAATAGAATTTAGATTATTTAAAAAGGGGAAGGATTTTTCATTAGGAAAAATAGTAAATAAAAATATAGAAATATAGAAATATAAATATAAAATATTAATTTAGGGAAGAATTCTCTAAGGTTGTAGAAAATTGAATAATTTGCAGAATTATTCACTGAGATTATCCTGATTACACACTATTTGAGCTTCATGCATAATACATAACCTCTTCTACAATTGATCATCAATATGTGGAAATAGAAACAGTCGCTTGCGCACATAAACACAATAGTCAAACACACATGAACACAGTATGAAATGGGGAAAGCTTACAGCTGAAAACCCCCAACTATATGTATATTATAATGATAGAGAATCATGTAAAAATCATAGTACAATACTCCTCACAGGTACTTAGTACTATCTCCAAAAAGTTACACACAAACTAGCTCAGATCTGAACAAGTCACAGGTTCAAATCTCCTCCATTGTTTGCCTACCTCTACTGCGCAATCCAAGATGAGAATGAAATAAGATCAAGGATCAAAGCCCCCTGGATTTAACTGCGCAATTCTCATTGGCAATCTCAATCAAAGCTTGCACAAATCTCATGCACGGTATAGTCACAACTGATAGTAGACTCCACCCTTTCTCCTACCTCTTCCACTGGTCTTCACTGAACTGTACATGCACTGATGTGTTCTTTAGTTGATTTCTGAGTTAATAATTAGTGAATTAAATAATATTTAATTCACACCACTCATCTTTAGTGTATTAGTCAGTTTAACTAAATACAAATATTTCAACTAAGTTAAACCGAACACAACTCCATCAACTGTCTCATCAACTCCACCAAACTCTGCCACTTGAGTTCTAACTGAAGTCAAATATGCAATAGCTCAACTAATCCTTAGGAAAAGTTATTTCCTTCTATCAGCTGCATGTGCCACATCCAAGCATCAAACTGAAGTGCTCCAAGAGGATAAGATAATGTTTATAGTCTAAATATTATTAAGGGCTAATGATATTTGAATGTTCTATTTTTAGACAGGCAATCTAAAAATAGACTTCGACCTGTATGTCTAAAAATAGATGTCCATCTATTTTTACCAACTTCACCAATCATCCAAGAATAGCATCCCGCAACTCCTAGACCATGCTCCATATGTCTAAAAATAGACATAGTCTAAAAATAAACTTTTCGACAGAAATCACATGTGTGGTCCCCGCCTAGTTTAGGTGATCAATCTCCAACTAGGATCAGGAAAGATGTTTTAGGAGGCCTCCTTCACTGTTTCCTATTGCCATTTTCAACACTCTCTCTCAACAAGAAAGGAATGTATTTGCATGCGACATGTAACTCCATGCATTCACCCTGCACCCTTCACAAGCACCATGTAACTCCATGCATGTGACATGAAACTCCATGCATTTTCCATGCACCCTTTGCATGCGCCATGTAAACTCATGCATGCGCCATGCAAAATCATGCATGCACCATGCAACTCCATGCATGCGCATGCACCCTTTGCATGCAACATCTCTGAAACTGAATAAGCTGCAAACAACTCAATGAGTCTGATGCATCTATCATCAAAGTATTTGACCTCTGCTTAGCTATTGCACATGTCATTTTGAACCACTGCGCTGTTGAACTCTTGCACCCATGCACTCTTGCACTTGTTTTCAACTCTGATTCACGCTCTAGTATCCGACACTGTCACTTTGATCTTCCTGCATCAATCCAACTGATCTGCTACTACTGCGATGTGGGCACCTCGTAGCCAGGTTCAATTCATGAGATCCACACCATCTCCATGAATCCTGCCCAGAAATCTCCACCTGGGATTACTCATGCATGTCACCCCACCTCTCACCTGGTGGTATAGCTGCGTGCATTCCCTCTGCCCATCTGGCACAAAGTTTCTCCGCATGAGTGGTCTCTCCCACTCCATGATCCTCTTGTGGCTGCTCCACACCCCAAGGTTCACTTTAACCTGCATGTAAAAGTTTCTCCCTCTCAAGCTTCAATTGCATGTATTTCTCCCGCTTCCCAAGAGTATGAAGCTCCGTAGACATCCCATCTACTTCAAGTTTGTAGAGATTCTTTTCCCGAATCCCAACCTTCCTGACTTGTCCCGTTGCCTTGTGCCGAAGGAAAACTTTCCCTTCTCTAAAGACAACTTCATACCCTTATCCTCTAACATTGCGACTGAGATCAAATGCTTTGTTAAACCTGGTACATGCAATACATTTTGTAAAAGAATGAGTTTACCTAAATCCCTCTGAAAGGTTATGGTAACAATTCCAGTCACATTGTATCGTCCATTGTCGCCCAACTCAACATGCATCTGGAGATTTTTCAACACCAAGTAACGGAAAAGATTCACATCTCCCGTAATGTGAAAGGAAGTGCCACTATCAAAATACCACCCCGATCCCAATGCACTAGACACCATGCATGCGATCAATGAGAATTCCAACTCAAATTGTGAGGCAAGAGCCTCACCAGCTGCAGCTCCAGAAGCCTGCTTGTTCTTCTTATTTTGTGGACAATTCGTGGCGTAATGTCCATGATCGTGACAGTGAAAACACTTCACTTTGGGCATGTCACACTTTTTACCATCTGCACCGGATTGAGAAGCCTTCTCCTTGCCCTTCCCCTTCCTTGATTTGGCAGCCAAAGCACAATATTCTTCATCAGATAACTTTGATGAAGATCCATCCCTGGTATTCTGCCTTATCTCCTCTTGCACAAGATCCGACCAAATTCGCTCCCATATTGGAAATTTCTCCTGACCATTGACAGAATCCTCATAGGAATGCCAACTCTTCAGAAGACCAAGGAGAGCCAAGCTCACCAAGTCCTCATCATCCACACTAACTCCTACACTCCCAAGCTCATCCCTGCAGTCGACAAACTTTGTCAAGTATACCAGAATAGTGTCATTCTTCTCCATCTTAATTTTCCTGAGTTTATCCTTGAGCGCCAACTTCCTATGGTCGCTCTTGCTCTGGAACAATTTTTTCAATGCTTTCCACATCAAGTATGGAGAATATTTTCCATGCAGGCTAGATACTATGTCATCCTTCATGCCCTCCAACAGAATCCTTTGACACCTTCCCATCTTCCTTTGCCAAGCCTCAACTTGAGCAGCATCAGTAGGCTTTGGGACTTCAGCATCTATGAAATCCTTCAGCTCTTTATCATCTAACACCACCTCCATCCTATCTCTCCATGTAATATATTTCGAGCTGCCTTCAAGAGCATACTCCAATCGCAATCCTTGATAAGACATTTTGACTTCAACACCAAGAAAACACTGCTGCAAAATTCGAATTCCAAGCTCAAAACTCAACTGCTTCTGGATCTGTGAGAACAAATTATTTCTAGCACAGAGATCGACTGCAGCGGTGTTTACTGGATATATCACCTTTCAGAGAAAGGATGGATCCAGAGCTACCTGGCCCGTTACAGACTCTGTCTACCGAAATAATTGTAATCATTGTAATTGATCCTGATGATCAATTTTGCTCTGATACCATGTAGAAATTTGAGTAATTTTCTGAATTATTCATCGATATTATCCTGATTACACACTATTTGAGCTTCATGCATAATACATAACCTCTTCTACAATTGATCATCAATATGTGGAAACAGAAACAGTCGCATGCGCACATAAATAAAGTAGTCAAACACACATGAACACAGTATGTAATGGGGAAAGATTCTAGCTGAAAACCCCCTAATATTTGTATATTATAATGATAGAGAATCATGTAACAATCATATTACAATACTCCTCACAAGTACTCAGTACTATCTCCAAAAAGTTACACATAAACTAGCTCAAATCTAAACAAGTCACAGGTTCAAATCTCCTCCACTGTTTGCCTGCCTCTACTGCGCAATCCAAGATGAGAATGAAATAAGATCAAGGATAAAATCCCCATGGCTTTAACTGCACAATTATCATTGGAAATCTCAATCAAATCTTGTGCAAATCTCATGCATGGTATAGTCACAACTGATAGTAGACTCCACCTTTTCTCCTACCTCTTCCACTGGTCTTCACTGAACTGTACATGCACTGATGTGTTCTTTAGTTGATTTATGAGTTAATAATTAGTGAATTAAATAATATTTAATTCACACCACTCATCTCTAGTGTATTAGTCAGTTTAACTAAATACAACTAGTTCAACTAAGTTAAACCGAACACAACTCCATCAACTGTCTCATCAACTCCACCAAACTCTGCCACTTGAGTTCTAACTGAAGTCAACTATGCAATAGCTCAACTAACCCTTACGAAAAGCGTACTTCCTTCTTTCAGCTGCATGTGCCACATCCAAGCATCAAACTGAAGTGCTCCAACAGGATAAGATAATGTTTATAATCTAAATATTATTAAGGGCTAATAATATTTGACTGTTCTATTTTTAGACAGGAAGTCTAAAAATAGACTTCGACCTGTATGTCTAAAAATAGATGTCCATCTATTTTTACCAACTTCACCAATAATCCAAGAATAGCATCCCGCAACTCCTAGACCATGCTCCATATGTCTAAAAATAGACTTTTCGACAAAAATGACATGTGTGGTCCCCACCTAGTTTAGGTGATCAATTTGCAACTAGGATCAGGAAAGATGTTTCAGGAGGCCTCCTTCACTATTTCTTGTTGCCATTTTCAACAAAGGTAATGGGGAAGGAATATTGTTAAGGGAAGGGAATATTAGGGAGAGTTGGATTTTGAATTATAAGAACCATGATTAAATGATTAGAAATAGGTGGTGGGTTGTGAGGACCACCTTAAATGATAATCAACATCATGATTAAAAAATTTTATAGGATTTTTTTTTATTTTGAGGGCTTCTCTAGTGACCCAGTTGGTGTGAAATGGAGCAGAGACAAAGATTTTTCTCTGGTGAAAACAAATAACGTGTTTGGTAGAATGGGAGTGTTCAACAATGGCAGATTTTGAAGTGTGATTGTGGATGGTATCACCCATGTGTTATTTTAGTGGGGATTTGAAGGACCTTCTCATTTGTCCTATGTAAGAACTGTTGTAGGATAAGGAGATTTCATAGACTATGAGATGTGTTGTAGGGTCATGTTTATCCTTGGTTGTTCTAAAGAGCGGGTTGGCAGTTTTATTGGGTTTGAGAAAGGTTTTTATGTTCTTTTAAGGAAGGCTCTTAGATAATTGATTCATAAATACTTGAATTTAAGGAAGGGTAACTTTGGCTAATGGAGGGGTGCATGAGTAGTTTTTAGGGTAGGAATGGAGGCAAGAATGGAAGGCTTTGCTCATCTAGATGTTTGAGTGACCATTAGACTTAAGAGCTTTATTGAGATGTGTTATTTCCTTGGGAAAGGATTGGGAGGAGTAGATTTGAATGGGTAGGTTTAAGAAGGATTTAAGAATGACATATTTATGAGGATTATGTTTGTGATAATTAGCATGATGATACGTATCAGTGTGGGTCTTTAAAAATACTTGGTGGGTAAGGGAACCCTGAGAAAGGAATGAGACTAGGAAATCTAGGAATGGAAGGGATAAGTTCTCTTCAAGATCCATAGTGAACTCGAGGTGGGGGGAAATTTTATTGAGATGAGAGAGGAATTCACAAAGAATTATGTTGGGTAGTTTATGGGTAACATTCTCTACAGCCTGGTATTTTGGGCATGTTGAAATTATAGGGAGGCCGAGTTTCTCAGACTATTCTAAGAGGTCAAAATGAAGCTTAAGGACATCAAAGTCGGCCTACGTTGAAGTGAATAAGTTTGAATTGACTTGAATTAAATATAGGGCTACTTGAATAGGTTTGAGTATAAATTTTTGGGTATTTTGATCTCATAGTTGACTAGGTTCATTAGATGTATCTGTTGTTCAAATGAAGAATTTCACTAAGAAAAGGTTTTTGGGTTTTTCAGCCAAGTGGGGTTTTTTAGGATAAATATTATGTTCACTTTGTGCATTATGATATGTACTGTCATTGTAGTTTTATGGTTGAATATATAAAGTGAAATTTCTTAATGATAAACATGAATTGTTGAAATAATATCTACATCATTTGAAGTAATTATTAGTATTCTATATCCTGTACTTGAAAAATGAATAGATGTGATGTAGATATTTATAATCTAGTTGATGTATATGAAAAAAATGTTTCAAATGATTGCGAATTGAATTTATCAAATAATTTTGAACCAAATTCCCTTGGAATAATTTACTTTTCATTATAAGTATGATGGTATTATTAATAATGGGACATGGAAGTTGGTGGAAGCTATCTTTCAAACTAAACCAATTGGATGCAAGTGGGTCTACAAGAAAAGGTACAAATTATATGGCTCACTTGACAAGCACAAATCAAGGCCTATGGAAAAAATATTTTCCTACAAATACGACATTGATTATGATGAGACTTGTTCTCCGACAACAACCTGAGCCATCATTCACATCCTCTTTTCCCTAACCATAAAGAATGGATGGAAATTTCGTAAAGTGGATGTGAAGACTACTTTCATGAAATGATACTTGACAGAGGTAATTATTTTTCAGTAGTTTTGTTGTACATGCTATAATAAATGTATACATTTTGCTCCAAAAGTAACCTTCAAATCCAAATTGCCCCACAGGATTTTTTACAAAAAAGTCATCAAAATTCCTTTAGAAAATATGCTTAATTATTCTTGAAACTTCCAACAAAATTTCGTGAAGAAAATATTCCAAATAGTAACATGGTAAAATAATCCAAAGAATATGTTTCTAACAAGCTATGTTGACAAGAGAAGAGTAGGATCATTGTATAATTCACAAATTCTCCAACAATTCGATCAATTATAAGAAATTTTTTATGTATTTATCGAGATATTAGGTACAAATTGAGAGGTATTCAACAATCTCAAAATCATAGGTTACAAAACAAATCACACCGATTCTCCACAACTTCCAATCCAAATTTCTAATTTACTTTAGATTCTTCAAGTTTTGTTTTATTTCCTATGCGCAGAGCCCTCAATTCAATTCCTTATGTATAATGTAATTGTATAATAAAATTCCTAGTTCTTCATAGCCTTTCCAATCAACCCTAGTGGAGATAAAACATATTGAATGGAGGTATTTAGGTATATCAAATAATAAAATAGATCCATTTTCCATTTTTACCATGAAAAAATTATGATTATACCACTAATTTCTAGAGGTTGATACATAGGGATTATTCTAAGAATCTATGGTTTTATCGCCATCATATATTTTTTTTATTTAGAGAATATTAGAGCTTTCTTCAAGTAAGGCTTCTTCAAAAATATTTCCTCATTGACATCAATGATAACTTTATCCAAAACATATTTAGATATCACGAATTTGATATTGCAATGCCAAATATTGGATGTCAGATCCATATATTTAATGAATACATAAAATCTCCTTTTAAATCACAATATCTCCCTCATGAAGTTCCAACCTCCACATAATACATTAATTTGTTCATTATAATGATGTTGGACAGATGAGAACCATAGGTTCAATCATACACCATGGAGGTTGTTTATTTTTGTAACTATGGTCATTGTTGACAATTTATATCTTATCTCTTGAAATACATAATTTAATTGTGACACATGTTATTCATGTATCTTTCATTGATTAGCCCTTGAAATAATTATTATGAGACACATTCTTAATGCCCTATTTAAAAGAGAAAATTTCAAAATTTCAATTTTAAATTTTTTGATCAATTCCTCAGTTAGTCAATTCGTCAATTCATCCCGAGTGAAGAGAAAAACCCATTTGGATAGGAATACCACTATATATTCAGAAATAGACCTCCCCGTCAAGGTACCATTAGACCTCAGAAAAGAAAAGATAATTTCTTTGAATATAAGCTAATGAGAAGAAGAACAAAGGACAAGAATGATGCATTCATCTCTAACTTCTATCTCTCTAGACCTCATACTTGTGTATTTATTTCTGCACAGCTTTTGAGTAACATTCTAGATATGCTGCAAATTTGGGCAATGGGAAATTCTAGGGAGGTAGAGTTTATGGGGATATTTTGGGAGGTCAAAATTTGAAAACAATAGAGGGTCAATTTTAAAGGGAAAAAGTTTGAATTTACTTGAATTGAATAAAGGACTACTTGAACATGTTTGATCATAATTTATTGGTTATCTTGACCTCATAATTGACTTTCTTTATTAGATGTATCTCTTGTTGAAATGTAGAGTTTCACTAAGAAAATGATTGTTGGGTTTTCCCCCAAAAGGGTTTTTGGAGGGTAAATATTGTGTTCTCTTTCTGCATTGTGATATATACTATCATTGTGGTTATATGGTTGAATATCTAAAGTGTAATTTCTTAATGATAAACATGAATTGTTAAAATAAGATATACATCATTTGAAGTAATTATTAGTATTTCAAAAATTTCTTATTGTATAAATTGTACTTGAAAAATAAATAGAGGTTATGTAGATATCTATAATTTAGTTGATGTAGATGAAACAAATGTTTCAAATGATTTCAAATTGAATTTATCAACTAATTTTGAACCAAATTCCTTTGAAATAAGACAGATCTAGTTATAATTATGGTGGTCTTATTAATAATGGTACATGGAAGTTGGTGGATTCTCTATTTGTAACTAAAAAAATTATATGCAAGTGTGTCTACAAGAAAAAGTACAAATTATATGGCTCACTTGACAAGCACAAAGAAAGGTGGATGGAAAATTTATTTTCATAGAAACAAGGCATTGATTATGAATAGGCTTGTTCTCCCAGAACAATGTAAGCCATCATCCATATTCTTTTTTTCATGTATTAATTGGAATATTGTAGAAATTTACAGGGTAAGTTCTGTAGATCAAGAACAAAAGTTCACCACTCACAAAGAGATCACAAATTATTACACCAGTATAATAATGTGGTTAAAACCCTCAAAGAGGGAAACAATCCATGCCCTAAGTCAATGTTGCCACTTCAGGGAATTTATTAATATCAAAGAAAAGTTACATACGTTTCACTCATAAATAGTTACCAGACAAATGACCCTGGATGCTCTTTAAATAGAGATCATGGAAAATCTGGTGTTAAGCCATCGTTCAAGTGTCGTTAATATCGTGGTGAGAGATAATCGTCGGATCACTAGAAATCGTGACCGTCGGATTATAAGTTACAAATGTACATGGTAAAGAAACACGCTTTACCTAACTATAGACTAGACTAAGTTATTCTTAACTATTTCCTATGTGTTGGAATATCCTAACATCCCTCTTTAAGAACAACTTGGGATAGGATTGAAGGATTTACAAAGGTGTCACAAAAGGAGCCTATTTCGTATGTGTCGAAATATCCTAACATCCCCCCTTAAGAACAGATTGGGATAGGATTGATGGATTCACAAAAGTGACATAATAGGAGAAGGAAGGAGGCATTAGAGCCTTTCCCCCCTCAATGAAAACTTTCTTGAACTCCAAGCATGGATCGAAGTTTGGTAAAATTCACTTCTGTGAGAGCCTTCGTAAAGATATTGGCTACTTGATCATTGGTGAGACAATACTGCACTTCAAGAACACGATCATGAATGAGCCTTCTGATGAAGTGTGTGTGGAGTTCAATGTGTTTCATACGTTGATGTTGAACTGGATCTTTACATAGCTGAATGGAACTCTGATTATCACACCAAAGTGTAGTTGGATGTTGCTGATGAAGACCAAATTCAGACAGGATCTGATGAAGCGACATGGCTTCCTTGCTAGCTTAAACTGCACCACAATAATCTACTTTTACTGAAGAAAGGGAGATGGCACTTTGCTTCTTACAAGACCAAGTAATAGGTCCTGAAGTAAGAGTGAATACATATCCTGTAGTCAACTTTCAATCATATGGGTAACTAACCCAATCAGAATTAGTGAAACCAATCAACAAGGGACATGCTTCTGCATTGTAATGAATATTGAACTGAACTGTACCTTGAATATATCGAAGTATTCTTTTAGCTGCTTTCCAGTGACTTTCATGAGGTTGGTGCATAAACCGAGTGACAAGACCAATGACAAAGGAAAGGTCAGGGCAGGTATGGGTTAGATCCAAAAGTTTACCAACAAGTTAATGGTATAAGGTAGCATCAAATTTAGGGGTAGTACAGTTGACTGAAAGCTTGAATCCAGACTGAAAGGGAGAAGGGGCAATCTTATAGTCTTCCATGTGAAAGTGGCGTAGAATATCATAGGCATACTTGGATTGAGAGAGGGTAATGCCTTCCTTGGATTGCAAGACTTGAAGACCAAGGAAATAATGCAAGTGTCCTAAGTCTGTAATTTCAAACTTTTTTTTGAGGCTAGACTTCAGATGGTTTATATCGTTTGGATCACTACTAGTGAGGATAAGATCATCAAAATAAAGAACAAGGATGGTGAAGGAATTACCCACCTTCTTGGTGTAGACAATGTTGTCAGAATGACACCTAGGAAAACCATGTCTAAGAGAAATCTATCCATTTTTACATACCAAGGCTGAGGAGCTTGTTTGACACCATAGAGAGACTTCCTAAGGCGAAAAACAAGGTTGGAGTATTTTTGGATAAAGCCAGGGGGTTGTTCCATGTAGATATGTTCATGCAAATCTCCATGTAAGAAGGTTGATTTAACACCCATCTGATCGAATTCCCATTTAAAGGAGGTAGCAAGGGAAAGAACAAGGGGGATAGAATTAATTTTGGCAAGAGGGGAGAAGGTTTCAGTATAGTCAATGCCTTCAATTTGTGAAAACCCTTTAGCAACAAGACGAGCTTTATGTCTATCCAATTTTCCATCTAGTCCAAACTTTGTTTTGTAAACCCATCTGCATCTGACAAGTTTTCTTCCTTTTGGAAGAGGAACAAGATCCCATGTATTTTTTTCCAATAAGGAATGATACTCTTCATTCATAGCTTCATCCCAAACTGGATGACTGGAGGCTTCTTCAAAGGTTTATGGATCAGGTTTTTTCTAGAACTTGAGCTAATAAGGAAGAGGCTCTTTCAAACTGAGAACGTGTACATCGTCAATCACCAGGGTCACATGCAAGAGAACCCACTACATCACGAGTAGAGTGGACCCATCTTGGAAGCGGTGGATTATAAGGAAAAATTTCATGAGCTGGAGGATGATTGTCATCCTCGCTGTCATCATATGAACTAGAAGGAGTGCTATTAAAAATAGAAGAGAGAGAAAGAGGTGGCACATATGCTGAATCAGGCTTGCAGGCCAAAGGTGGCACACCAGCCGAACTAGGCTCACAGGCAAACATATTTTAATCGGACTTTACCTCTCTTCTAATGATTATATTTTTGGTTTTGGGTGGAAGAAGTCTATATCCTTTGACATCTTTAGCATATCCAACAAAAACACATTTTTCACTCTTAGGTTCTAAGGATTTGTGTTTCGCATCTGAAATATGGGTCCAAGCATCACTTCCAAAAACACGAAAGTGACTTACATCTAGTTTGATTGAGCTCCAAGCTTATTCTGGAGTTATATTCTTTAAAAATTTAGTAGGAGTGTGATTTACTATGTAATTTTCATAGTTAATGGCTTCTTCCCAAAAATTGAGACCAAGTCCTTTAGATTTAAGCATACAATTAGCCATTTATTTTAAGGTGCAATTGTTCCTTTTAGCTACACCATTTTGTTGTGGAGTATATGGAACATTCTGTTGCAATTTTGATGCCATGCTCAGTGCAGAAGTTGATAAATTTGTTGTTAACATATTCTCTGCCATTATCTAATATTAACTTAAGAATTTGATGTCCAGATTATTTCTCAACCCTTTCTTGCACAAAAAATGAGCAAAAAAATGAAATGAAAAGCCTTATGGTAGAATGTTAGATTCTCGGTTAGCCTTACTCACAACTATCATTTTTCTCACTATTTATGATTTCCTGAGATCCCATAAATATGCGGGGAAAGAGCATATGTAGCAAAAAAATCCCTTTCTCCTGTTTCTGATTTGCCGAGATCGCATGGGGTGCACAACAAAGAGCATACACAAAGAAGAGGGTATAGATCTGGAAAATAAATAAAACATTAACACAGGAAAAAAAAGCGGAATAAGAAGAACTATCAACAAATATAACTGCAAAATAGATGCTTTATACCTCAAGATCTAAACTACCATAACTTGGGCAGCCGGAAACATTTTCGCATGAAACAAAAGGAATTCCTCGCTGTAACAGACACTCCAGACACAACCGAGTAGTTCTCCAAGCCAAAAATGTTCAAAAACAGTAGATCTGCAAAATGACATTCGCATGCAGTCAAACCGGCTTCGGATTTTGATCAGCAATGGATGCGGCCCTCAAAATAGCTCTGATACCATGTAGGAATTTACAGGGTAAACATTGTAGATCAAGAACCAAAAGCCACCACTCACAAACAGATCACAAATCAGTACACGAGTATAATCACGTGTTAAAACCCTCAACGAGGGAAACAGTCCACGCTCTGAGCCAACGCGGCCACTTGAGGAAATTTATTAATATAAAAGAAAAGTTACATATGTTTCTCTCATAAATGGTTACCTAACAAAATGACCCTCCATGCTCTTTAAACAGAGATCATGGACCAATCGAGTGTTAACCCACGTATGAAGTGCCGTTAATACTGAGGTGAGAGATAACCGTCGGATCACTACAAATTGTGACCTTTGGATTATAAGTTACAATCAAATTTTAAAGGATACTTTGAAGGGTATACTTTCATCCAAGCATTGCATAATGAAAACGTGCAAACATATTTGTACTTCGTTGGATAAGAGTAAACATTTCAAATTAAAATTATCTTAAATTAAATATTGTATTTTCAATCTTTCCAATATTAAAAAAGAATGAACAAAAATACAAATGATTGATGTTAAGACATACCTATTTTTCTTGAAAAGAAACTAAAATTATTTCAAATGAAAATGTATAGCTTTATCCTCAAGGTCACAATCAAACCCTTTTGTTTCACTCATGTAAGAGTTGATTTATTTTGTGTATCATTATGATGACTAAGCACTCCATCTTAGGTAGATATCTAATGAGTAACACTTTTGTAATTCTAGTAGCACCCTTGCAATGTTAACTACATTAGACAGAGAGCTAACCTAATAAGAAGTTCCAAAAACTAATCAATATTTAAGTAGACTAAAAATCATGGTTATAGATACCCATGGAAATAGGAGGCACAAGAATTTGTCTATTACATACTAAATAAGAAGCAGAGAGAAATATTATTTAAATGTCAATTCACAACCCTTGAGTCCTTAGAGGGCATTCTAAATGAACATTAGATAATGATAATAAACAAAACAACATCGCCTTATTGCTATATTTCCAAATTATAATAATTTTAAACTGTAACATCAAATTAATTCAAATATTTGTCATTCTATAAGTTAGCAAACTAGAACTACAAAGTTCAAACTAATATTCTACTTGGTTCGGCTAGTATTCAAGTTAATTCGTTTAAGTTGAGGAGTACAAGCTTGTCTTGGACCAACACAATCTGGCGCATGCATGTTGGACACGAATGCTTACGATAGTTATGTTTTCATGGTAATTGTTTTGCATGATAGTTATGTTTGCATGGTAATTGTTTGCAGAATCACTTGTGGAAAACGTTTCGAGACAGATAGGGCAGGTGACCGCATCCTCACTTTCGTTTTCTGGGCAACGCATCAAGTGCTGCACGAACACTGCTATTTACCCACACTTCCTCCTCTTCTGTTTCATCTTCTTTTGAGTCGTCTGTAAAACTACTATCTGAGTCGTATGAAGAGTCAATGAGGACAATACGGACTTCTTCATATTTGAAATTGAATTGATATGCTGTTTGATCTCACTCCACGTGAATTCTGAATTCCAAATAATTTGAATTCTAACGAAATCAACGAGTTCATCGACGTTGTGTGGGCGAAAATCCTATATATATCTGAGGACGATTACATTCTCGGCCAACCTAAGCGTTACCATATAGTCTTCATCACTCTCCTCATTTTCAGTATCTTCGTTTTTGCCTCTCCTCCGATCTCTGCTCTCTTCCAACCACTCTTCGTCCAACTCACGTACACTAACAATCTCTGTGACATCCAGCAATTCCCTTGTACCAATAGTCACGCTGGACACCAAATGCTCAGCATCTACATCTTCACCAGACAGTGAATCCTCAACATCTACATATTCACCAGACTCTGAATCCTCAGCATCTACATCTTCACCAAACACTGAATCCTCATCATGTACATCTATGGTTGTTGCCTCTGCTGCGATTAGTGCAGGTTCCACGTCTCTTATTCTGATCGTAGAAAGCCGACAATGGTTCTGCCATTTGACTAATTTATTTGTAAATTAATGGGTTTTTAACATAGTTATCAAGTTTGAAGTCTAATTTGGATTGGAAGGTTTATCTTAACTTCATATTAACTCATTGTGACATATTAACTCATTGTGAAGAATGGTTTATATTTCTTTTCACTTTAAATAAAATTTGTATTTTTATAGATTTGACTCCACACAAGTTTGTTAGATCTGTAGTTAATAGTTTTATTATTAATTATAATTATAACTATCACTATAAATATTAATTATTAATTTATTTTTATTTTTCTGTAATTTGGTTAATTTTGATAACAATCATAATTAATTATTTTATTTTATTTTTAATATAATTTCAATTTTATTTTATTACACAATATTACAATATATCTACATTTAAGGTCGAGAATGCCTAATAAATTATTTTAAATTGCAAAAATAAAATATTTATAAAATATTTTGATTTTGAAATAAGTTATAGGTTTTGGGCAAGTGGTATTGATAAGACATGTTACTTGCCCATGGTATTCTAACAACGCCTATTTACAAATTAATAATGACTATTGTAAAATATGGGTTAATATCCATGGTTAAGAATCTTGCTCTATTGGAAGTTTATTGTAAGTATTAAGTTTTAATTTAAATACATGTTATAAAATTAATGAAGATAAAATATTTATAAAATATTTTGATATTAAAATGAGTTACTGTTTTTGGGCATGTGATATTGATAAGCCATGGTATTGGCCGATGATATTGTAATAAATCATATTTGGAAGTTAATAATATCCCAGTTAACAATCTAGTTATATTGTAAATATGAAACTTTGATGTTCTTATTGATTAAATTTAAATATAGTTATACAAAAAATTATTTTAATTTATATCGTAAAATTGATTTTAATTTATATATATAGCAAGGACACCTTAACAATGCACTTATTTTAATGTGATATGTATTTTATCTGGATGTGATTTTTACCGAAAGATTTCTTTTCACAATTTATGGATCACAGAAGCAATATTCCTAAAATAAAAAAAATGTTTACATTTAATCTTTATTTTATAATTTTTAATGTTTAATGTCAACACATCTTATACTAAGTTGTAGAGCCCGTCTCAATGCAATAAATTTCTTATGAGATAAATTTCTTATAAGTTATTAAATGTATCAAGAAGATTATGAGTATTTTTCCCTTATGGAAGCCTACCCCCTTATGGATCATTAGTCAAATGGATCACTACCCAATCAGGAGAGCCAATCCACATTCATAGATATCAACTAGTAATAGAGAGCATCCTTGTTAATTAATGAATACATTATAATAAATTGTTATCAAATAGTACAAGAAGAACAAGTTATTTTAACGTCCACGAGGCTAAATATAACCTATGGGACAAATCTCTTCTCTATCTTCCTCTTGTATTCTTCCCTTTTCCTATGAAGTTTCACAATAAACTCTCACGACTTTTTGACAAAGACCACACTAAATATAATATCCCGAGGGATAGATGCCAAAATATGTGCATAACTTTCCTTGTTGTCTTTGAAGGCCTCACATTCTAAAATGAAATTATTTTCTATTCCCATCTTTCCAGAAGAGAAAAAAGTACATACTCTATCCTCCCACATTTCTTTTGGCCTTTTACGACACCATGCTTCACAACAGAGTTGATGCAAATTAGTCCTTATTTGAGAAATAATAATTTTGGCTCTCCAAGAAATATTTGACCCTATATAAACTTTTTGATGATGATTATGATTAGGATTAAACTCTTCAATATAATACTTTTTCTTTCTCCCTAGCTCCTTCTCCCAAGTACCTTTGTGGAACTTATCGATAAACAAAAGATTTTATCTCTTTACTTTTTTTGGGATACATCTCAATAAAATGCCCCATTTTCTAATACATTTGTCACTTTGTTGAATCCAAGTCTTCTATATTGTGCCCAATATTTCATTAAACACAACCTTAGGCTGTCTTGCATCTTCCATTTTCTCATTTTTTTCAAATACCTTATGACCTGCACCATAGCTATTACTTCAATAGGAGCGGCCCATGTTTCACTTCAAAATATAGCATAAAAAACTAAACTTTTAATTTTGAGTTTTTTTTTAATCAAACACTTTTGAATTTTCTCAATTTGTTTCCACTGCATTGTGGATATATTGTTGGACACCAGTTCACAACTGTAGAGAATCACTAGAATTATTAAAAAGCCAAAAAGAGTTAGAGAGGTTTTCAAGTCGCATAACTCTCCCTATCTACACTTATTTTGAAAAGCATATAATGCTTTCAAACCCCCAAAATTTATTTTCTTTCCACATCCATCCCATCTTAGATTTCTATTGAAGTCAATTACGAGGTATTTTTAATTCGCAACTTCTTCTAGAATGTTTCCTTCAAAGTGCAACTTATGCTCGTTAAGTTTATTTTGGTATAGAAAACCACTACTTTGGTTTTGATCATATTGACTTGCATCCCCACATTTCTACAAAAGTTCTCAAGGGAAAGTAAGTGCTCTTGCAAACAAAGAGAATATTTATAAATTAGAATAAGGTCACCTGCTTATAAAAGAAGCTTTATAACAAAATTTCCCGAATGGATATTGTCACCCCCTTGCAAATTTAGCCACTCTTCAATCTTGTCATTATATAAACCTAAGAGGGTAGGAGACAATTGGAGACCTTGTTTGATGATCCATGTGGATATTGGTGGCCACCCACCTATTCCATTTGGACCCACACCATTAGTTCTTTTAGTTTTTCAGTTTCAACACAACTTACTATTTTTGGCAGTTTTTCATGTTATGAACTTCCGGATCCATGTTGAGGCCCTCATCATCCAAGTGTATATTGGTGGCTACCCACCTACTCCATTTGAATCCACACAATCAGTTCTTTTATTTTTTCATTTTCAGCAAAACTTACTATTTTTAGTAGCTTTCGAGTCTTGAACTTTCAGAGCCATTTTAGGTTGTAAACAAAGCTTTTTGGGAAGCACATGAGTAACATTGGTCTACTCAATCAAAATTTTTATTCCTCAAATTGATATTTCTAACGAGTTATTGAGTGCATCAAACGAGGATTGTATGCCAAAGTGACATCCTCGGGAAGATTGGTGTACCATTTTAACAAAATGTGGCCCATAGTTTTGGTGCTTTATCTCTCGGGGATAGGTTTTTGGATGTTTAGTGTGTTCTATTGTTTCTCAACAATAAATAGGTCTTCGAGCCTCATTCTAACACAATTCAAAGGCCTATAGCTGCCACATCTCTTCTCAAAGATAAACTACCAATGCCATAGATAGTCTATTTCCATTATGTCAATAAGCATATTTCAGTCATTTGTTATTAATGAAATGTGGTTTTATTTCCATTGCATCTGTGTGTTTTTGTTTATTTCTATATTTTATTGAATTCCTGCATAAATCTAGATCAGTGGTACCATAGCAGTATGGTCTTTCTTGATTTTTCTTTGCATGTCCCCAACACAGTCTGGGTATAAGGAATTAGGTCTCGATATAGTTGAACCCTTGCAAGATTAGCCTCGCAAACCCCGAGACCTCCCATGGCAAATGAAAAGAAAGACGATGGAGCAAGAGATCCTATAAAAATATTTCTAGAGGAGGCCCTTGAGAAACAGAGGAATGCAAGGATGGATAAATCTGCCTAGATCCTTCAACAACTGCCAATGGGCGACATATCTATATCCTACAGCCACTCTGGAGGTGCCACTCCTTTTAGGGTATAGGTCAAATTCAACATTCATGTATTTGAAGGCCAGATAGATGTAGACTTCATAGATAGATGGTTGAATTTTCTTGAAGGGTATTTCTCTATCCATGATTTCTCTAACCAACAAAATATTGTTTTTACACTCCTCAAAGCCACCTCTCATGTCAAAGAGTCATGGGAAATGAACTGTAAGGAAAGGGACAAGAGGGAACCCTCTTTTTTCTCGGCCACACACGCTTGAAATTCATTCTGAGATGACATCAAAGAACAATATTACCTTGTCGGGAGTTATGAGGAGAAATACATACAATGGACCATGTTGTGGCAACAAAGGGATCAAGATGCGCATGAACTGATGAATTTTTTGCATACCCTATGTAAAAAGTTGGGTATTAAATATTCTAATAGAAGTTTGGTGCTCAAGTACTGCAACTATCTTCACAGACACTTTTATGAGGAAATGGAGTTCCTCGACATTACCTCGCTTGGCATGGCATGTCGCCATGCCACCAATATCGAGCATCAATTTAAGCAAAATAAGCAAGACTTTCGATCCGCAAATATGAAGCCGGGGAAAGGTGCCCTCAAACCATAGAACAGAGGGAAAAGCCAAAGAGGGGAAACACAAAACAACAGAAAAAACCCAAATAAGGACACATGGATGTGGTGTGATTTTCATAACAACCCCATTCACAACACAAATGAATGTCGGGCCAAATAGCCAATGGTGGTCGAACTGATGGCACCTGAATCATATGCATGTTCTGATCCCAAGCTAGAACCATACAAGGGAGATTCAAAGTGAATAAAATCATTGATGCAGACCCCAGTTCCATTTTTGCCACCACCAAGCTCCAAAGGGAGGATCCCGAGGATCGAGAGGAGGGGGAGTGCCTCTTCCATTCAAAGATGTGGGTAAAGGGTTCTCCAATGCAATTCCTCATTGATAACGGAAGCCAAAATATCGTCATTTCAGTAGAGGTCATGAAGCACCTCGACCTGCTGACTATAAAAAACCTGCAATTGTATACCATCAGGTGGCTTAAACTTGGGAGAGATCTCTACGTCTGCCAATAGTGCCGCATTTCATACATCATCAAGCCATTCACGAATGAGGTATTGTGTGATGTTGCTCCTCTCAATGTAGCTGATGTATTATTGGGCCAACCATACTTATGGAGGTGACATGATGTGTATAATTTTAGGCCTTATTCTGTAGTTATTACTTTGGGAAATAAATTATATCGAATACCGGAGGTAGTACCCCCTCTTGCCATCTCTTTGACTATTGCAAAAAAACGTAGTAAGATTGATTTCCAAACCATGAAATTTATTTTCCTTACAACTCGCTCATAGGGGAAGAGGAAGATTGTGGCCACAACCTCAAAATAAGGCTCCCATGCACGGATGTAACATATGGACAAAGTCATGGAGGAAGACGAGGACATTTTCTCCTTACCAATAAATGTTCCTGTAAACTATCAGGACAAACACTCCATTGATCAGATCCTCGGTGCACTGTCACCTAATGTTTCCATACCTCAAGTGACTACAAAAACATAATCCACACATGTATTTTCTGGGGTAACCAAGTTTATTGAACGTATCCAACACGTCTGCCAACACGTCCGCGAGCACGTCCACAACATCCTCAACAAATCCAATACCAACTTCAATAGAACTTTCCTCTCATGGAGGAACATAACGCAATGGGGATAATTTCTTCCTAAAGAGGAAGGAATGATCTAGGTGGATATTGGTGGCCACCCAACTATTCCATTTTGAATTGCACCATTAGTTTTTTCATTTTTTCAGGTTCAACACAATTTACTATTTTTAGCAATTTTTTGGGTCATGAACTTTCGGAGTTGTTTTAAGAAACTAATGATCCAGGTGGATATTGGTGGCCTCAAACCTATTCCATTTGAACTCCCACCATTATTTACTCTGTTTCTCCTATTTCAGTACAACTTACTATTTTTAGCAGTTTTTCGGGTCCTGAACTTCTGGAGCCGTTTTGAGGCCCTAAAGGACTTTTTGTTTGGAAGAACGGGACAATCATGGGTCTATCAATTACTCACTGAAATATTGTAGTCCTCAGGTAGATATTTATAATGAGGTATTGAGCACGTCTAACGGAGACCGTATGCCAAAGTTATGTCCCTTGGAAGATTGATGTACCAATTTACCCAAATGATGCCCATAGCATTTGCAATTCATATCCTAGGGTTAGTTTTTTGGATGTTTAGGGATTTCTATTGTTTCTCAACAATAAATAGGCCTTCAAGACTCATTGTAGCACAATTCAAAGGCTTGTAGCCATAACATATCTTCTCAGAGATAAGATACCTGTGCCCTAGCTAGTTTATTTCCATTATGTCTGTAAGCATATTTTAGTCATCCGTTGTTCATGAAATGAAGTTTTGTTTCCGCTACATCTCTGTGTTTATATCTATTTCTATATATTTTTTTTTACGTTCATAAATCTAGACCAATGGTATTAGAGAATTTTTCTCTTTCTTTATTTTTCTTTGCATGTCCCCAACATGGTCAGGGTATAAGGAGTTAGGGCTCGATCTGATTGAACCCTTGCAAGATCAACCTCACAAAACCCCGACGACCTCCCATGGAAGAAGAAAATAAAGACGAGGGAGCAGTATATCCTATCAAAATATTTCTCGAGGAGGCCCTCGAGAAACATAGGAACGCAATTATGTATAACTTTGCCCAGATCTTTCAACGGCTACCCACTATTGGCGCATCTACATCCTGCACCAACTCTAGCAGTGCCACTCCTTTGGAGGTACATTTCAACTTTGACATTCCTATATTTGAAGGCCAGATAAATGCAGATGTCATAGATATATGGTTGAATTTTCTGGAAGGGTATTTATCGGTCCATGATTTCTTTGGTCGAGAAAATACTATTTTTGCACTCCTCAAAGCCACCCATCCATGTCAAAGACTCATAGGAAACCTACTGTGATCAAAAGTACAAGAGGGAAACCTCTTTGTTCTCAGCCACACCCACATGGAATTCGCATCGAGATGACATCAAGGAACAATATTACCCATTGTGGAGCTATGAGGACAAATACATCCAATGGACCATGCTATGGTTGCAAAGGGATCAATCTGTGCACAAAATAATGAATTTGTTCCATAGCCTACGCACAAAGTTGGCTATTGAAGGTTGAATAAGAAATTTGGTGCTCAAGTACTGCAACTTTTTGCACAGACACATTCAGGAGGCATGGAAAATTTTAGGGGCTAATATTCGCAAGTGGGCTAATTTTCCATGATTTCTCCCAAAAAAAATATTTGCTAATTTCCATTTTTTTTTTAAAAATGATTCACCAAATTTTACAATACAAAATTATTTTACCTTTAAAATACCCAACGTTATATAGAGAATTTATATAAAATAATTATAAAATTGTATAATTTTACAAACATATTAATAAAATTTTATAGTTCACATTTTAGTGACTACTGAAATTCTCCAACTTTTTAAACTTCAAGATAATTTTCCATCCTTAAAATTATCCTTGTCAAGAGGAAATTGAGTTCCTAGAGATTACCATTCTTGGCATGACATATTGCTATGCCGCTAAGATTAAGGAGAAATTTAAGTAAAACAGGCAAGAATTTGGATATGCAAATCCGAAGCGAGGGAAAGGTGCCGTCGAACCACAGAGATGGGGGAAAAGCCAAAGCGGGGTGACTCAGAAAAACAGCACAAAGCCAAATAATGACACATGGAAGTGGTGTGAGTTTCATAAAAACCCCACTCACAGCACAAAAGAGTGTTGGGCCAAACAGTCGTTTGTGGACGAACTGAAGGCACCTAACTCAGATGCATGTTTTGATCTTGAGCCAGAACCAGACAAGGGAGATAAAAAAGGGAAGCATATCATTGATGTGTACCCGAATGCCATTTTTTCCACCACCAAGATCCAGAGGGAGGATCCTGAGGATCCAGAGGTGGGGGAGTGCCTCTTCCATTCGCAAATGTGGGTGAAGGGTTCTCCACTACAATTCCTCGTCGATAGCAGAAGCCAAAAGAGCCTCATTTCGGTAGAGGTTGTGAAGTGACTGAGCCTACCGACCATAGCACACTTGCAGTCGTGTGCCATTGGGTGGATTAACCCTAGTATAGATCTTCACGTCTGCCAACAATTTCGCCTTTTGTACAACATCAAGTCATTTATGGAAGAGGTATTTTGTGAAGTTTCTCCTTTTTTGTGGAGGCGACATGTTGTGTATGAGTCTAGGCCTCATTCTTTTATTATTACTTTGGGAAATAAATTGTACCGGATACCAGAGATAGTAGTGCCTCCTACCATCTCCTTCACTATAGAGAAACAACACAATAAGATTTATTTCCAAACAAGGAAATTTATTTTCCTTATAATCACTCACAGGGAAAGAAGAATATTATAGCTTCAACCTGGAAATAGGGCTCCCTTGCATGGCTACAACATATGGACAAAGTCATGGAGGAACATGAGGACATTTTCTCCTTACCCATAGAGGTTCATGTACATTGCCAGGACAATCACTCCATTGATCTGACCCCTTTACGCACCACCGCCTAATGTTGCCATACCTCATGCGACTACATAGACATAATCCACATATCTACAGTCTGAGGCTAGCACGTCCACGACATCCTGGACAAATCCAATACCAATTTTAGCAGAATTTTCCTCTCATGGAAGAATTTAACGGAATTGGGACTATTTATCCCTAATTAGGGAGCAATGATCCGAATGGATATTGGTGGCCACCCACCTATTCCATTTGGACCTGCACTATCAGTTCTTTCAATTTTTTAGTCTCAACACAACTTACTACTTTCAGCAGTTTTCCGGTTCGTGACCGTCTGGAGCTGTTTTGAAGCCCTAATGGTCTAGATGGATATTGGTGGCCACCCACCTATTCAATTTCAACCCCCACCATTGGTTCTTTCAGTTTTTTAGTTTTAGCACAACTTATTTTTTTTAGCAGATTTTCGGGTCGTGAATTTCCAAAGTCGTTTTGAGGCCCTAAATGGTATTCTTTGGGAAAACTGAGAGCAACATGGATCATGAGCCAATGTTTCTCACTCAAAAGTTATATTACTAGGAGATATATTTCTAAAAACGTATTGACCACATCAAACGAAGATCGTATGCCAAATTTATGTCCCTACGAAGATTGATGCACCAATTTACCCAAACGGGGCAAACAGTTTTGGCACTTCAACTCCTAAGGTTAAGGTTTCCGGTGTTTAGGGTTGTATATTATTTCTCAACAATAAATAGGCCTTCAAGCCTCATTATAACATAGTTCAAAGACCTGTAGTCATCACATCTCTTCTCAGAGATAAGCTACGTGCGCCCTAGCTAGTTTATTTCCATTATGTCTGTAAGCATCTCTCAGTCATTTGTTATTAATGAAATGAATTTTGTTTCCACTAAATCTCCGGGTTTATGTATATTTCTATAATTTATTCTATTCCTGCATAAATCTATATCATTCCACCCTGATATCACTTCTAAAAGTTTCATAAATTCCTGTTGAAGTTTTAATGTTGACTTTCACCTATACACCCTATTCACAACTGCTCTCAAATGCCTGAGGAGCCGAAGTTACTCCATTATGTGCCAAACCTTATGCCTAGGAACTGTCACAAGGGCTTTTCTGAAATCAAAAAAGCAACAAAAGACTTCTCCCTTTTTATCCCAAGCTCTCTCAATGATGTGCCTTAAAGTTATACCATGATAAATTGTGGAATGTTTAGGTGTACAACTTTCTTGTCCTTTAGCACATTTATCTATTTCTTTTGCCCAATTGCTTATTTTATTTTTTAAGATGCTTCCAAATAGCTTTTCAAACAAGGGGTTTATCATTATGGTCATACACTTGGAGGTTTATTGACATCAACACTCTTGAAAAGAGGTATTACAAAACTAGTTTTTGAATTAGTGGTGAAGCACTGTTGTATGATGCTATTGAAAATTGTTTAAATGTGATGTGAAATAAATTTTAAGCCACACTTTAGACTCTCCTTGGAGTTCAAAAACATATTTTTATTTTCCAACACCTAACTTATTTATTCCCATATCTACCTCTTGCACTGTGAAGAGTATTGTATCAGTGTTGACCAAAGGAGGAGGGTCAACCTTGGGATCCTGCCCATAAATTTGTCTTGCATAGTCAAACCATTTACAAGTTTTAATGTTGTTTAAATTTTGCATCTTTATCGGTTGATGCTCCTTCCAAAAAAAATTGGAGTTATTTTTTCCAAGGAAGATTAGTTCTTCTCTCCTTGAAACCATGAAATTGGTCTTTGTCTTTCATAATATCAATTTGGACTACCACATTTATTAATTAACCAGCCTAGATCCATCTTAATCCCAGATATATCAAGCACTCAAATGGATCTAATCCATCTAAGTGAAACCTCTTTTTTGAGTGTGAGGCTTGATGAATGGATTCCACCTCCAAATATTTGTTCCCTCTAAACCCTTGATAGATCTAGGGCTAATATGGATCTAGGATGGTTATATAATACTATATAATACTAATATTTCCATCTATGTGTATCTTTCTTATTCCATCTATCTCATTCCACAAACATATATACTCTATTTCTCTACAACTATCTCTCTTTTTCTCCCTCCCTCTTTCTCTCCCTCTATCTCTCTTCCCATTCTATGTCTCTCTCTCCCTTCCCCTTCTCTCCCATTCTCTCTTCCCTCTTGTTCTCCTGTCTCACTCTCTCTCCATTTCTCCCTTGTCACTATCTCTCTCTCTCTCCACCTCTCTCCCTCTATGTATTTCTTACTCACTTCTCTCCCTCTTGAGTCGTCCCTCTATTCCTTCATCTCTCTCCCTTTCTCTCCCACCTCCCTCTCTCTTCCCCCCATCTCTCTCTCTCTTTCTTACCTCCAACTCTTTCTCTCTATCCCTCTCCAATTTTTTCAATATCTCACTCCCTCTCTCAATCTCTCCTCCCCCATGATATTTTTCCATCCCTCTCTCTCTTATCCTTCTCTCCATATATCTCTCATGTCTTCTTTTGTGTCTTCTCTCCTGTCCTCTCTCTCCATTTATCCCTTATAAATCCATCTTTCTCTCTATGTCTTTTTTCTTTCCTCGCTCTCTTTCCAATATTCTAGAATTCTATTATATTAAGAGTCATGCTCGAAACCAAATGCTAAACATATAAATCTTTCATTTGGGTCCTTTCAGTGGTTGTTGTCTCTATTGCATTTATTGCAGCTTCCACATCTCTCATAGTTCACTATGAGAATACTGAGAACCATTTGTATCATTTATTAGGTTGCCTTATTACATTATTTCCCAATGACCATACTCAAATACTATAGATTTTTTAATAATCTATTTGGTCAGTAGATGTGAATTTTCATGCACGTCAAGAGATTTGATGAGAAAATATGAAGTGATAGAAAGATCTAGATTATTATTCGGAATATATCTTTGAATTATCTGTGATTGCATAGACTGACAATGGTACTGCCATCATGCATAAATTAATGGACTTTCATATTGACCTAATACTAATGATGTGATTAATCAAGAAGACATTTATCTAAATTATGGATCCAAAAAGTCTTAGATCTAACAAGAATGATCATATATATATATATATATATATATATATATATATATATATATATATATATATATATATATATATATATATATATATATTCTACAATTATATAATATGGAAAGAATAATAACTATTCCAAGTGAGTTAATTATGTTATGTCAATACCACCTAAGTCTAATTACAAATTCTTTAAATATTATATGTAAAACAAAACAATTAATCGACCTAACTTAAATTTATTCATTTAATTACTTGAAAAATTGAAAAAAATGAAAGTGTTAAAATGCCAATATCTCTTTTTATAAATGATGTTTGGATTAAGATATAATATTGGCCTAAGACAAGGCTCACCTTAACTCCATCTACCAAGTGTCAAGAGGGATCAATATCTCTTTTCACTCTAAATGAAGTTTGTATTTCAAAAGATTTGACTCCACTTTAGGTTTGGTAGATCTAAATTTAATAGTTTTAGTATTAATTATAAATAATTATAATTAATTATAATTATAATAATAACTATTAACTATTAATTTATTTTTATTTTTATCTAATTTGACAAAGTGGAAATGTTTTATTCATAACTATCCAAATTAAGTGTTCTATTTTATGTCATTTTAATTTTTTTTTTCTTTTTTTTATCTTGACTGAGTAAATTTTTGCATGACATTACAACATCTCTACATATAAGGTGTATCCAAATATTTAACTTTTTATTATTTTTTAAATGAGCCAACATGTAAATGTTTACAAACATTTTCACCACTACAAAATCTCCTACATTCCTGTTTTATTTTAGATTTACTCTAAAAAAGGTTATGAGAATAGATTACCAACCTAGATCCATTTTAACTAGGGATCTATCTACCAGGCTGAGAGGGATCAAATATATTTTCAATCAAAAAGAAGTTTGCTTATGAAGCGATTTGATCCCTCTTGGAACTTGGTATACATGGAGTTAAGATGAATCCAAGTTGGTTCAATTGCCCCCTTTAAATAGGCTACATTCCATATGAATACCATGGATCAATACCACTGGATGTTAATTTTATTTTAATTATTATTTTATTTTTATAGGGTTTTATTTATTTATTTATTAAATTTTAACCATATTAAATGTTTATATTACATTGTTTACATTATTATTATTATTATTATTATTATTATTTTCTTGTAATTTGACTTTATGATAATGTTAACATTACAATACAACATCTCTACCATATTGGGCTCAAGATCTAGGGGTAAAAATAAAATATTTGTTAAATATTTTGATTTTGAAATAAGTTATTGTTTTTGAGCAAGATTTATAAGTCATGGTATTGGCCAATGCTATTCTAAAAAAGTCTATTTACAAGTTAATATTATTTACTATAAAATATGGGTGAATATCCATGGTTAAGAATCTTGTTATATTGTAAATTTAGCGTAAGTATTAATTTTTAATTTAAATAAATATTACAAAATTAAATTAAAATATATTGATTTTGAAATGAATTATGGTTTTTGGGCATGTGTTATTGATAAGCCATGGTATTGGCCCCTGGTATTGTGCTAAATCCTATTTGGAAGTTGGGTGAATATCCATGGTTAAGAATCTAGTTATATTGCAAATATGAAAACTTTATGTGCTTACTTATTATATTTATATATTGTTACATATTTCTCTTAATTAGAATATTTCGTCGAATGGGAAAAAATTAAAAGGTTATTACCTAGAGAACCTTTTGAGAAAATCATCTAGGTATAATTGAAATCTGATGTTTGGATTGATTCATCTATAATAATGTAATATCCTGTTTCGGGGATATCTCTAATACACGACAAACTCTAACCACAGAAAGACTCGGAGGGAATTTACCAGATATGTCGCCTCTAAAAGAGGATGAGATCCGGAGGCTACTTGGCCCTTTCCAGACTCTGTCCAAGAGTGGAAAAATAACACACCAAGTGGTATAGAACTAGAATGCTTAAAATAAATAATAAACATACAATAGAACCACGGCAACTACGACAACTACGGCAAAAACGACAACAACGCCAACAACGGAAACCACGGAAACAACGGCAACTACGACAACTTATCCAGAAAACATATGGAGGAAATTATGAGCCATTTTATTAATCTGAGAAATGTAATGGAGTACAATAAGCTCATCTTACACAAGGCAAGTGAGAAAACACTCTCAGAGAATACTAAAAATGGCTACTCTAGGAACTGCGTCCTAGCTGTTCGGAACTACTATGTAGCTGCAACTGCTGGAATGGACAGAAAACTAGGGGCTGATCCCCTTGCCGGAATGAGCTGAAAATTGGAAAACCTCCTCTCCTCAATAACCCGGACAAGATCCATAAACCATTCCAAGAATGGAAAACCCACGAAAACACCAGAAACGACCTCCCCAGTGAATTATGCTGGCCTCCAAGGGATAGCGCAATAGCTAGATAGAAGCAGCTGAAATACTGCCACAAACTCTGCCAAAACCCTCTGGGAAGCGAAGGCTGACCCTCTACTTGAAATCTCGGTGAAATATTCTACAGAAACACCAATCCGGAGCTCCTCCATAATCGACTCCATCCTCTTTCCTAGTGACTGTGTAGTCTCTATCAGCTCTAGCTCTGCAACAAACCCAAACAATGAAACAACTCAGGAAATGAAAGAAAAAAAACCTTGCCCGAGCAGGAACTCGAAGTCCCCTGGGGCTAAGGGTGAGATCTCTGCACGGAGACACTCGATGCACTAAACAGTGCTGCACACAGGCTAAACATCCAATGTGTGAAAGAAGACCAAAGTCTCACTCCAAAATCAACAAATCCAGAATGATCCAAATGAGGAGGCTCCTTCATATTTTATAGCATTGGTTTCCCTCCAAAACCAACGTAGCGTCTCTGTCCTCCACATCCTCATCCTTATCTGCACATAAGCTTCTAGAGTGCACGTAGGCCCCCTCCTTTACGTGGTGTGTGGCCCCCCTTGACCCCCCCCCCCCCCCCCTTTGAGTCACAACGTTGTGCCACTAGGCAGATGTCTTATTCTAGTAAAGTGAGTTAGACCCTATTTACTCACATTTTATTTATTTACAAACCGTAGATGGCAAAACTATACAAAGTATAATATTCCAATTAGTTATCGCTAATTAGGAATATTACAGTCCCGCCCCCGGAAAAATGTTGCTTTCCCTTGCCCTCAAGGAACTGAAGTGATGGATGCTGCAAAATCTTCTCGCTCTCCTAAGTGGCATCCTCATCTGGCAAAAATTTCTTGTACTCAAGCGATGCCTGAACAAGCCTCCTCTCTAGCTGATACTCCCCATTGACACTGCAAAATGTGCCTGGGTCCCAGATTCGCCACTGATTCTTCCTTGTCTTCTGCATCATCCTGATATGAAGGAATCTATCAATGCTAGGATCCCATACTGATCTCTCACGATACTAGCCAACCAACAATCCTCTCGGATCCCATCACCACCTTGGCCAATAATTTCCCAAGTCCCATGGCTTGGACTGCGCACTGCCTCTAGCAATAACTGATGCTCTAAGAGGCGAAGACCATCATGTTGCGTTGTATATTTGGCTATGTAAGCTGTCCCATCAGCTGTGTACCTACTCATCACCTCTCTCCAATCAAAGTCCTGACTCAATCCCATGCTGATCCCGCTCTGTTGAAATTGGGATGGAGTGCTGAAGAAATGACGACCTGTGTCCCCCTACCAGCTGGAATCAGTAAAATCGACTATGTCCAAGGGCCCCTACTCCGATGTGCTCCCTATGAAGAATACCGTACCATCAAGAGGGTACCAACTCATGATCTCCCTCCGGTCCATCCTGGAAGAAGAATCTGATGTAGCAACAACAACAGCATATGGAACACACCTGGAGTGTTGCTACCAGCCCACAATCAACTCCCACTGCTCTGCCCTATGTGCCAATGAAATCTGCCTATAGAAGGGAGCCCCTCTCTCTGTAATGTGCCAAAGTGGGCAAGATATACTGCACGCTCCATCGATGTACAGCTCGAGAGTGCTACCCACTAAAAACACTACAGCTCTATTGACTGCGAGTACATCTATCTGTGCGTCATCCATGTGTAGACCCACACACTACAAGAAAAAAGCACACTGGTGAGGGGCGAAAATGGTCACCATAAGCTCATTGGTGAGTGTCAAAATAGCCTTTGTCACCAAAAACTGAACGTCACCAAATGTGGCGTCGCCAAAAGTATAGGTGTTGTGGTGACATTCAAGGTCCGTCACCAATAATGATTTATAGTGATGAATAGTGACCGTCACCATTTCATATGAGCAATGGTGATGGACAATAGCTTCCGTCACCAAAAAATTGAACGTCACCGAAGGTGGCATCACCAAAAGTATAGGTGTTGTAGTGACATTCAAGGTCCGTCACCAATAATGATTTATAGTGACGGATAGTGACCATCACCATTTCAGATGAGCAATGGTAATGGACAATAGCTTTCGTCACCAAAAAATTAAACGTCACCAAAGGTGGCGTCGCCAAAAGTATGTGTTATGGTGACATTCAAGGTCTGTCACGAATATTGATTATAATGACAGATAGTGACCATCACCATTTCATATGAACAAAAACAATTTTTTGTGATGGACCTTTCATGGCCGTCACTATTGGTGCACATATATAGCGACGTTCATTGACTGTCACCATAAATGCATTGGTGACATCAAGGTCCGTCACGAATAATGAATATAATGACAAACAACGACCCTCACCATTTCATATAAACAACAACGATTTATGGTGACGGACCTTTAATGGTCATCACTATTGATGCGTATATATGCATATTTTGGTGAGGGTCGAAAAATGTCACTATAAGCTCATTGGTGATGGTCAAAAGAGCGTCTGTCACCAAAAATTGATCTTCGTCATTCCCTATTTATGAATATCAGGGCACGATGGAATCGAACAACCAACCTCCTTCTTGTAAAGCATGTGCTCTTCCATTGAGCTAGCACCCTTTAAAGAATTAGACATTAAACTAGCAATTGCCCCTAAAGGTGCAAAGATACACCAAAGGAATAGAAAATCTAGGAAGATCAAAATTTGCTAGAAATAATATGTTCAATATACATAATAAAAAGAGAAGAAGAATAACTTTTGAATAATCTAACAAAGCATGTACTACATAGGAGAATAACTGGAAAGCACAAATAGAAATTTGAATCACAACATAACAATATAAAATAACGTGCAATAGGAAAAGAACAACTCCACAATTTGAGAAATATGAACAATCCATGAGCATGTTCTTATATATTGATATAGATAACAAAATAGAAATCTAGATTTATGAAATTCAAGTATCACACAAGAATGTCTTGAACAAATATGAATATGTAAAACAATATTTTTTTCATTTGGATTTACCTTGCAGACCTCGGGAAAAAAATTCCACAGAAACAGGCACTAAACATAACAACATGGACCTCAAGAGCAATTGTGCAGGGGATAAAATATGAAGGTAAAGCACTAGAGAAGTATTCAAATCAAATTATGAAAAGTGTATCTAGAAATGACTGAGAACTCTCTGAAGTAAACCACACATTTATCATCATGACTAGTACACTTGCAAAAAAAGATCAGAATAAATTATGAACTATTCCACCAAAAAATAATGAATTTTTCCACTAAAATACATTTCAAATTAATCACTAGCATGAAGCTAACTTCTCTACAAAAATATAAATTTTTCAAGACAATGTATAATAGCTTGCATGGCAATCGTGTTGATAAAACCTTCCAAGGAATAAGACCACAACAGTCAACAAGAGTGCCATCATACTTAATACTATCAAAGAGTGGTCAATAGAAAAACTGAATTGACGGACCTTCATAACTTGCATTGGATCCTTATCCTTCATCCAAACCTAAAATTTTAGACCAAGGTTAGCATTTTGAAGGAAAATTAAGAAAAGTCACGTGATCTTGTGAAATAAGATTTTTATCACTACCATTAACTATAATGCAAAAAATTTTCACAAACAAAGCATCCTTGTCTAAAGTGAAGTAGTAAGTCATGATTAAGACTAATTGTGGGCTTAGAATTGTTTTTCCATTTGTTTTTGAATTGTTAGAATTATCGTACTTAGTAGCAGAGGCATTCCCACCATGGATTGGGAAGTCCACAAAAACCACTTTTGTAACTGGGACTGTTGACTATAATCATTTTAACCTTATCCTTCCTTTTGCTCAGCCACTGAAATATGTGTTGAAAACTCTTTGCTTAAGACATCCCTCATTAGAACAGGCAGACCATTAGTGATAATAACAATATTCTCGTAACACTTCCACTATCATTACAATTGCTTTTGGGCTGAAACTTAGACTTATGGGTATCTTTGTCATGCCTTGTAAACAAATGAAGATGACAAGGGGAAGGATCAGAAGAAAATGAATTAGAAAATATCTAATGAGAGGAGCTTAAATCATTGTCAATGATGCTCCATCTTTAGGGATCGCTTCTGTAACTTGTTTTCAATATTCAAGGCAAGCCAGAAAGCCTTGCTCCAATGAACTGAGTGCATGCAAAGTCCATCTTGTGTTGAATATGAAATAAGAGACACTTGATAAAATTAAAACATTAATCCCCGGCGATGAATTTTCCAATATACTAATGAACAATCAATACCATCAACTGTCAGAGAGGCAGCCACCGCTAAGTAGCTCCTTCCTAAGAAGTACAATACAAGAGAAATGAAGGCAATTTTGAATGGGTTACCAAATTCTATGAAGGGAAATTTTGAAAAATTTTCGTCAGCAAAAGTCATATGGGATAAACTTCATGATCTTCACTCAAAAGGAGCATTGACAATGATCTCTAGTCAAAATGATGATGGAAAACAAGAAAGAAGTCCAAAATCCATCAATGAAGTTGAAGATAAGAGAGATCAAAACAAGGCTAAAGAAGACATAGAAAATGAAGAGAACAAAGAAGACTTTGAAGAAGATCTCCTGAATAAACTTATGGCTTCCATGGAAGAGATTAACAGGTTGAAAAAGGAAAATGGGGAACTTAAGAAGAAAGCGCCAGTTGGTGACCAAAACAAGACAAGGAAGGAAGTTGACCTTGTCAAGCTTCAAGTTCAAGAAAGAGATGAAGAGCTCACTAAACTTGAGGAATTTCATCAAAACAAAAGAAAGCATCATGAAGAAGTCATATCTATGACAAATCAATTGCATAAGGCAAAAAAAAAAAGGAAGAAACTTTGTCAAGCCACCTTCAACAAAGACTTAAGAGCTTGAACAATCTTGAAGCAGAGATTGGTCAATATAATGAAGAGGTCTCGTCTCTTAGATGTCAACTAGAAGAAGCAAGGAAACAAGCACAAGGAGCTGAGAAGGTGATGGAAACTTTTGCATTCATAGAAGGACAAGTTGATGAAGCAGAAAATGAGAGAAACACTATGATATGCCAACTAGAAGAAAAAGATGAAGAAATCTTCAAACTAAAATCAGACATAAATATTTTCAAGGCCGAAACATGTGAAGCTACAAGAATAAAGGAATAAATGGAGAGAAGTCTAGCAAAGAAGAATGAATAAGTCTTCATAATGAAACCAAATATCATCTCCCTTAAAAATGAAGCACACGAAGCAACAAGGATGATGGAAGAAATGAAGAAGCAACTAGTTATGAAAGATGAAGATTGTGAAAAGTTGAAAGGAGAAATTGTCTCTCTTAAAAAGGAAGTTGACTTGTTGAATAAGAACTTGAAAAGCTCTCAAACCCTAGATGAAATTCTAAGTCATCAAAGGTCCCCCCTCGATAAATAAGGGCTTAGCTATGCAAATGAATCCTCAAGAAAGGATGATAATGCTTCAAAAAACAAGGATGTGAGGAAGCCAGGAAGAAATGATACTCCCAGTTCTAGCAAAAGTAAGAGTCGAGATGAAATTAAAATAAACCCTACTCCAAGGAGACTTACAGATGGAAACAAGAATACAAAAGGCAATGAATAACATCAAATAATTCCAAAATAAAAATACTTCAGAAGTACTTCAAGGAACTCTTCATTTCCCAAGTACCAAATTATATTTCTTGGATGTTGTTATTCTTGTAAAAACTTTGGGCACATGGAAAAATACTGTAGGGCATATCACAAAGACAAATATAATGGTCCCTATCAATCTGCTATAAGCAATTTTGCAAGAAGTCATGATTTCTTATTCATGAACAAGATAGAGTGCTTCAATTGCCATAGCATTGGACATATGGCACGTGATTGTAACTTGACTTGGATTCCTAAACAAGCTAAAACCATGACAAACAAGCCAAAGAAAAAAGTTACACAAGTATAGAGAAGGAAACAAGTTGAATCCAGAAGTCTCTTGAACACTACAGCGAACAACTCATGTTGTTGACTTGATGAATTCATCCTTGATATTCCAAGTGTTTGAAGATGATACTATGCCAAAAAGGAGACCATGCATACTACTAGGGGGGGTTGGTGACTCAATACTATTATTGCAGAAACAATTTGTGAAGAATCTTATGAAATCATTGATGGATCACAAATGGACAATATATAAAGATCATCTCCATTAAAGAAACATGATTTGTTATGCACCCAATCTACCATTGTTGAATATGTCTTCCACTTGATCACAAGGATGCAATCTTTCTTGTCGAAGGAAAAAAGAAGAGCTAGCGGAGGTTATGTGGACAGGGGGAGTCAATTAACTATTTACATGAATATATGCAAAGGCTTAGGGGGAGCAAGTTAATTGAAGAGCGCCATTACAATGAGAGCAACGTATCTACCTATGAATAATTATTATTGATGAAGAAAATATGATAAAAGAAGCAGCTTGATTGTGGGAGTACTTGGGCAACCCTTTTGCCATTGATGTCAAAAGGGGAGAGAATGTTGAAGGGCAAGAATATTGCCATCAATGAAAAAGGGGGATATTGTTGGTCTATGGTTTTCATTAATGTCAATAGAATGATGTCCTTGTTGAAGATAATGAAAACTGTAAATCTATACTAATACTTGTGTTGTTGCACAAACCATAAATCCTAAACACATAAAACCTTAAAAGCCCTATCTTATAAAATCCTAAATTCTAAACCTTCCTCTAAAATCCCTAAAACCCTAACCATACATTTACACTACCATAGATTACCTTATGCTACCATACATTTACACTACCAAACATTACCTTGTGCTACGATACACACTACCATACATATTTAATAAACATAATCCTTGGTTCCAAATATGTTTTGAAACAACATAAAAATTCCTTACTAACAACAATGAACTAACTTTGATTAATGGCAGAAAAACATGGCATACATATTCCCTATGACCATACATGGAGACATAACATTGGCAGCATAGTTTAATACATCACTCATGTGATACAACACTTGCATGGCAGACAAGGTCTTATATGATCCATGTAGATAGATGTAATGCATACATCACATGGCAGACAAATATTGTTTTTAAATAATATACTAAAGATATGTCGGCTACTAAAAATATGACTGTCGGCTCCCAAACATATGTATATATATAAATGATGCGTTGAAGTCAATATGGAAACAACAACCTTAGTGGTCTGCACATACCCCTATAGTTGTTAAACAACATCAGAAAAATACGTACGGAGAGGATAAATAAGCAAGGAGCACAACTCAAGAAAAAGCAAGGTGGTGGTAGTTCGGTTTTTGAAACAAAGATGTCTGACAGTCTCAAACCACAGAAACCCGCAATCTCTTTATTAAATAAACGTTTCAGAAGAATGAAAATCTTCTAACTTGTTTCAAGAACATACTCGTAATAATGTTGTTGTAATTTGACAACTAGATTTGGACGTGTAGATTATGTTCAGTGATAAGTGATTTTTGTTGTGGGTTTATCCATTTAAGATTCATTCAAAAATTGTCTTCGCATTAATCATTGGTCTCTACATTGTGCCATACCCTTGCAATGCGATGTATATATGTGACATCGATCATCTGCAGCGTATGCATATATGACATTGAGGCATAAGCTCACATTTGGAGTAATACGGCCTCTTCCATGGACGTTCGCTGTCATAATTCACACTTGTATGGAGCTCGAATCCTCTTGAAGTGCATAACTCAGATCCACAAAGAATAAAAAGAGCTCAAACCTATTGGACAAGAAGCTCAGAGTACAACAATCTCGTGGAGGCTCATAGAAACGTGGATTGGCCACTTGTTTGCTGACTTGTGGTTACACTTCCATCATATCTGCAAGCTTGGGTGTGTCCTTGTGGAAGCACGAACCTATAGTTATATTTGGTTATTCCTTCAAACAATGATAAAACTTGAAAAGCCTTGAACTATTCAAATAGTCCGCAAGATAAAAGGATCACTGGGAGGTTGGAGAAAAATGGGGGGAGAGAACACTTCATCAGAACATGAATCGTCATTCTGGGGGGTGAGGAAGGAATTCTGGAAGGAGAGGTTTTCATATTTGAATAATTATAAGTAGATCCTTAGTAGGGACAAACCTCTGCCCAAGTGGACCGATGCGGATGTGGAGGAGTACATCCAATCGAATCCCGTCTATGGCCCTCAGCAGAAGCTCACACGAGTATGTTAATTGTTGAGTGAATATGTCCAAGTATAATAGATATATAAAAATACAATATAATTAAAATGTTTATCTGCTTACAATATCTAGGCAACAAAAAGACTCATTAATGCCTAACTTTAACATAAGCATTCATGAGCAAGAAAAGGTGATTGAGTAAGAAGTTCAACTACAATGCATGATGGAATTTTGTTAAAATTGGCAACCAAGGTCGGCCTCCCTTGTAAGTTGGCTCAAGAAGCTCAAAAGTCACGTCCTTTCGACTCCACCGATTATTATATAAAGGGGTGATTTCTCCCTCATTTGACACATTGAAGGGCTCATCTTCTCCTCTGAAATAGGACGATATAAGGCTAGACACAGGTGGCAGGGTCGAGGTTATTATCAGACCAATCTCTGTTTAGGGCTCGGTTTTCAAGCAATTTGAATTATGTACCACCTATGGGATCGAAGCATCGTATACATTTGTGGGTGACTGATCTTATGTTTCCCTTCTGATAAAGAATTCAAATTGATTGAAAGCCCTCCTAGGGCCTTGTTGGGTGCCTCATAGTGAAGTTACAAAAGGAGTTGAGTCCCTCTCAAACTCATGGCATTTGTATCTTTCAAAGGCATTCCTTAATGTTTATGCTTCCAAGAAAAGAAGCCAAGGTTCCTACTTTAGGCATATCCTTGATCAAGTCAAACAAAGGTACAAAAGTAGTCATTTTGTTTTAAAATATGCTTTGCAGACTCATGTAGTACCATAGCATCTCAGTTCTAAGAATATATATATGGTTTAAAAGAGCCGACCTGTGGAGATACCTAAAATGATTATCACCCTTAGAGTCATAATCCCAGTATGATGTGACTCAATTTATTCATTATCTCAGCAGTAACATTTTTTTTTGGCTGGTTGATCCAAGTATCTGCAGCTTATTCCTCATGGCCAATTCTAGAATCTAAGGTTGGTCGATAATGTCCCGATTAAATACAAATGCTCTAAGTCATATCTGTGGACATATTGTTTCTCATTTCTGCATTATTACCTTGATGCAATTTTACCAACTCTCCAGGTTTGTGACATAATGCATGGAGGATGGAAGGTCTGTCTGGGAAACATATCTCTGTTTTGGGTGCAGATTTTGTGTTGGATAATAACCACAGTTGGAGGATAGGAAGTCTGTGCAAGGCAACGTATCTTTAGTTGATTTTTCTGTGCATTTTTGTGAGATTTATCTCTGCTACAGACCACAATAAGAAAGCCACTACAGCAACCTGTTGTTAAGTTTTTTGGAGGGTTTGAAAGCATGGTCAAACACTCCTCTGCTTTCATGAGTTTGGGGTTGTTTATCTTGCCACTCATTCAGGATTGTTGAAGGGAAGGGATTGTTGAGGAGGAGCCTCAAAGCTCTATATCAGAGATTAGATTATGTTACATCACTGTAATGGAAAAGAAAGTTGAATCAAGCAACCCTAACCAGTGAACCAGATTGCCAACATTAGTACTTGAAGCTATATGTGTTCATACCCTAACCAATATTCATAATAGCAGTTTCATTGAGCCTAAGAGCTTAGAGGTCAGATCTTCTATTTGGCAAGTCAGTATTGACTTTAAATCATTGTACTCTCTCTCTCTCTGTTGAAAATTAGATTATGAATAATAACAACTGATCAAGGGTTTTTGTCATCTTGGGGTTTTTCCCTGGCTTGAGCCATATTCATGTGTCCTCTTGTCTTCGCTTATCCTCTGCATTACTTTTTTATGTTCTTTTATCAGTTACATTCATCATGATTTTAATTTATGTGGTTGCTATGGATTGATAATTGGGCTAGATATAAAAATTGATGTGACTGTCCTATGCTATGAACATGTTAAGCTAAATTTAACATGGTATTAGAGATAGGCTAAGGACAAGCCCAAGAAAGAGGGAAAGCAATCACTAGAAATGTTGTCAAATCTTCATGGCCTATTTCACCTTAGAAGGATCAGATAGTATGAAATTATGATATAAATCTGGTGCATCACAGTGACCAGCCCACATTTTTGTGCATAAAGAGAAAAATTCCTTTTTGAAGATCATACAAGACCTGGTTCAAATATCATGATTAGAAGAGTCCAGTTCTGGGCACATAATATGAGGTCTGATATTTCCAATCCACTGATCCACCTCAGAATTCGGTGAACATGAATGGCTAATCAAACTCTTGACAAAGTCAACAAAGGGACCCATCATTTAAGGAGTTTTTCAAGCAATGTGAATTATGTACCACCTATGGGATCCAAGCATCATATACATCTGTGGGTGACCAATCTTATGTTGCCCTTTTGATAAATAATTCAAATTGATTGAAAGCCCTCCTAAGGCCTTGTTGGGTGCCTCATAGTGAAGTTACAAAAGGAGTTGAGTCCCTCTCAAACTCATGGAATTTGTATCTTTCAAAGGCATGCCTTAATGCTTCTGCATCCAAGAAAAGAGGTCGAGGTTCCTATTTCAAGCATATCCTTGATCAAGTCAAACAAAGGTACAAAAGCAGTCATTTTGTTTTAAAATATGCTTTGCAGACTTATGTATTTGCAGACTCATGTAGTACCATAGCATCTTAGTTATGAGAACATATATATGGTTTAAAAGAGTGCACCTGTGGAGATACCTAAAATTATTATCACTCTTAGAGTCATAATCCCAGTATGATGTGACTCAATTTTTGGACACTTTTATTTATTCATTATCTTAGCAGTAAATCTTTTCTTTGGCTGGTTGATCCAAGTATTTGGAGCTTATTCCTCATGGCCAATTCTAGAATCTAAGGTTGGTCGATAATGTCCTGATTAAATACAAATGCTCTAAGTCATATCTGTGGACATATTTTTTCTCATTTCTGCAATATTACCTTGATGCAATTTTACCAGCTCTCCAGGTCTATGACATAATGCATGGAGGATGGAAGGTCTGTCTGGGCAGCATATCTCTGTTTTGGGTGCAGATTTTGTGTTGGATAAGAGCCACAGTTGGAGGATAGGAAGTCTGTGCAAGGCAACGTATCTTTAGTTGATTTTTCTGTGCGTTTTTGTGAGGTTTATCTCTGCTATAGACCGTAGGAAGAAATCCACTACAGCAGCCTGTTTTTAAGTTGTTTGGAGGGTTGGAAAGCATGGTCAAACCCTCCTCTGCTTTCATGAGTTTGGGGTTGTTTATCTTGTCACTTATTCAGGATTGTTGAAGGGAACAGATTGTTGAGGAGGAGCCTCAAAGCTATATATCAGAGATTAGATTGTGGTACATCACTGTAGTGGAAAAGAAATTTGAATCAAGCATCCCTAACCAGTGATCCAGATTGCCGACATCAGTCCTTGAAGCTATATGTGTTCATACCCTAACCAATATTCATAATAGCAGTTTCATTGAGCCTAAGAGCTTAGAGGTCAGATCTTCTATTTGGCAAGTGAGTATTGACTTTAAATCATTGTACTCTCTCTCTCTCTCTCTGTGTGTTGAACATTAGATTATGAATAATAAGAATTGATCAAGGGTTTTGGCTGTCTTGGGGTTTTTCCCTGGCTTGAGCCATATTCATGTGTCCTCTTGTCTTGGCTTATCCTCTGCATTATTTTCTTATGTTCTTTTATCAGTTACAGTCATCATGATTTTAATTGATGTGGTTGCTATGGATTGATAATTGGGCTATATATAAAAATTGATGTGACTGTCCTATGCTATGAACATGTTAAGCTAAATTTAACATGGTATTAGAGCTAGGCTGAGGACAAGCCCGAGAAAGAGGCAAAGCAATCACTAGAAATGTTGTCAAATCTTCATGGCCTCTTTCACCCTCAAAGGATCAGATAGTATGAAATTATGATATAAATTTGGTGCATCACAGTGACCAGCCCACAGTTTTGTGGATAAAGAGCGAAATTCCTTTTTGAAGATCATACAAGACCTGGTTCAAATATCATGACTAGAAGAGTCCAGTTCTGTGTACATAATATGAGGTCTGGGATTTCCAATCCACTGATCCACCTCAGAATTCAGTGAACTTGAATGGCTAATCAAACTCTTGACAAAGTCAAGAAAGGGACCCATCATTTAATGAGTTTTTCAAGCAATTTGAATTACGTACCACCTATGGGATCCAAGCATCGTATACATCTGTGGGTGACCGATATTATGTTGCCCTTCTGATAAAGAATTCAAATTGAGTGAAAGACCTCCTATGGCCTCGCTGGGTGTCTCATAGTGAAGTTACAAAAGAAGTTCAGTCCCTCTCAAACTCATGGCATTTGTATCTTTCAAACACATGCCTTAATTCTTATGCATCCAAGAAAAGAGGTCGAGGTTCCTACTTCAGGCATATCCTTGATCAAGTCAAAAAAAAGTACAAAAGCAGTCATTTTGTTTTAAAATATGCTTTGCAGACTCATGTAGTACTATAGCATCTCAGTTCTAAGAATATATATATGGTTTAAAAGAGCCGACCTGTGGAGATACCTAAAATGATTATCACTCTTAGAGTCATAATCCCAGTATGATGTGACTCAATTTTTGGACACTTGTATTTATTCATTATCTCAGCAGTAAAGTTTTTTTTTTTTGGCTGGTTGATCCAATTATCTGGAGCTTATTCCTCATGGCCAATTCTAGAATCTAAGTTTGGTCAATAATGTCCTGATTAAATACAAATGCTCTAAGTCATATCTGTTGACATATTGTTTCTCATTTCTGCAATATTACCTTGATGCAATTTTACCAGCTCTCCTCTATTGGATTGTTCATAAGAGGCTTTTACAAGGACCATTCCATGCGTTTAAAGATTTACTGAATGCGAATGATGGCTTAATAGCGTCTAAGTCAATTTTGTACATTATGTCATCCACATAAGGGTGTTTAACGATTCAACTTCGACTTAGGCAGAGGTATCAAAATGAAGTCATAAAACCTGAAGCAATGTTAAAGAAACATCCTCGCTTTTCTAGTTACTTCAGTTGATGTATAATGTTTGAATGAGGTAAGGATGGCTTCAGAATTACAGTCCGACATACAATCAGTATTGATATGACAGTCCAGAAATCATGGTGCTTTGGCAAGTCCCTGATATATGGTAAATCTAAGTTGATCTCAGCCATCTATCTCTCTGCTCTTTTCAAAATCAATCAAAGAAAGAGGCAGTCTAGAAGACCTAGGATTAATGATTATTACAAGCGAAAGCATCTGATTCCATAATCAATCCTTCTGACATAACATTTCTGACCTTTATATAGGTCTGTATATTATCTTCACATGGCCCTATTGGATAACTTTGCATATTATCTTGGCATAGTTCAAATGGTACAGTTTTTTTATTTCAGTTTGACTATGGACTGCATAAATTCATCTCTCCCTCTGTTTGGATAGGGATCCTGACCTCTGATTTCAGTACATCTATGAACCTCAGTATATGTTCTATATATGGGCAGGAAAATTGCTCTTATTACTTGGCATAATTATGATATTCTGTTGCGCTTGATATCACAGTGGTTGTAGTATCTCAGTGGTAGCTTATTGGCATCACAGTGGTATACCATACCAGTGGTATGGCTGATCATTGGCTTATTTATCTTTTCTTACAATAACATGGTTGACCTCTCATTTATGTAAGATGGCTTCACAGTTGTGTCTATGAAAGATCAATTACTTTATTGACACAACAGATGCATGTTTGGCATCAATTTGTATTGCATCATTACTTTCAATCAGCACATCAAGCATGAAAGGTCATCAATAACAAAATCATTAACAATGGATCTTTTTCACAAACGAAGTTGTGAACAAGATGTGTAAGTTCCAAACAGTCTGATAGGACATAAAATAATATCCTTGTACTGGTACGGGGGAAAGGGCTTAGGATTAGGGAACTCATTCCCCAAATTTCCTAAGATGTTGTGTCCTCTAAAATTTTCTCCTAGCACCTGAATAGAACATAGAATTCCGAGTGGATTTTTCCTTTTGAGATTCTAGTGGCAACTTTTTAGAGATGAAATGAAAATCAGGGAGTATTTTCAAGATAATTTCCTCCATGTGACGCCTTTGTTGAGTTTGTTAAAGAAGTAGTTCCCAAGAAGGGTTAAAATTACAGAAGGTTTTGTCCTTGTTGACAGCTAGTTGGATACGAAAAATCAGATTTGATTGAAAGGGAATGTTTATGCTTGATAATATTATAGCTATAAGGGAACGGATTGTTGAGGAGGAGCCTCAAAGCTCTATATCAGAGATTAGATTGTGGTACATCACTGTAATGGAAAAGAATGTTGAATCAAGTAGCCCTAACCAGTGACCCAGATTGCCGACATCAGTCGTTGAAGCTATCTGTGTTCATACCCTAACCAGTATTCACAATAGCAGTTTCATTTAGCCTAAGAGCTTAGAGGTCAGATCTTCTATTTGGCAAGTTAGTATTGACTTTAAATCATTGTACTCTCTCTATTGAACATTAGATTATGAATAATAAGAACTGATCAAGGGTTTTTGCAGTCTTGGGGTTTTTCCCTGGCTTGAGCCATATTCATGTGTCCTCTTGTCTTGGCTTATCCTTTGCATTATTTTCTTATGTTCTTTTATCAGTTACAGTCATCATGATTTTAATTGATGTGGTTGCTATGGATTGATAATTGGGCTATATATAAAAATTGATTTGACTGTCCTATGCTATGAACATGTTAAGCTAAATTTAACATGGTATTAGAGCTAGGCTGAGGACAAGCCCAAGAAAGAGGGAAAGCAATCACTAGAAATGTTGTCAAATCTTCATGGCCCCTTTCGACCTCAAAGGATCAAATAGTATGAAATTATGATATAAATTTGGTGCATCACAGTGACCAGCCCACAGTTTTGTGGATAAAGAGTGAAATTCCTTTTTGAAGATCATACAAGACCTGGTTCAAATATCTTGATTAGAAGAGTCTAGTTCTGGGCACATAATATGAGGTATGAGATTTCCAATCCACTGATCCACCTCAGAATTCGGTGAAATTGAATGGCTAATCAAACTCTTGACAAAGTGAACAAAGGGACCCATCATTTAAGGAGTTTTTCAAGCAATTTGAATTATGTACCACCTATGGGATCCAAGCATCGTATACATCTATGGGTGACTGATATTATGTTTCCCTTCTGATAAATAATTCAAATTGATTGAAAGACCTCCTATGGCCTTGTTGGGTGCCTCATAGTGAAGTTACAAAAGGAGTTGAGTCCCTCTCAAACTCATGGCATTTGTATCTTTCAAAGGCATGCCTTAATTCTTATGCATCCAAGAAAATAAGTCGAGGTTCCTACTTTAGGTATATCCTTGATCAAGTCAAAAAAAGGTACAAAAGAAGTTATTTTGTTTTAAAATATGCTTTGCAGACTTATGTATTTGCAGACTCATGTAGTACCATAGCATCTCAGTTCTAAGAATATATATATGGTTTAAAAGAGTCAACCTATGGAGATACCTAAAATGGTTATCACTCTTAGAGTCATAATCCCAGTATGATGTGACTCAGTTTTTGGACACTTGTATTTATTCATTATCTCAGCAGTAAAGTTTTTTTTTTGGCTGGTTGATCCAAGTATCTGGAGCTTATTCCTCATGGCCAATTCTAGAATCTAAGTTTGGTCGATAATGTCCTGATTAAATACAAATTCTCTAAGTCATATCTATTGACATATTGTTTCTCATTTCTGCAATATTACCTTGATGCAATTTTACCAGCTCTCCTCTATTGGATTGTTCATAAGAGGCTTTTACAAGGACCAGTCCATGAGTTTAAAGATTGACTGAATGCGAATGATGGCTTAATAGCATCTAAGTCAATTTTTTACGTTCCGTCATCCACATAAGGGTGTTTAAAGATTCAGCTTCAACTTAGGCAGAGGTATCGAAATGAAGTCATAAAACCTGAAGCAATGTTAAAGAAACATCCTCGCTTTTCTAGTTACTTCAGATGATGTATAATGCTTGAATGAGGTAAGGATGGCTTCAGAATTACAGTTCGACATACAATCAGTATTGATATGACAGTCCAGAAATCATGGCACTTTGGCAAGTCCCTGATATATGGTAAATCTAAGTTGATCTCAGCCATCTATCTCTCTGCTCTTTTCAAAATCAATCAAAGAAAGAGGCAGTCTAGAAGACCCAGGATTAATGATTATTACAAGCGAAAGCATCTGATTCCATAATCAATCCTTCTAACATAATATTTCTGACCTTTATATAGGTCTGTATATTATCTTCACATGGCCCTATTGGATAACTTTGCATATTATCTTGGCATAGTTCAGATGGTACAGTTTTTTTATTTCATTTTGACTATAGACTGCATAAATTCATCTCTCCCTCTCTTTGGATAGGGATCCTGACCTCTGATTTTAGTACATCTATGAACCTCAGTCTCTGTTCTATATATGGCCAGGAACATTGCTCTTATGACTTGGCATAATTATGATATTCTGCCGCGCTTGATATCACAGTGGTTGTAGTATCTCAGTGGTAGCTTATTAGCCTCACAGTGGTATTCCATACGAGTGGTATGGTTGATCTTTGGCTTATTTATCTTTTCTTACAATAACATGCTCAACCTCTCATTTATGTAAGATGGCTTCACAGTTGTGTGTATGAAAGATCAGTTACTTCATTGACACAACATATGCATGCTTGGCATCAATCTGTATTGCATCATTACTTTCAATCAGCACATCAAGCATGAAAGGTCATCAGTAACAGAATCATTAACAATGGATCTTGTTTACAAACGAAGTTGTGAACAATATGTGTAAGTTCCAGACAGTCTGATAGGACATAAAAGAATATCCTTGTACTGGTACGGGGCCAGGGGCTTAGGATTAGGGCACTCATTCCCCAAATTTCCTAAGGGGATGTGTCTTCTAAATTTTTCTCCTAGCACCTGTAGAGAACATAGAATTCTGAGTGGATTTTTCCTTTTAAGATTCTAGTGGCAACTTTTTAGAGATGAGATGAAAATAAAGGAGTATTTTCAAGATAATTTCCTCCATGTGACGCCTTTGTTGAGTTTGTTAAAGAAGTAGTTCCCAAGAAGGGTTAAAATTACAGAATATTTTGTCCTTGTTGATAGCTAGTTGGATACGGAAAATCAGATTCGATTGAAAGGGCATGTTTATGCTTGATAATCTTATAGCTATAAGGTGGTTTTTAATGGGTTTAGCGGATTGGTAAAAAAAATTCTCTGTCAAAATTGATTTTCAGAAACCTTAATCCTTGATTTTGAAAAGAATTAAAAAATAAAATCATCTTAAAAAGTGTTGATTTGAAACAGGTTACATTGTAACCCGTCGTCTAACGCGTCTAACTGGTGGTTTGGCTCTCCGGAAGATCACCACATAGTCTACTGTGTCAGTAAATCCAGAAACCCAAAATCCAAAAATGGAATTTATTGGTTATGATATATACACTAGAAATAACAAAGATTTCAGCGAAGGCATTACGAGTTTGGAGAAATTACAAGTTTGGACAAATGTAAAGAATAAAAATCGTCATCAACATTTTAACTAATGGTAATAAGAATTCAAGCTCGTAATCCAGTATGTTGTTTTTTTTTCGGTTATGTAATTAATTTGTGCTAATTTATGCATATCAAAGTTTTTGGAATGTAGTTTCTGTAGCCTAGTTCTTACGCACTATTCAGCAATGAATATATTGACTGCAGAGGAAATCCTTGTATAAAAGAAGATTCCCTTAAAGGGACAAAATTCTACTCCTTGCAATTATGAAACCAAACTAGACACTAATAAATACACAGGAAATGGGCAGAGATAAAGAAGTTTCTTCAAAAATATTAAACAGGTTGTTAATGCTAGAAACTTACACAAATCGAGACCCTTTCTGCTGTAGATGGAAGCAGAAATTACTGCACGCGCAGAGAGAGACGAAATTGTTTCGATGTTGACTGGTAGCTTTCCCTTGGGCCTGATAGAATAAGACCCACAACAAAGCCCTAATCACTAAGCCAGCGAGAGATGTGTTTTGGGCGGGAGATGTGTTATTTCAATTTGATGTTTAAAATTTAAATGAAAAATGAATACTCCATTCTTCTATTTTTCCAAACATTATTTTTAATATTATGCTCTCCAAAAATTATTTTTACTATCATATCTATTGTTGTTTTGATGGATGGTGAGGGTAGTTCTTGATTTTTTGTAATGTTAACAAAGTTTCAAAAATCAATTCAATTTCATTCTAATAAATTTATTTTAAAAACATTGATGATGAACCACATAGAAATGTATCGACTTTAAAAAATATGTGATTTATCTAGAAGAGTTTTTAAAGAAATTAATTAATTAATTATTAAAATAAAATTGAGACAAAATAGAAAATTTAAGAGAGGTTTTTTCCACCCATGGTTTTGCTCGTGGTATTCCACCATGCCAACAAGGGGGAACTAATCTGATCGTAGGTCCCAACTAGACCTGCTCTCATTTGGAATGGCTAATCCCACAGGTTTTAAGGATTGTTATAAGGGTTAGGGGAATAATGAGTTAGTGGCTAAGGGATTAAGGATTAGGGGCTTACGGGTTAGGGGAATAAGGGCTTAGGAGTTAGAGGTTTAGGGTTTAGGGGTTAGGGGAATAATGAGTTAGTGGTAAAGGTGTTAGGGATTGGGGGATTAGGGGTTTAGGGATTAGGGATTGGGAGCTTAGGGGTTAGGGGATTTAGGCGCATTTAGGGGTTAAGGGAATAATGAGTTATTGGTTAAGGGATTATGGATCCGAGTTGGGGGAAATGAGTTAGTGGTTAAACCGTTAGGGATTTTGGGGTTAGGGGATTTAAGTGCATTTAGGGGTTAGTGGAATAATTAGTTAGTGGTTAAGGGATTAGGGATTGGGGGCTTAGGGGTTAGGTGATTTAGGCACAGTTAGGGGTTAGGTGAATAATGATTTAGTGTTTAAGGGATTAGGGATTAGGGGCTTAGGGGTTAGGGGATTTAGCAATTAAGGATTTGAGGGGTTAGGGGTGAGAGGTTAATGGTTTATGGGTTAAGCATTAACGGTTTAGGTGTTTAGGGGTTAAGGGGTTAGGGGTTTAGGTGTTAGTGGTTTAGCGGTTTAAGGGTACAACAAAGATAATGATTATAGGGTACAACAACACTATAAGGTTTATAGGTTGATTGATATTGACACTGATAGGGTAAGCTTCAATATTGAACTTGTTTTTGATGACGAGGTTGGACCTTTCCAAACTTCTCCTAAGTTTTGAATTACTTAGAAGTTGGAAGGGGTTGAGGATTCAGGTGTCAAGCTTTAGGTAGCTGCACTTGATGGGGGGTGGAATATTTTGAGCATGATGAGCCTCCTAGACTAGTAATTTATGATCTAGATATAGGTGGTCTAGGTCATGGTGACAATACTGACTTCCGAACATTCTATAAAGATCCACAGAGTTTGCAGAGCTTGTCAGGCAAGGAAGCTACATTGAATACCATTTTATGAAGGACGAGATGGGAGAGAATAAAGGGTCCTTCCATTGGTACTTTCAGACATATGTGGACCAATGAACATGACATCAACCATTGGTGCTAGGTACTTCCTTCTGTTTGTTGATTATTTCAGTAGAAAATATGGGTATGTTTTCTATAATTAAAATATGATGTGTTTAATGAATTTCAAAAGTTCAAAGCATTAATGAAGTAGAAGGTCACATAGAACCATGGTTTGGAAGAAAGTCCAAGTAAGTCATCTTAAAGTTTTGGTTCTACTGCCTACACTTGGCTTCTAGCTAAGAAGATAACCAAATTAGATCCAAAGAGCAAAGCTAATGATTATATGGTACAACAACAGTATAAGGTTTATAGGTTGATTGATATTGACACTGATAGGGTAAGCTTCAATAGTGAAGTTGTTGTTGATGAGGAGGTTGGACCCTTCCAAACTTATCCTAAGTTTTGAATTACTTAGAAGCCAAGTGCTAATGTGTGTCAGGGAGTGTTATGCATGTTATGAAGTGGCAGGGCATGTCGAAAAGTGCTAAGTTGAGAGTGCCAATGCATGTTGAGGAGTGTTAAGGAGTACTAGGAAAACACAAAGGAAGAATAGGTAAAAATACATGGAAGTGAATGAATATGAGGGTATGTAGGGAGTGGCAATGAGTGATAGTTTTCATGCCAAGGAGGGAGTGAGAAGGAATTCTAAGCAATCACACACCTTATTGACCACTCAATTCTTACCATTCTCACACCATAACAAAAAACCATAAAAATGTCATTCTTAAAATCTATTGTGTAGTTTCTTAATGTCATTCAAGTAGAATCTCTCAATTACTTATGTCAGTAATGGTGAGATCATTTTTTAATTCTATTAAAGCAACTCTTTTTAGAGATGCACCCCATCAAACATAAATCATCGAGTCAAAAAGAATGGAAATGAATGAATAAGAGAGTGTGTTGGGGGTGTTAGCAAGTGTCAAGCGTGGCAAGGGGGGGTGACAAGGCATACTAGGAAATGCTACGGAATTTCAAGAAGTGTCAGCGTGTGCTAATATGTTCCAGATAGTGTCAAGGCATGCCAGGCATGCCAAGACATGCCATGTGTTAAGGAGGGAGTGTTAGCAAGTTCTAGGTGTGCTAAGAAGGGATTGACAAGGTATGTTAGGCAATTCCAATGCATGATAGAGTGCTAGGAAAGCATGCCAAGTTGTGGCAAGTTCCAGGGTGTGCCAATGTGTGCCAAGGTGTTTTAGGGAGTGCTAGAGAAACACAAGGTAGCACTATGTCACAATGCATGGAAATGAATGAATAATAGTGCGTGACAAGGAGTTTCAACGAGTTCCATGTGTGATAAGGAGGAGTGACAAGGCATGCTTGGAAGTGATAAGGAATGATAGAGTGCTAGGTTGGGATGCATCCAAGATGTGCCAACGCGTGCAAGGAAGTGTTAACTAGGAGTGCCCGAGAAACAAAAGGGAAAACTACATCAAAATGCATGGAAATGAACAAATAAGAGTTTGTGATTGGAAGTGTCAGTAACTTCCAGCTATGCTAAGGAGGGATTGACAACGTATGCTAGGCAGTGTTCAGGCATGTTAGAGGCCAAGGAAGCATGCCAAGATGTCCTAGGTGTTAGGGTGTACCAACACGTGCCAAGGAGTGTTAAGGAATATGGAAACACAAGGGAGAACTTGGTAAAAATGCATGAAAATGAATGAATACGAGTTTGTGACTGGGATTTTCAATGACCTCTAGGTGTGCTAAGGAGAGAGTGAAAAGGTATGCTAGGTAGTGCCAATGAATGCTAGAGTGCTAGGGTGGCATGCCAAGATGTGTCAGGTGTTAGGGTGTGCTAATGCATGCTAGGGAGTGTTAGGGAGTGTCGGGTAAACACAAGGAAGCACTAGATCAAAATGCATGGAAATGAATGAATAAGAGTGTGTGACATGGGGTGTCAATGAGTTCTAGGTGTGTTAAGGAGGAAGTTACAAGGTTATATGCTAGGTAATGCCAAGGTGTGTTAAACTACCGAGGTGTGTCAGGAAGTGCTACGGTGTGTTAGGGAGTGTAAAATCATGTCAAGGAATGTAGGGGATTCTAGCACATGCCACACAATTCCAAGGCATTTAGGACATATCAGGTGTTATGGCATGTCAAGATGTAAACTATGTTTCTTAGTTGTTTGACTCTACAATCAAGTTGAAAATCTAGATAGATTCATAATAAGTATATGAAACTTCCATATACTTTGCTTCAGTGGAACTGAGTGCAATTGTTGCTTGCTTCTTGTTGATTTGATGAAAATGATTTAGAAAGTGATAATAATGATGTTTAAAATGAGCCTTATGATGGTCTAATTATACACATTGATTGTTCATGAGGTGTAGGGGTATGTTTATAACATCACTGCCCTTGAAAGCTTTGTCTTGAAAGCACAGTAATTATAATTTTCTTTAGTTAAGCACATTTTTTTCATGGAATGAAGTTTATCAGATATCTTTTATACTTTGTAGAGGTTTGAATTTGTTTTTCCTTTGAATGTTGGTGAGGTTTCTTTGTATTTTTTGCATCATAGTCTAAAGTCTTTTGACTTGATTGTTTAACATGAAAGCTTTATGCTTATTGGCAATATATTTGAAATACCTGCATGATCAAGAAACCATTTTGGTTAATTAAATTACTAATTAGGTACTACAGAAAGAGGATGATGTTGTGAGGGCTTGCCTGGGTGACTCTAGGAGCAACCCAGAGGTGTTCAGACAAAGCTCTTCTAAGTTACAAGTATGAAGAGAAAAAACTGGTGATATATATGTGGTTGCTCAACCTGGGCTATATGGAAAATATTGGCAGACAGTGTTTACCTTCCCGTGTCTTCACGAAAGTAGGTTTTCTGGTCACAGAATAAGATCACTACATGTAGGTGATGGTTTTGTAGTAAGTTCTCAGCCTTATCTTCAGAATGGCTAATAGAGGGGATCAGGTTTGAATACAGGATATAATTTGATGAATTTGGAGATTTAGAGTTAAAGAAAAAATTGTGGTGATGTTTGGATGGCTGCTAATTATTAGGGTTTTCCATTTTTATAATTTTCTTTGTTATGCTTTCTACCATGCTACTAGTTGCTTTCCTGTTGCCCTAGCATTTTAACTCTTTTGATGTTTATCTCTATATTTTTTCTTGCCCCGTTTGAAATTTCATCCTTATTTGGTAGGTGTTTTCTTCAATATAGTGTGAATATTTTTCCATCACACAGATTATGTGGCGTTTGTTTACGAAAATATATTGTAAGGTCCATTCATCAGGGTATTTGATGAAATAAAATGATAATCGATGATCACCAACTAATGGTACCTGCAAAGATTTACTCTAACGATTCTACAGTTTTCCTATGCCAACAATTATACAACATTTTAACCTCGTGAACTAGTCTCCTCTATTCCCTTAGCTGATGCTATAAGCACTTATTGCTGTCGTCAAAGCTTTTACTCTCTAGTCCCATTGAGCTATTTCAGTTATTTGTGGACACTGATCTATTTTCATTTAATTTCTTCAATTTTTCTGACTGTTATGCAATTTGGCCAGTGCCTTATTTATTACTTATGTTTTTTCTGCATAAGCATTCTAGCCAGCCAGAGAAACAGGGGTAGCAGGAGCCACTCAGTCCAGCCAAAGCCCACCAGGGGCAGCGTAGAGGTAGCAGGAGCCACGCAGGGTTGACGCAGGCCCAGTCAGGGCAGCATAGGGGTAGTGTAAGCCCTTCAGGTGTGACGTAGGCCCTTACTGAGGAGTGCAGAGGCCGACACATGCCAGTCAGGCTGACGTAGATGGATTCATAGCAGCATATTACTGCCATTTTTATATTTCTGTTGGGTGAACTAGTTTTGGTGCCAAAGATTTTTGTACCTAGATTCTACATAATAATGAAAACACTCCAGAGCTAGCTACACTGGTTTTCCCGCATTGGGTTTTTTCTGAGGACATTTGTCCAAAAAATCCGTGTGTCACTTTGTCTATGAGCATGTTATTCAATATTTGATCTGTATGTGTAGGTTTCTAGTAGGGTTTCTTAGATTAATAAATTTTCACATTCCTTAGATCTAGCCCCATTAGGTCACCTAGGGCAACAATTTCCAAAGAATCTAGCTAGAGGAAAACTTCTATATCCTAGAGGTAGTTGTGTTGTTGGGTGCCCTCACTCTCCTTAGAACTTGGGCCAATTATGATGGTGGAATCTCTGGATACCTCAATCCCTAGCTCTAGGATCAAGTTTTTCCTAGGCGTTCCCAAGGATAGAACCTAGTAGGATCAATTTGACCTATCAAAGTAAAAGCTCTTGTCTGATCCTTTCCCCTCACCTTGTCCAGGATAGGAACATCATTGGTTGCTAAATTCCATCCTCGAACCTGGGATGGGTCCACTTGGCCCCGTGTGGTCCCATTTGGTGTCAAAGGCCTTTCATCAAGGACCATTTGGGAATCCAAGTTCCCAAAGGATTTTAGGGATTGAGAACTTCCTTCATAAGTCTTTTTCCTCTCCCTCAACCCTTCAATCCCCCTCCTCTCTCCCTAGAAGATAAATTCCCTTGCTTAAAAGGAAAGCAAGTCCCACTCTTTATTTTATCTTAGGGAAATGGTTTCGAGGGTCACATCCCACCTATTCATTTACCTATACTCTACAAGTGACTTCCTAAACTACCGGGACTTCACTCATCGGTGAAATTCCGTGAAGATCAAGGAGCCTTAGTAGTGGTGACAATGAGCTAAGCCTGCATCATTTCCCTTGTCCTAGCATTTTCCATCTTAGGAACCCCTTTTAGGTCCACTACTAGTTTGAGTGGTAACAAGTTGTTCACAATTCCATTTGTGAACAACTATTTGGTATGCCCACTTTTGCCATACTACAACTCCAAGATGAAAATTCCAGGGCTATGGAGGCTACCCTTCTTCTCTCTGAATCAATCCTCTACAATATAGTGAACTAGGGCTAGTTGGTTGGCCCACTTGACTATTACTTTAGTCCTTCAAAGTCTACACATCCTTAGGCCCTATACACCTACCCTTCTACCAGTTATGTTGTCCTTCACCAGAACAAGAGTCAGGGCTCTTCTTTGACAATAACCTAACAACCCTCCAACTGTACTTGGACTACCATCAATCTGCCCAACCACAGTCAATTATTTTTACTGATCTAGGGCCCACAATATTGTCTTCATCTAGGGCTCTTCAAATATGCCACCTAACAATGGTTTGAGTCCTCTCAAGATCATTGTTCTTGTGCATCGACAATTTGATCTAATTTTCTGTCCAATCTATGAACAAATATGAACTAATCCTCTTATCATACTTCTAACAATCAATGGATGACTCAACTAGGGTCACAAATCAGCCACTAATAGTCCATTTAATAATTTTTCATAGGTTTCTTTAAATCTTTGTCTAAAACTCTATGGAAAGTCCACCAAAATCAACGCCTCTGCATGTTAATCCATTCTTCATATGGCACATTTCTTCTGCATGCTCAATATTCTGCTCAGGTTCCACCCTCCTTTTGATCTGTTGTCTCCACACATACTGAATCTACAAACCATTATCCAGATTTGCGATCTTTATTGCAGAAATAAACCTCACTCTAAGGGTCACAACCTGTCTTCTTGTACGCAAATTTTTCATAGTCTTAAGGGCATACCTTATGAATTAAACATGCTAGGAAACTATCCTAACTAGGGCATTATACTTATTTACTTCTAATTGTTGTAGAACAAACCCTATTCACACATAGAAAAAACACAACTTTGCCTCCATAAGAGACTCGACCTAGCTCATATGGATCCATAGATTCTGGGCATTTCTTTGACTGAATCTTGACATGAACTTCAGATCTCAATGTCAACCCTCAAACTAGGGTTAACTCAATCAATATTACGCCTATGTCGACTTCTGTTATGGCTCTAAATTACAGTGCAAGCCCCCCTCCATTTATGTTGGTCTTTATCATAGACCTTGCAGCCTACTAACCACCACAAGGCAATATGGTATCAACCCTCTCTTCTATTTCATGTAGAAAATCTAACCAACAGGATTCAATCTGATCTTGTAATGTACTAGAACAAGATACTGAATCCTTCCTACAATTTGTGGAAACAAAACACGATCGCACAATCACATATAAGTAAGAGAAACAAGTTATCAAACGCACAACACAAGATGTATCTGGGGAAGCAACTACTCAAAACCATCTTTTTCTATTTTTTATTAACTCAAGGAATCATGAAACAATACAATGCTTAATCTCTCTTGAGTTTCTCTAGCACTCTGCCAATTGTCTCCTATTGATCTAGCAAAATCGGTCTAATACTTAGCCAATTATTAGCCTTCCTTCACCCTGCCTTGCTCACGCAATTCATATGGAATTATCTCCATATTAATTATGAAAATCAACCTTCCTTGACTACGCAATCCATCATGGCATCCCAATGACTTTATAATTGCACATGGGAAATTTTCTATAAATACAACTGATAGTTATGTTCCTTTGAACTGTGTTACAATAAGGATGAAGGGTCTTTTTATTACTTAAAAATAAGTTAAACCCTAAAAAACCAAAACCCTAACTCGAGGAGATGTAACACCAATATTTTATGGGGCCCATTGGGGTTAGTTGGGTAGCCAACTTCCACACACATGATACCTCATTAGAAATATCTCTCCGAGGACTACAATTTATAATGCGATTTCTATGAATTTTTGAAACCTTTCATGCCCAAAAAATGTCGTTTGGGGCCTCCAAATGGCTCCGGAAGTTTAGGACCCGAAAAACTGACAAAAATAGTAAATTGTGCTATAATTAAGGAAAATGAAAAAATGAAAGAGACAATGGCGAGGGCCCCAGTGGAATAGGCGGGTGGCCACCAATATCCACCTCGATCACCTTAAATCTAATTTCTTGAGCTAACTCAAACATCATGAGTTAGTTAACTGACACAAGTTGTTATGAGACGAAATTACAATTTATTTTCCAATTTATTTAAGGGAAAAATAAATTAGACGCCTCACATTCTTCACTCCTGGTACATCAAAATTCCTCACCAGTGTGGGTGCATTTTTTTTGTCCTTTCTAGTTGCCAATTTCATTATTTCTTGTTGCAAATTTCAACACTCCCTCTCAACAAGAAAGGAATTCAATCTATCCCCATCTGGTACCTTTGGAATGTTCTATATGCTACACTTCTGTAGTGTTGTTTGCACCTGCAAATCCTGAAACTAAATATCCTATGAACAACTGAATCAGTATAATGGATCGGTCGTCAGATTCTTCTGACTACTGCTAGCTAATGCACTTGTCAAGTACTAGATTCTCTACGCTGCTGCTGAAATTTGCATATGTTCCCTTTGAACTGTTGCTAACTCTAATTTGTGCTTCAGTATTTGACATTTGTCACTCTGATTTCTGCCTTGCTGACATCTGACTACATCAATCTAACTGATCCTTCCTACTACTGTTGTACTTTGGGCTCCTCGTAGCCAGGTTCGATCCATGAGACACGCTATCTCAATGGACCTTGCCCAAATTTCCTATCTTGGGATTATGTCTACACATCACCCCACCATACACCTCGAGGTATGGCTGCTCCCTCTTCCCATGTGGCTCGAAATTTCCCCCTCATGGAGGTCCCCTAGGGAATGTCAACGCATGTCAAGAATTCCCAAAGTGTGCTTGGGAATTCCAGGGTGTGCTAATTATATCATGTTAAAATTAATAGTGCCAAGATATGTCAATACATGCTAGGTGCTAAGTATGTGGCATAGGGTGCCAGGGTATGTCAACATGTGTCAAGGAAACAAAAGGAAGAACCAATAAGAGGGTCAATAAGTCAAGACTTTATATTTTTAAAAAGGGGCATGCTAGGCACACTAATGATAGGTCCCAATACCTGCCAAGTGGCATTGTGTGCCAAGTGCTAACGTATGTCAATGCATTCAGCCAAGGTGTTCCAGGGCATGCTAGGGACTATATGCAGCATGCCAACACATGCTAGGAGAGTTCCATGTTGTGCTAGCGCATGCCACCATGTGCTTGGGCGTTGGTGTCATCACAAGATGTTCTAGGTACAATGATGTTCCAAGACATGTGGGGTGCTAAGAAATGTTAGTGTGTGCCAAAGCATGAATTTAAGGTGTGCCTAGATTGTTGAGGATTGTTAGGTCTTTCTCATTAATAGAATTGTCAAAGCTTGATTATGTATTAAATAATATATTTCCCACACACAATAGTGGAACTTTATCTAAAGGGAATTTTCTAGATAATAAACTTAATATATATGAATCATGTGTTGACTCATAGGAAATCTCTATTCGACTAGTCATTACTTGAGGTAAATGATACACACTAATTACTTATAAAAAAATTGATTGACCCTAACCACTATGGCCTTGGACATATTATAAAAAATACTCCACGATAATGGTATTAAATCGTTATCTTTTTCCAAAAAAGATATTAGAAGGCACATAGTGTCATCAAAAACTCATTGGAATGATCAATGATGATGGGCATTTTTTGACCATCACCAAAAGTAACAAAAACAGAATTGGTGAGGGTCATTAAAAGTTCGTCACTAGAAGTGTCACCAAAGAGAGAATTAGTGATGGGCCTTTAACGACCCTCACCAAAAGTGTCATTGAAAATTTCTTTGGTGACGGACCATAAAGGACCATCACTATATACACTTACAGTGACGGTTTTTTAGTGATCAATGATGACGAACATTTTTTGACCGTCACCAAAAGTAACAAAAAGAGCATTGGTGAGGGTCATTAAAATTTTGTCACTAGAAGTATCACCAAAGAGAGAATTAGTGATGGGCCTTTAACAAACCTCACCAAAAGTGTCATTGAAAATGTCTTTGGTGACGGACCATAAAGGACCGTCACTATATACACTTACAGTGACAGTTTTTTAAGGACCGTCACCATATGTGACATTGGTGACAGATGTTAAAGGTCCGTCACAAGCATGACCCTCACCAATGTGCTTTTTTCTTTTAGTGACAGATGGATGCTCCACCATATCCAACAATTCCTCCCACTCCTGATCAAGAATGTCATGCTCTCACTATCTATTGGCCCCCTGCAGAACAATCCCATCAGCCTCCAACACCTCCAGAGGATATGGATCTGCAACTGTTGTCACCGTACTCGATGTCAATGCATCTGACTTCTCCTCCTCAATGGCTGACCCCGCGGTTAGCCGCATATCCCTCATCAACTCAATGTGGGTGCCCATCTGGATCTCCCCCAAAGGAATATCATGCCTGATGTGAATAGTGTCCTCCTCTGTCGACTCGGGCTCTATCACCTGCTGCTCTAGCTGAATCATCACAAGTGACTCTTCACCCAGAGTATCTCCCGCAGAGTCCTGTGACTGCTCACCATGGACACTGGAATGCAGCTCTAGTCTACTGTCACGATCTTTGCATGACTCTCTCGCTCCCCAGAAGCGACCTCAACTGATCCTATGGACTCATATGAAAAAGAGTCCTCACCCTGGCATACAGAAGGAATGCCCTCCTGTTCTACCTCTGCCACATCATCTGCATTGAATATGCCATCCACCCTCTTGATAAAGTGTCGATACAATGCCTGGAGCCCAGACACATACTGGGATGCTACCTCTGCTGTACCCAGTATCCTCTGCTCATGCATGATCTCAACATGCTCTGAGGGAGAAATGACGCGTGTCTCCCTCATGACCTTATCCCCAAGCATAGGCTCAGCAATGACTAATGTGCCACCCCTACAGAGGATCATCTCATCCCCTAACCTGTGGCTGTCAACTAGCGCACCAACCCAGTGCCACTGCTGAGAAGTCTCTCCCCTAGTGTGCTGAGCACCATACAAATATCTTGGGTGAGCCTCGCGTACCCCGCTGCTCATGCCCAAGGTGCCAAAGGACAATGAAAAAATCCACTGTGCTCATGAGAGATGTAGAAGGGGGTCAGGTGCGTGAGTTCCCATAGATACCGTCAAGTATCTCTCATCTGTCTCCCCATCAATCCTAGGTGAAATACCCCCAAAGGTGAGCCTGACGTCCCTGTCCGTGAGTCTCGCCGAAAGAAATTCTCTAAGACCCTGGTGTGCAGCACCATCTGCCATCGTATACCACTAATCATCCCTATACTCCTTTACATGCCACTGCACAATGAGGCATACCCTTGTATACTGCTGGATACCCCATGCTACTGTTGTACCACCCTGTACCATCTCGTGCCTTAACTGTGTCCTGACATTGGTCACTCGCTGTGTGTTGTCAATGTGATGTAGGGAACTCCTACTCCACAATGAAGTCCCACACACTACGATACACCACCATGCAACTCCATGTCCACTTCTCAATGCTAGAGGCTCCCACACATCCTTGGATGTGATGACCTAGAGCTGTGCCTCTACATGTCGGACCACCCCCAATCAGTATCATCATCTCCACCATCGCATCTCTATATCCATCGATGAATGGATCATCACTCCAAACCCTCCTCGAGGGGTCCGAGAAGTGAATCTCCCTATGTGTCAGTAGTTTTACCACCGCTGCTCGGCTCCACTGCGTCCTCTGTGCCCTACATAAAGGTGAAGAATCCTTGGCCCCATACGAGGTGCCATCTGGTGGCATGCCAATGCCACCTCCTTCGAAAAACTCCTGCCAAGGTATGTTGACCACCCTGTGATCCCATGTATAAATGTCATACCAAGACAACCTAGGGAGTCTGCCCATAAAATGGTTGGTCACTATAGCTGACCGAAACTCCCTTAGTGGATGCGCATCTTCTCCTGCTATGCCAAATGTACCCACCAAGACATAGTCAACTGACCTTCTTGGGAAATGATAGTTGATCCTGCCTAGATCCCAATGAAAATCTGGGGTTCATGTATTCCCTGCACCTGGGCATTCCTGCTGAACTACACCTGGGTCCACCACCATCTCCATAACCCACTCCACCGGGTACCAACTAGAAATCTCTCGCCATCCAACCTCAAGATGTGGATGTTGTACCCTGTGCAACTCTCATCATCTCATACCGCTATCCAAGTCAACATATGAGATCTGACTAGGTGGCTCCCCCTCTCTCTCTCCAATGGGAAGAGGTGACCCAACAATGTTGCTAGTCCGTTCCATGCATGCCTGAAAGGGAATGATATGACACTCCAACGTGCCCTCTGGTTGTACCATCAGGGAATCCAGTCATTCCCCGATGTGGGCCAACTTGGCTGTCGACTCGGCATAAGCCACTCTCATGCCATCCAGTTCCTTGTCCTACAACAAAATGGCCTCCCGTACTGACGTGGCCTTCCCTTTCAAAACTAGAAGGTCTGCCTGAAGCCGATGATACTGTTGTCTGTGACCATCATCCAATACCTTTGTATCTCCTGATACCTCACCCATCTGTCATGTGCTGCTACATCCCGAAGACTCGGACACGACTCCAGTCATCACCTCAATGGATGACTCTACTGAGGTAGGCTCTACCTTCTCCAGTACGATATCAACCGACATGGTCAAGGAGGTCTCCAATGAGGGTGAGTCCTGTGTCACACTAGGTGTATCCTTCGACTCCCTACAATCCTGTGTGCCCTCATCCTCCAAGTGCGAGGTAACCATTTTGATGGTTTCCCCCTCTGACACTCGGTGAAGCTGGAAAGTGGTATCTCGCTTCTCCACCCAAGATTTTTCCAAACGCTTGGATGACGCGTCAAATGTCGATAAATGGATTCTACCTACTTTGCATTGTAAGCCCCCGTCATGTGAGTGCTTGTGTAGCTGCAACTGCTGTAATGGAAAGAAAACTAGGGGTTGATACCCCTGCCGGAATGAGCTGAAAATCGGCAACCCTCCTCTCCTCAATAACCTAGACAAGATCCTCAAACCATTCCAAGAATGGCCAACCCTTGAAAACACTAGAAACGGCCTCCCCAGTGAATTACGCTGGCCTCCAAGGGACAGCGCAGTAGATGGATAGAAGCAACTGAAATATTTCCACAAACTCTCCAAAAACCCTCTGGCAGGCAAAGGCTGACCCTCTGCTCGAAATCTCGGCAAAATATTCTGCAGAAACACCAGGATTTCTAGTTGGTTTATTTGAAGTCCCCGGGGGCTAAGGGTGAGATCTCCGCACGGAGGCACTTGGTGCACTAAACAGTGCTTCACATAGGCTAAACAGCCAGCATGAGAAAGAAGACCAAAGTCTCACTCCAAAATCAAGAAATACAGAATGATCCAAATGAGGAGGCTCCTCCATCTTTTATTGCATTGGTTTCCCTCCAAAACCAACGTAGCCTCTCTCTCCTCCACATCCTTATCCTTATCTGCGCAGAAGCTTCTAGAGTGCACGTGGGCCCCCTCCTCTACATGGTTTGTGGCCCCCCTTGACCCCCCCCCCCCCCACCCCCCCTTGAGTCACAACGTTGTGCTACTAGGCGGATGTATTATTCTACTAAAGTGAGTTAGACCCTCTTTACTCACATTTTATTTATTTACAAACCATAGACGAAAAAAATATACAAAGTATAATATTCCAATTAGCTATCGCTAATTAGGAATATTACAAATAATTATTTCAATTAATATGATAACATTGATCTTGCGCCACCTTAACAATGCACGTGTTTTAATGTGATATGTATATTTAGATTAATAAAAATAAAATTACAATAAAAAGCATGAATTTAAAAAATTTACATTTAACCTTTATTTTCTAACTTTTAAAATTCAATGTGGACATATCTACACTACTCTCAATGCAAGCTGATGACATAAATTGTTTATAAGTTATTATATTTATCTAGTAAGAGCATCCCTTATGAAAGCCCACCCCCTATGGATCATTAGTAAAATGGACCACTAGCAAATCACGAGATTCAATCCACATTCATAGATTGCAGCTAATAATAGCAATCATTCAGAGGTCTATCTCCCTTTCTCTCTCCTCTCCTTTTATGTGTCTTCCTTCTTCTCCTCTCTCTCCATTTCTCGCTTGTGAGACCCTCTCTCTCTCTTAAATTTAATAATGAAAAACTTTAAAAAACTTATGTCCTCTCTTTCCTCTATTATGGTTAGTCGCCTTGTTTTCTCTTATCAAAAGTGAGGATATGGGATTTAGATATATCTCAAAAGTAATTATGACATTTTTCTTTTTAGATTCAATTAAAAAAATGTTATCAGATTTAATTAAATTAAAATATTTTTATTGTAAAATAGGTTATGGTTTTTGGCATGTGGTATTGATAAGCCATGATATTGGTCAATGGTATCATAAGAGAACCAATGTGCAAGTTGATAATAACCATAGTTAAGAATATTTCCATGTCGTTATAAAATATTTTGATTGTAGAATAAGTTATGAGTTTTACACATGTGGTATTGATAACCCATGGTATTGTGCCCATGGGATTGTAAAAAAGCATTGAAAAGTGGGGGTCAATATCTATGGCTAAGAATATTGTGATATTGTTATATGATTGCGAATAAGTTATTTTTTTTGGTTATGTGGGGTAAATAAGCCATGGTAATGTATCAAAGCATATTTACCAGTTAATAATATCCATAGTTACAGTTAAAAATATTTCCATATTGTTATAAAATATTGTGATTCTGAAATAAGTTATGTTTTTTGGGCATGTGGAATTGATAAGCCATGGTATTGACCCATGGTATTGTAACAAATCATATTTCAAGTTCATAAAATCCATGATAAAGTTTCATAATGATATAAAATATTTCCATTGTGAAATAAGTTATGTTTCTTGGACATGTGGTATGCATAAGCCATGGTATTGGCTGATTGTATTATAACACAACCTATTATTAAGTTTTATATAAATACACAAAATTTTAATTTATATAAAATAAAGATAAATTTCTATTATAATCTTGCATACATCATTTTAACTAATATTTTAATATCCAAAGATGTACCAACTTGTTTCTCGCTCATTTTTTCGGAAAGAAAGCATTATTATTTTAAGAAATTATTTAATTAGAAATTCCAAACGTCACTTGGAATATCAAGTGTCACTTTAAGAGTGTTGAATTCTTGTCAATCATTGAGTTGTATAGTTTTATATATATATATGTTTTTTAAACAACAAAAGTAGTCATTTTTTATTATTTATTTATTTTTTATTATTTATTTATTTTTTAAATGATGTATAGTTGAAACTTGATTGAATGTGATTTTAATGATTTTATATATAAGTTAAAATGATGTTCCACTTATTTTCATTGATTTCATAATACAAAATATATATTTTATATATACTCTTTATTTTCATTGTTTTCATAACACAAAAATTATATTTCATATATACTCGTTATATATATTTCAATACACCACACATTTTGATTTATAACAAAAAATTATATTTTATATATAAACTTTATTTTCAATGTTTCCATAATGCAAAATATATATTTTATATAGTGGTTATATATATTTCAATACACTAAACCCCTCTATAAGTGAGATAAACTTCTCAATACACCCCTTTATGTGTACCATTCATTTTGAAAAAGATCAATTTTGAACTCTATTTGAATTAGCTACTTTTACATGTATGGTTTAATATTATGTTTTGCAATAATAACTTCATGCCATCGAGCAAAATTTGCCTCTACAAGAAAGAAATATTTATATACATAGAGGTGATGTTTTCATTAAGACATGCTTTATATTTATTATAAATATTAATGAATGTTTTATATTTTTTATAAATATGAGACATATGATTTTCAATCACAATGGATAATGATCATTTATGCACACCTCCATGTTTACCATAAACTTGTATGAACACTCACGGCCAATGTTTATTTAGGAAACATCTCGTCACCAAAAAATTCATGAATAGTGGAACCTAAGGAAAATATGGTCGTTGAAAATTTTATGAATGATGGATACAGTAATAACATGTGTGAGGTTTAACAAAAGTCACTCCCTCCCCCATGTCATCATCCACCTTGCTAGACCCATCAAATCATGACACATGGTAGGTGTTAGGTGCACCCAATATTTGGATGCCACGTGGAACCTTGAATGCAAGTGACTTTTACATGACCCTCTAATGTGGATGGATAGGTGGTAGATTTATATTTGACAGATGGTAGTTCAATGACATGTGGTACCATGAAACTGGTTTAAGCATGATGCCATGGTATTATGGTGATGAAGTTGTTGCTTGACAAGGTGCCATGTGGCATGTTGAAATGTTGATATTGGTTAGACAATAGGGCCTAATTTGGATGACACATGGCACCAATCAAAAAGTACCACATGGTAGTTGTGATGTCATGTTGACATCAACATAAGGATTACCATGGACCCTTAGGAATAGATCACGTGGTGTGGTCCCATGAAGGTTGTAGATCTTGGCCCCATATGAAAAATGGTTCTAGTATGTTTATAAAGAGATGGTTGTATGACATGAGGTAAGAATAAATTTGGTGTACCATGGTGTAACAAGTAAAGGCATGGTATCAATGATGTAGTGCAGTCCTAGTTTCCTAGATGTCATAGTTTCAAGAATATCTACTTGTGGTTTCTGTTTTGAAAGTTTGATCAACACTCTATTTGATATATCTTTTTTTCGTATGACTGACGCAATGTGTATGACCTGACCCTTATTTTTATGTTTGGTGCAAAATATTTTACATGGCTCTGTTTGTAAGTTTGATTTGGCACTTCGTGGTATAATTGGCGCAATTTATGTGACTTGGGTCACTGAGGTATGACTGGTATGACTTGGCTCATCTAGGTATGACTGACGTAATGTATATGAACTAGTTCTTCATTGTATGATAAGCGTAATGAGATATCTCACCATAGTATGATTGGAGTAACACAATAAATTGGCTCTTCGTGGTAAGATTGAATGAATTTTTTTGACATGGCTCTCTATATATGGCCTGAATCTCTCTATGTGAATGACATGGCTCTCTCTTGAATGATTGGTTCAATATATATGAACTCCCTCTACACGGTATTATTATTGCAATGTATATAATCTGTCTCTCCAAGTTATTATTGGTAAAATGTATAGGAAAAATATCTCCAAGCTATGATTGGCATTATGCGTATGACTTGACTCACTGAGGTATTATTGGCGTAGTATATATGACCTATCTCTCCAAGGTAAGATGGTGCAATGTGTATAAATTATCTCTCCAAGGTTTGATTGGCATAAATGTGTGTTGCCTAGCTCTATTTGGTATGATTTGATTGGTGTCGAAGGTATGACATGGATATACATTATGAGGATTGAGTGAGTAATAAAACAATGTAGTTGATGATGTGTTGTCTCGCTCCAGAAGACATCGAGGGTTCGTGTTCGGTCGAGTATGAAATTTTTTTATTATACTCGCAAATGTGCATTTTTTCGAGCTAATAAAAAACCGGAAATGTACATTTTGTAGAATGCATGACCGAAAGGCTCATTTTGTAGGAAGCAGACTAGAAATGTCCATTCTATAGGATAATTATTTTTTATAATGTTTGTATGGAATATTTTCTTTTTAATTTTGGCTTGTGAGACATCTTAGGGGGGATTGAACTTACGATCACGTGGATACATAAGGGAATTTCAACGTGATTTTAACCAATTGTGCCACCACTCACAGAAAAATGTTTTATAGGTTATTTTGAGGGCTAGATTGAATTTTGTAAAAGGGGATTTGGTTAGAGTTCTTTCGTTATTTGAAAGGGGGACCTGCGAGGTCATGAAGATAGATTTTTTACAATGGAAGGTATTTTTTCTTGTCAGTATGGTCCGGATCTCATGAATAGGTCTTGAAATAAAGAAGATTTTGAAGATTGATGATTGAAAAATAAGTTAAATTGCATGTGTTTTAATATTGTGGATCTAGTTTCAAATATTGTGGAAAGTGGTCCACCATATTTTAGAGGTTGGTGCCTCAATTAGGTTGAAACCCAGTGCAATTTGGTCCCTGCATATTTCATAGGTTGATGCCTACACCCAATTGTAGCCTACAACAAGTCGGTGTTTGCACATATTTGGGAATTGTTTCCTATAGCTGATTGTTTCCTACAAATTTATTTTTGGGGGTTACTGCCTCTAGTAGGTTGGTTCTTTCAAATTAATGTAATAGAAAACTAAAGAATATAAATATATTTGTGGTTTTTTCCTACAAGGGTTTCCATGTACATCTAGTGTTTTCATGTGTTGATGTGATTACAATTTTGATTGATTGTTTAAGTTGACTACAATTTTCCACTGCACTTAATCACTACCCCCTTTTAGTGTAATCATTAGTATAACACTATATCCCATATTATCACTATCTTTAATAACTTAAAGGTACTGGACAACTAAATTCCATCAATTTTGACACTTCGGTGAAGAAAATCGTAGATTGTGAGAAACATTCTATGAAAAAATGTGTCATCCAATTGGAGACACAATGTTTTTTGCTAAAAAAAGGGAATACTTAAGCACATGATTCTTTAAGAGGACATGTTAATAATAAATGATGTGGTCAGAAAAATTTCAGAGGCAGGGGATGCAGAAAATCAAGGTGAGAGATTTGATCTTCATTGTGTTTATTTGTGGAAAGAATGGACATGAAGCAAAAGCACGCAACATGTCATGGTAGAATATCGAGGAAAAATTATGAACAAAAGGAAGAAAAAATTAAATCTCCTAATCTGATCATTTTGTTATTCCTCATTGTAATATCAGTATAAATGAAGAATTGTTTAGAACTTGACATTTGTGATACTTGTCACACATTTACATTCCTATGAAAAATTTGTGAAGAATTGAATGGAATTGTAGAGGGTGAAACATACCTTATAGATAGATCCAATATCAAACCTATAGGAATTGGTACCATGAGGCTCAAATTTCCTAGATTCCCAAATATTGTTTTGAATTATTTCCTTTATCTCCTTGAATTTTAAAGTAACTTGTCATCTCTTTTGCATATTCAATAGCATGACGAATCCATTCACATGGCTAATGGAGAAGTTGAAATGAGGTAGTCTCCCAACAAAATGGTCGCCATGAAAATATGGGAGGATGCAAATTTATTGAAGCTAAAACGAAAATTTACATGGGAAAAAAATTTGACATATTTTTCTCACTATGATGAAAGTACATTGTCTCGTAATCTTTTGTGCAATGTTATATTTTTTCATTTGAAATTTGATTGTATTCATTGTCTGGTAATATTTTGTGCCATGTTATGTGGCATCTATCCTTTAGAAATGAAATAAACAAGATTATCATGATTCCACTTTGAGATAATTTATAGAGTTAAAATTGATACACCTCTATTTGTGTGGCCCTATGGATACTGCGTGTAATTTTGGTAATAAATGGAACCTGGCATTTATTGATGACTACACCAAAATGTTTTCAATATATTTTTTGAAAGTAGATAAGTCTCAACCATTTGAAACATTTAAAAATTTTCATTTATATATTGGAAATGTAGCAAAATCTAGTATATCTCTTTGGTTAGACAATGGAGTGGGATCTAGCTCAAACTATTTTCAAAGCTACCTTCTCTAGCATGTGATCAAATATCAAACTAGGTTACAAAACCATTATTCAATACAATCTTTAAAGTAATGAGGTAATAGAAAGGATGAACAAAACACTATTGAATAGGGTACATTTCATGTCTTTTTCAAGAATGTGATGTTGACTTTTGTGACGATATAGTTCTATGTAGTATAGGTGAGAACTAGGAGTGTATATGATGATTACTACATATGAAATATGTCATCCTTACATCTCTTTGGTGATACATCTTAGCGTCTTTGGTTCCATCTATTATGCCTTAATTATTAAGAAGAAAAGAAACAAACTAGGAGCAAGGAGTCAAAAGTGTATCTTCTTGGGGTACTCAAATACCACAAAGGCATGTTAGTTTTACAACGAGGTAAAAAATTAATTATTTATAGAGATGTGTTTTTTATTAAATCCACTAAGACTGACAAGATAATTGAGTGATATTTTGACCATCTATAATCACCCATGTAAGTACGTATCGTCATTTTGATGATGATATTCCAAATATACAAGGGAGGATCCCTAACTTGGACTAATATTTGGAATCTCATGTTTAAATTTCATCTCCTCCTCATGAATAATATCCAACCACTTCATTATGTGTTTTGGGATTTAATACCCTAAAGAGGTTGGTTGGGATTCAACCTCCACAGAAAGGGTGGGCGTACTATTTAACAAGAGACTCACACGATCATGCAGCGCTCAGTTGACTATTGTTCGACAAGTAACGAGAGGTTTACCCGTTGGTCCTACGTTTGAAGTAGATCCACGTGGAGTTCAAACTCCCTGCAACCGTCCTTCCTCTTTCACCCGAAATACAAGAAGAAACCAGCACAAAGGACAAGTTGTACAGTATATTTCTACTCTATATGTTAGCGAGATTCATATAAAACATTAAATAAATCATCATAAATGCTTGTATAACAAATATTCTTCACACATTAAAGCATACACTAACACGTTTACTTCGGGAACAGCATGATACTTATGTATTATAAAAATAGTACGTACAAAAGTAAGTGGAGAGATCACCTGATCCTTCCAAGGCCTTCGCAGACCGTCGTCCGGATCCGTCCAGCCCTTGCCTCGCTAAGACTCCTTCCCAATGAGTGCATACGAGATAACATATAAAGGGATGTGTATCTCAAGGAAACAAGGGTTTCCTGAAATGAACTGGGAAAGTGCAGGAGGCACGGGGAATCAGACTTGGATAGGGAACCAACAGAGTATAATAATAATAATTCTCTCTCCCTTAGGCCATACATATGAGGTCCTTTTATAGTCCCTCCAAGTAGTTTCAGCAGTTGGAAACAGTTGGCCACGGGCTGGGGTAGTTGAACTACCCGAGTAACTATCAACCCAGCGCGAAATTAGGGATTTTTTATATATTTTTTAACCATTAAAATGGCATACGCGGAAAAGTCTAGCTGTACTAGCGTATACACGCGGAAAAACACGGGCATAGTCGCGTATGAAGGATTTTCCACTGTTTTTAAGTGAATTTGTCCAAGTCTGTAGGAATGGGTGCCCATAAAGCCATATAGCAATCATGAATCATGTCAAGGTGAGAAATGATGCTATAACAATTAGAATAGTGAGTTCAAATAGATAATGTGATTGAGAGGATTGAAAGGATCAACATTGATCGGGATGAATCACCATATCAATTAGTAGAGAAACCTAGACCATAACAAAAATGTTCAAAGTGGCTCATAAAGACACTTGTAACTATTCATCCTAATGAATTTAGAAAGAAATTAATTATAAGATAAATAGGAAAATATGGTATAGGGGATGTTAATAATTCATCTTTATGTGAATTAAATTACATGGATATTTCACATGATTTTGAATTGAATTTATCTATAGCATTGAAACAAATTCCTTTTAAGAAGTAACTTCTCATGATGAATTGAAAGAAGACATGTAGGAGAAGCATGATGCTCTCATCAATAATGGGGCATGGAATATGGTGGATCCTCCATTTGGAATAAAAAATATTGGCTACAAATTGATTTATAATAACCAATACAAATCCTGAGAGAAATGAACCAATACAACTTAGATGGCTCTCTTGACAAGCATATAATGAGGGTTTTGCTGAAAGTATATGCATATATATAAGGAACAGAATATGAATATGTCTTCCCACATACCAAAATGGGATACCTTTCATGCATTGTTGGGTTCAAAAACATAGAGTTGGTGGATGATTCATCATAGAGTGCAAAGTTAAATGTCTTCAATGGAGACTTGAAATAGAATGTATATATTTCTCAACGAAAAAGATTGCTATGAAGGGTTGAGAGAATATGTGTACATGCTTAACAAGTTTTCGTATGGTATAAAGAAATAACATTGATACATGGTATATAAATCTAAATATATTTTGAAGATAAATTTCAAGCATTTTGATTTTCGTGATGAAAATTTGTTTTTCAAGATTGTTGGAAAAATTATTGGTTATCTTGTGCTATATATAGTTGACATTTTGCTGATATGGAATAATGAAAAAAAAATTTCATCCATGAAGAAATAACTAAAGAAGGTATTTAGGTTCACAAACATGAGACATATTCACTACTACTTATGTATTTAAGTCACTCATAATCCAAGGTACATATTCATCTTAGACCATAAAAGGTACATTGGAGAGATATTGAATAAATTTGGAAAGGTTTGTTGTAATTCTCTGTCTACTCCAATGGTACAAAATATGAAGCTAAAATCAAAAGAAGGGAATTTAATTGAGGATGGAACTAAATATACACAATGTGGAGAGCCTTATCAACCTTAATATCACCAATAAAAATATTTCAATTTAATTGGGATCCTTTCTAGGTTCATGCAAAAACCTTGTGAAGAATATTGACATGCTGCAAAAGACATCTCTAAGGTATTTGAAGGGAACTTTGCAATTTAGATGAAAATATTTGAGGGTGAAGAATTTCAAAATCATTTTTCATATAGATTATGAGAACTTTATATGGAGTGTCTACTTTATGATACCACATTATTCTTGGATCAATAAAAATATCTTTGAGATCATATAAACAATTTGTTCTAGCATATTCCACAATATAGGTAGAACATGTTCCTATTTTTTAGTCATCAAAGGAAATTGTGTGGCTTAGGTAAGATATGAAAGGATTTTAAAGAGAAATATTTGAATTATGTTCCTTTCTTGATTAACAACACTTATGCGATCAACTGACCTAGAAAATTAAGATCCACGAGTTTCAAATCAAGAACATTAAAAAAAGTACCATTTGATTTGACATCATGTAGAGAAATACCTTTTAGCTTATACATTATTCCAGAAGTGGGAAAATTGAAAACATCTTCACCATAATGCATGAAAGAAAAAAAATTGAAAGCTTAAGAAGATGCTTTCACTTGCAAACACACCTTCGAATCGTGAGGAGAGCAGGAGCATCACATACATAATGCATGGAATTTTTCTTCTGTAAATATTTATATAGAATAAATTAAAGATTTATCTAGGTGAATAGGAACAACCATTCAACTTGTGGGTAGATGAAACCACATAAAATATCAATGCAGATATAATTGTCTCCTTTTAATAAAATTTTCAATGTGTTCAATTACTCAATCCCATCCTATCAAAAATAATTAGAAATAGTTTTGAGATGAAAAAAAACTAAAGGTTTGCCTATCTTACCATGGCATTACTCTATGATTGGGTTAAAACCCAAACCTCCCCCCCGATCATAATAATATGTTTATGAGTGAATCTACTATGTTATATGTACAAACAATCTGATGCACATGATCCACATATATTGATAAATAACATGTTGATAACATTTTTCGCATCGCATATGAAAAAAGAGTAACAATGACTGTATAAAGTAATATAAAACACAAAATGTATATATACATGATCAAGTTGAGGATTAAAATTAATTTCTCCAATATGAAATGAAATGTTGCATAGAGAAGTACATTTAGATGGTTATCTCACCCTTGAAAAGTTATTTTAATAATTAAAAATAATTATGGAAGAAAGAATATAGTTGAAGTGTTTATACATATAAAATGAGATGGTATGGGGGTGGTCCAATTCATTTAATATTCTAAAAATATAATAGGAGAACATGGGAATGTGCAACAAAAAAACCATCATCATTTCACTTTGTAGTAAGATGGATCATATTTGTAACCAATACAATATATTTTTTTCTAAATATGGATACTTCTATTATATAAAACAAAGCACAAAGATACATTTGTCATCCATCCAGAAATTTTTCTTTAGCCAATTCCGGAGGGAAATAGCAAGTTCAAAAAAATAAAAGTGGGGCTACCCCAGGAGGGGAAACAAGCTTAAGAAACAAGTCCATGTATCAAGTACAATCCTACCCTTGTGGGAAAACCATCTTTGAACAAAAATAGAGAGTGTGAGAAATGAAAAGAAAAGAGAACATGAACATAACAGAGAAAATCATGACAATTGGGAACCATGACATTAAGCTTGATGCTCCTTATCATCCTACAAAGGTTGACAAGGCGTCTCTTCCTCGATGAAGCACCTGTACTCAGAGATTTCATCCTCGTGCTTGGATAACTGGGGTTCCACTGCCGAAGAGGAGATCGAGTGGGCATGTATTTCAAAATATTTTATGTTCTCCTTATATCTGCAACTACCACCTCTATTGGAGATGTCCTCGGCTGACTTAAGCAGCAGTGCCACCATTTTGGATGGAATATTGAGGGAGGGAGGAGACATCATGGACTTACGCATATGCTTCCGTAAGTGTGATCTAGATGGGACAGGAGAGGCTTCAGGAAGGTGCAACGATAAATTGGTAGAGATTTAATGAGGATCCAGGACCTCTCGCGTGTCCAAATTCAGGGAAATGTCGATAGTCCTCTCAGCCATGGCGTGAATGGGTGGATGGGAGGGAGAGACACAACTTCCACCTCTGTGACAACACATGCGGTGGCATTGTGGCATGGTGGAAATAAAATTAGAAGAATGCGAAGGTGATGTAGCATGAAACTGCAATTCACATAATTTACCATGCACCTATGGGTTATGGCCAACGTAAAATACCTTTAACTTGATGGAGGATTACAAATTAACAAGTTTGGCAGTTTTAAACTGATTTCAATCAGCTTCCAAAACAATATCGCAGGTTTCCCTTAACCGCATACCACATATTTTAACAAATAATCTTAACGTCAAACTTATAATTTCGTCAATTGGATGTTGCGATGATGATGTCACATCACAACATCCACAAATTATCGGATTCACATTTTGTTCACATTTTATAACTTAGCATAACAGTTTCACCTTATCCTATTTGCAATCTTCTATCGCATCGCATCGCATGAAAAACAACTTATAGCAATGTCTTATTCGCTAAACGTCAAACTTTCCGATGTGTGAAATCACATTGTTTGCGAATTAATATTCACCATTGATGTGCACTGAGATCTATCAGTCCCCAATATGCTCTCATTCAGCCGCCCTTCTCTACGTCACTCACTTTTCCAGTCAATCCACTCTTAAACCTTAACAACAATTTTTTATTCAAATAGTATGACACGCCATAGTTCTGTGGAGCTTCTCGTCAGCTCAGACAAATTCAAACAAATTATTGAAACAAAAACATTCCTGAAACATACAGATATAAAAAATTCTAAATTATCCCTGGATACACAAAATTTCATTATTTCATCGAGCTCAAATACATACTAAGGCCACTAAGGCCTGAATCACAATTTCATTCCCAAGCTACATTGCGCTTTTTTCCCTTTTAAACATACAATATAGACTCATATTTATAAAGAGATTTCAAGTGAGTGTATCATCTAATATCCACAAGTAAGTCTCTCACAATCACTCAACTGACCCCCTAAAATATCTCTGTTCGATTACATGGCAGATAATTACAATAAATCAAATCTTCTAGAGACTTATCGCTTCCAACATTTTAACTCAGTTTCACATAAACTAGGTCCCATTCACCAACGATTCTCCACGTTCTCCTTTTGTAGTGTTGGATTACAATTTTTAATTAATATTATCCGATGCTCCTCCATTGGACACTAAAGGTACACAAATTTTATGACCTCCTGGTCATATGCCTTCTTCGTCTCTATAACAAGTCTGCTGCTTGCTATCAGTACAAAGTCTTCTTCTTCGAAAATTCTACCCACATCCTCTGTGGAATTTCCTTTGTGATATTTCCTTGAGCTATAATAAACCACTGTAGTAGCAAGTCCTCCCTGCTACACTTTACCTCACTAATCTTCTCTCCTCTAAGATTTATCTTTTCGCATCTCCCTTGTTCTCTCCTCTTGAACCATTGGAGCACTCCTGGCTCTAGGTTGCTACAAATTTTCTCACCTTCTTCAGCTACTACCTACACAAAATATAAATATCGGATGCTCATTAATATTCAACTTAATTTTACCTTCTTCCTTTACACGCAAAACTCTTCTTGTTGGAAATCTTTCCCTGCTCTACTACCAGTTGATGCAGCATGGAACTACAATTTACACAATTTATCATGGACCTGTGGGTTATGGCCCACATAAAATCCCTTTAACTCGATGATAGATTGCAACTTAACAGCTTTGGAAGATTTGAACATATTACAATCAGGTTATAAAACAATATTGCAGGTTTCCCTTTACCCCATACTGCGTGTTTTAAAAAATAACATTAATGTCAAAATTATAATTCTGATGATGCAATGTTGCAATGAATATGTCACATCACAATGTCCACAACTTATCACATTCACATATTGCACACATTTTATAACTTAACATAACGATTTCACCATATCCTATGCAATCTGCGATCGCATCACATCACATCAAAAACAACTTACAGTGATGTTTTATTTGCTAAATGCCAAACTTGTCGATGTGCGAAATTACACCATTTGTGATTTAATCTTCATCTTTGATTTGTGCCCAGATCTAACGGTATTCAATACTCGCTCGTTCAGTCGCCCTTCTCTGGATCCCTCACTCTACTGGTCAGTCCACTCTTAAACGTTAACAAAATATTTTTATTCAAATAGTATGGCCTCCCATAGTTCTGTCGAGATTCTTGTCAGCTCATAGAACGATTGCAATTCTTAGGCCAATTCTCGGAGAATATTGAAATCAAAATATTCATGAAACACAAAGATATAGCAAAGTCCATATTATCCTTGGAAACACACAATTTCATTATTTCATCGAGCTCAAATAGAGGCTAAGGCTAGAAAACTTCTGGGGTGGGTGACCTCCCAGGAAGTCATGGTTACTGAGCGCAAGCCCCAGAAGTGATGATTGATGCTATTTGATTCATTTCGTTAATTTCAATCCAACTTCTTCACCACTGTGAGCATCACCCGATGGAATGAGTGCTAATTGGACTATTCAAAAATCATGAGAAATTAGTCAGTTACGACAATCTCTCATGGAAATAGTCATAGATGAATGAGTTACTTAACGCAGTTGAATCCAAAAAATTATATCTAAGTATAAAACATCTATTAATGAAAGCCTCACCTCTAGGCATATAGATAATTTTTTTCTTGTAGAGGAAAATTTTCTTAGATGAAATAAAGTTATTATTATGAAACATAATATTAAACCATACATGTAAAAGTAGATAATTAAAATCAGGCTCAAAATTGATCTTTTTCAACATGAATGATACACATAAAGGGGTGTATTGAGATGGTTAACTCAATTATAAAGGGGTGTGGTGTATTAAAATATATATAATGAGTAAATACTAGCAATTTCCCTAAAAGGTGGAAAGATACACCCAAGGTTTTTTATTTGTAATTGTGATGTAGCAATTTCTTCAAAAGGTGAAAAGATACATCGAAAAAATATAAGACCTTCAAAGATTATCTCCCCAAGAATAAGGCTAAAAATAAGCTCTTAATTAAATTTTAGAATTAAAAAATAATTATATAATTTAAAATAAAGAGACTTTTAATAACAAAAATCATCGTAATTTTTTATTTATAAAATACAAATAACAAAATAATTTTAATTAGATTCAACACGCTAAAAAAATGTTTTAACCCTAAATTATTTTGTTTTGTTTCATTTGTTTTATATATATAATTTTTTAACCATAAATTATTTTGTTTTGCTTGTTTTATTTGTTTTATAGAAGATATATAGTTTGGTTCTTTTTATTTAGATAAATAGATAGGTAGATATTTACATCTATATTTTTGTTATTAATAATTATTATAAATATTATATCTCAATATCAATAGAATGAATTACATATCTCCTTCATTTTAAGTAAGACAATAATATTTAATGTTTTAACCATAAGACATTTTTATGTTTATTTCTAACATAGAAAGTCTTTTACCTTCTCTCTTTATATACACACTTCTAGTTCATCTTGAACAACACACTAACAAAGTACTTATTTTAACCATTTTATAAATTTGTTATTTTCATTTATTTTTTATAATATATACAATCTATATTTTTCACCACTCTTTTCGGTAAGATAATATTTGCATTGAATTTTTTTTTATTAATTTTTTTAAGTGTTATATTTCAATTCCATATTAAGCATTGAAGGAATTACAAATGCTCCCCCATCTCCTAAATTAAAAAGTGAAAATATAAGAAATTTTTTTAATTTCTTCCCCAATATTGCTCTAGCACATCAGTTCTTGCATGTGGGCAAATCCTGGCTGCATTGGAAGGCATGGTAAGAATTTAGGATCGCTTATCCTTATTTATTTTCACCTTGTTTTAAGGTGATTTTTCCCTAAATTTTCCCCTCTGTGGTGGTCTCTTTCCTTTTTTTTTTCCTTAACATTTATCTTCTTATCTCATCCCTTATTTTTATTTCTTAATAAATATAATATATTTTTCAATATTATTAAAAACAATATTTTTCTTTTAATATTAATCGAAATATTTATTAAATATTTAAAATATTTATTAAAATATTAAAATACTTATCTAATAAATAATTTTTAAATGATTAAAAACATTTTTGAAATATTTTATTTTATCATCTTAAAATTGTTAATAGTTACTAAATATTTAAATAAATTTTTTAATGACTAATTAAATAACTAACTCAACAAGAGCTAGCTTTCTAACTTCTAGTTTCTAATGGTTATATCATAGCTATGTGATTAATCTAAAAGAAATATATCTAATGTAATTATTTTAAATATCACATGTAAATTGAACTCAAATGATGCACACATGTGTTTGACACTAAATTGTAATAAATTAATATTATTTTTAAATGCTAGGTGTTAGTAACACAGGAATTACATCATTACAAAGCCAACAAGAGTTAGAGAGGTTTTCAAGATGCATAACTCTTCCTATCTACACTTATTTTGAAAAGAATATAATGCTTTAAAACCCCAAAAATTTATTTTCTTTCCACATCCATCCCATCTTAGATTTATGTTGACGTCAATTCCAAGGTATTTTTAATCCACAACTTCTTCCAGAATGTTTCCTCAAACTTCTTCCACAATGTTTCCTCAAACTTCTTCCACAATGTTTCCACAATTATAAAATATGTCGTCATATGGTCATCTTCATATAAAAGAAGCCTTATAACAAACTTTTTCAAATGGATACTGTCAACCCTTTGCAAATTTAACCACTCTTCAAGGTTGTTGATATATAAACCAAAGAGGGTAGGAGACAATGGGAAACATTTTTTGATGATCTAGGTGGATATTGGTGGCCACCCACCTATTCCATTTAGACTGGCACCATCAGTTCATTCAATTTTTCACTTTCAACACAGCTTACTATTTTTAGCAGTTTTTCAAGTTATGAACTTCCATAGCCGTTTTGATGCCCTAATCATCCAGTTGTATATTGGTGTCCAATCTCCTATTCCATTTGAACCCCCACCATCGGTTCTTTCAATTTTTCCTTTTCAGCACAACTTACTAATTTTAGCAGTTTCTCGGGTCTTGAATATTCAGAGCTGTTTTGAGGCACTAAACTATATTTTTTGGGAAAGCTGGGAGCAACATTGGTCTAATCCATCAAAATTTGTATTCCTCAGATAGATATTTCTAACTAGGTATTGAGCATTTAAAACAAAGATCGTATGCCAAAGTAACGTCCACAAGAAGATTGATGTACCAATTTACCCAAACATGACCCACAATTTTGGTACTTTATCTCCTGGGATTAGGTTTTTGGATGTTTAGGGTGTTATATTGTTTCTCAATAGTAAATTTTCCTTTGAGCCTCATTATAACATAGTTCATAAAACTGTAGCCGCCACATCTCTTCTTAGAGATAAGCTACCAGCACCACATCTAGTTTACTTCCATTTTTTCTGTAAGCATATTTCAGTCATTTGTTATTAATGAAATGAAGTTTTATTTCCATTGCATCTCCATGTTTATGTCTATTTCTATATTTTATTTCATTCCTGCCTAAATCCAAATGAGCGGTACCATAGTGGTCTGCTCTTTCTTTATTTTTCTTTACATGTCCCCAATACAGTTCATGTATAAGGAGTTGGGGCTCAATCTGGTTGAACCCTTGTAAGATTAGCCTCATAAACCCCAAAAACCTCCCATGGTGGAAGAAAAAGAAGCATGAAGGAGTAGGAGATCCTATAAAAAAAATTCTGAAGGAGGCCCTCGAGAGAAAGAGGAACAGAATGATGGATAACTTTGCCCAAATCCTTCAACAACTGCCCATGGTCAGCGCATCTACATCCTACAGCCACTCTGGAGGTGTTGGTCCTTTAAGGTATAGGTCAACTTCAACATTCCTGTATTTGAAGGCCAGATAGATGCAAACATCGTAGATAGATGGTTTAATTTGCAGGAAGGGTATTTCTTGGTCCATGATTTCTCTAACGAAGAAAATATTATTTTTTCACTCCTCAAAGCTACTCCCCATGTCAAAGACTCGTGGGAAACAAACTATGAGCAAAGGGATGAGAGGGAACCCTCTTTTTTCTCGGCCATACCCACTTGGAATTCATTCCAAATGAAATCAAGGAACAATATAACCCTCTGGGTAGCTATGATGACAAATACATCCAATAGACCATGCTGCGGCAACAAAGGGATCAAGATCTGCATGAAGTGATGAATTTTTTCCATACCCTACGCACAAATTTGGGTTTTAAATATTCTGAGAGAAATTTGGTGCCAAAATAATGTAACTATATGCACAAACAAATTTAGGATGAAATAGAGTTCCTCGACATTACCTCGCTTGGCATGGCATGTCACCATGCCGCCAATATAGAGTGTAAATTTAAGCAGAAGAAGCGAGACTTTTGATCCACAAATAGGAATCCAGGGAAAGGCACCCTCAAACCAGAGAAAAAGTGGCAAAATCAAAAGAAGGGAAGCATATAAGAACACCAAAAACCCCATGAATGATGCACGAAAGTGTTGTGAGTTTCATAAAATCCCCACTCACAGCACAAACAAGTGTCGAGCCAAATAGTTATTGGTGGCCAGACTAAAGGCACTCGAATAAGATGCATGTTCTGATCCCAAGCCAGAACCAAAAAAGGGAGATGAAAAAGGGAATTAGATCATTGATGTGGACCCCAATGCCCTTATTTCCACCACCAAGCTCCAAAGGGAGGATCTCGAGGATAGAGAGGAGGCGGAGCGCCACTTCCATTCACAGATGTGGGTGAAGGGTTCTCCACTGCAATTCCTCATTGATAGAGGAAGCCAAAAGAACCTCATTTCAGTAGATTTTATGAGGTGCCTTAGCCTACCGACCATATCGCACTCATATTTGTATACCATCGGGTGGCTTAAACCGGGGAGAGATCTCCGCGTCCACCAATATTGTCGCCTTCCATACATCATCAAGCTATTCAAAGATGAGGTATTGTGAGATGTTGCTCCTCTTGATGTAGCTGATGTATTATTAGGCCAACCGTACTTGTGGAGGTGACATGATGTGTATGAGTCTAGGCCTCATTCTATACTTATTACTTTGGGAAGTAAATTGTACTAGATACCAGAGGTAGTACCCACTCCTGCCATCTCTTTGACGACAAAACAATGTAGTAAGATCGATTTCTGAACCAGGAAATTTATTTTCCTTGCAACTCACTAACAAGGGAAGAAGAATATTGTGGCCAAAACCTCAAAATAGGGCTCCCCTACATAACTATAGCAAATGGACAAAGTCATGGAGGAATACGAGGTCATTTTCTCCTTACCCAAAAATGTTCCTCTACACTATCAGGACAAGCACTCCATTAAGCTCAGCCCCGATGCACTGCTGCCTAATGTTGAAATACCTCATACAACTATACCGACATAATTAACACAATTACTATTTGAGGCAACCAAATTTATTTAATATATCCAACACGTACGCTAGCACGTCCACAACATTCTCGAAAAATCCAATACCAAGTTCAACAGAATTTTCCTCTCATGGAGGAACTTAACGCAATGGGGACCATTTCTTCCTAAGGAGGGAGGAATGAGCCAGGTGGATATTGGTGTCCACCCACCTATTCCATTTTCACCCGCACCATCAGTTCTTTCAATTTTTCAGTTTCAGCACAATTTACTATTTTTAGTTGTATTTTGGGTCATCAACTTCTGGAGCTGTTTTGAGATACTAATGATATAGGTGGATATTGGTTGCCACACACATATTCCATTTGAACCCCCACCATCATTTATTTCAATTTTCCAGTTTCAGCACAACTTACTATTTTTAGCAATTTTTCGAGTCCTGAACTTCTAGAGCCGTTTTGAGTCCCTAAACGACTTTTTTTGGAAAATCGGGAGGAACGTGGGTTTATAAATTACTCACTCAAACTTTTTATTCCTTAGATATATATTTCTAACAAGGTATTGAGCACATCAAATGGAGATCGTAAGCCAAAGTTACGTCCCTCGGAAGATTGACGTACAAATTTACACAAACGGGGCCCATAGCTTTTGCAATTCATCGCATAGGGTTAGGTTTTTGGATGTTTATGGTTTTCTATTATTTCTCAATAACAAATAGGCCTTCAAGAATCATTGTAACATAGTTCAAAGGCTTGTAGCCATCACATATCTTCTGAGAGATAAGCTACCAGTGCCCTATCTAGTTTATTTCCATTTTGTCTATAAGCATATTTCAGTCATCCGTTATTAATGAAATGAAATTTTATTTTCATTGCATCTCTATGTTTATATATATTTCTGCATTTTTTTCTTACCTGCATAAATCTAGATCAAGGGTATCAGAGCGGTTTTCTCTTTCTCTATTTTTCTTTGCATGTCCCTAACAAGGTCGGGATATAAGGAGTTAGGGCTCGATCGAGTTGAAACCTTGCAGGATCAGCCTCACAAACCCCTCCGACCTCACATGATGGAAGAAAATAAAGACGAGGGAGCAGTAGATCCTATCAAAATATTGCTTAAGTAGGCCCTCGAGAAATAGAGATACGCGATGATGGATAACTTCACCCAAATCCTTCAAGGGTTGCGCACTAGAAGCACATCTACATATTGCAGCAACTCTGGATGTGCCACTCGTTTATGGGTACAGGTAAAATTTTAAATTCCTATATTTGAAGGCCAGATATATGTAGACTTCATAGATAGATGGTCAAATTTGCTAGAAGGGTATTTCTCGGTCCATGATTTCTCTGACTGAGAAAATATTATTTTTTCACTCCTCAAAGCTGCCCCCCATGTCAAAGATTGGTGGGAAACCTACTGTGATCAAAAGGACAAGAGGGAAACCTCTTTGTTCTCATCCACACCCACTTGGAATTTGTGCCAAGACAACATCAAGGAAAGAATTACCTTGTGGGGAGCTATGAGGACAAATACATCCAATGGACCATGCTACAAAAGAAAAGGCATCAAGATGTGCACGAACTGGTGAATTTATTCCATACCCTATGCACAAAGTTGGCTATTAAAGATTCATAAAGACATTTGGTGCTCAAGTAATACAACTGTCTCCATAGACACATTCAAGAGGAAATGGAGTTCCTCGAAATTACCACTCTTGGCACAGCATATCGCTATGCCACCAAGATCAAGCATAAATTTAAGTAGAAGAAGTGAGACTTTGGATACGAAAATCTGAAATGAGGGAAAGGTGCCCTCAAACCACATAACAGGGGGGAAATCCAAAGCGGGGTGAATCAAAACTACACCACAAATCCAAACAAGGACACAGGGAAGAGGTGTGAGTTTCATAACAACCCCACTCATAGCACAAAAGAGTGTCAGGCCAAACAGTCGCTGGTGGTCGAACTAAAGGTGCCCGAATTAGATGCATGCTCTAATCTTGAGCTAGAACCAGACAAGGGAGATAAAAAATGGAAACATATCATTGATGTAGACCCCAGTGCCATTATTGCCACCACTAAGCTCCAGAGGGAGGATCCTGAGGATCCATAGGAGGGGGAGTGCCTCTTCCATTCACAGATGTGGGTGAATGATTCTCCACTGGAATTCCTCGTCAATAGAGGAAGCCAAAAGAACCTCATTTTAGTAGAGGTCATGAATCATCTCAGCCTACTAAACATAGCACACCCACAGCCATGTACCATCAGGTGGATTAACCCTGGTAGAGTTATTCGCGTCCGCTAATAGTGTCGCCTTCCATACAACATCAAGTCATTTACAGAAGAGGTATTCTGTGATGTTTCTCCTCTTGATGTAGCTGATGTATTATATGGCCAACCATAATTCTGGAGGTGAAATGTTCCATATGAGTCTAGGCCTTGGTATGTTGTTATTACATTGGGAAATAAATTCTACTGTATACTTGAGGTAGTACTGCCTGTTGCCATCTTCTTAACTATTGCAAAGAAACACAGGAAGATTGACTTCCAAGATAGGAAATTTATTTTCCTTACAACTTGCTCATAGGGAAAGAAGAATATTGTGGCCTCAACCTCAGAAAAGGGCTCACTTGCACTGCTATAGCATATGGGAAAATTTGTGGCGGAATAAGAGGACATTTTCTCCTTACCCACAGAGGTTCATGTACATTGTCAGGACAAGCACTCTATTTATCTGACCCCTCAGCGCACCACCGCATGATGTTTCCATACCTCATTTTACTACACAGATATAATCCACACATGTATAGTCTCAGGTAACCAAATTTATTGAACGTATCCAGTGCATCCGCCAACACATCCGCTAGCACATCCACGACATCCTGGACAAATCCAATACCAAGTTTAGTAGAATTTTCCTCTCATGGAGGAATTAACACAATTGGGACTATTTATTTATAATGAGGGAGGAATGATTCAGATTGATATTGGTAGCCACTCACCTATTCCATTTGGACGTGCACCATCAGTTCTTTCAATTTTTCAGTTTGAACACAACAAAGTATTTTTAGCAGTTTTCTGATTCATGAACTTTCGGAGCCGTTTTGAGGCCATAACGATCTAGGTGGATATTGGTGACCACCCACATATTCCATTTGAACCCCCACCATCTATTCTTTTAGTTTTTCAGTTTCAGCACAACTTACTATTTTTAGCAATTTTTTGGGTCCTGAACTTCTAGAGTCGTTTTGAGGCCCTAAACAACATTTTTAGGAAAACAGAGAGCAACATGGATTATAGGCCAATTTTTCTCACTCAAAATTTGTTGTACTTAGAGATATATTTCTAACAACGTATTGAGCGCGTCAAACGAAGATCGTGTGCCAAATTTATGTCCCTAGGAAGATTGATGCACCAATTTACCCAAACGGGGCAAACAGTTTTGGCACACCATCTCCTAGGGTTAGGTTTTTGGATTTTTAGGGTTTTATATCGTTTCTAAACAATCAATAGGCCTTCAAGGCTCATTTTAACACAGTTCAAAGGCCTGTAGTCATCACATATCTTCTCATAGATAAGCTATGAGCGCCTTAGGTAGCTTATTTCCATTATGTCTGTAAGCATATTTCAGTCATCTACTGTTAATGAAATGAAGTTTTATTTCCACTGCATCTATATGTTTATGTCTATTTCCATAATTTATTGTGTTCCTTCATAAATTTGGATCATTTGACCCCGATTCCGCTTCTAAAAATTTCCTAAATTCCTGTTGAAGTTCTAATCTTTACTTCCACCTATACACCCTATGCACAACTGCTCTCAAATTCCTCAGAGCACCAACTTCCTGCATTCTGTGCCAAAGCTTATGCCTAGGAACTATGTCAAAGGATTTTCTGAAATCAAAAAAGAAACAAAATACTTTTTCCTTTTTATCCCAAGCTCTCTCAATGATGTGCCTTAAAGTTATACCATGATCAACTGTGGAATGTTTAAGTGTACAACTTGCTTGTCCTTTAACACATCTATCTCTTTCTTTTTCCCACTTTCTGATTTTATTTTTTAGCATTCTTCCAAATATATTTTCAACCAAGGAGTGTATCATTATGGTCATATAGTTGGAGGGCTATTCACATCAACACTCTTGAAAAGATATGTTAAAAAACTAGTTGTCCAATCAGTGGGAAAGCATTGTTGTATGATGATGTTGAAAAATGTTTAAATGTGAGGTGAAAGAAATTTTAAGCCCCACTTTAGACTCTCCTTGGAGTTCAAATACATCTTTTCATTTCCAATGCCTAACTTCTTGATTCCCATATCTACCTCTTGCACTTTGAAGAGTTTTTTATCAATGTCGACCAAAGGAGGAGGGTCAACTTTGGGATCCTGCTCATAAATTTGTCTTCCATAGTCAAACCATTTAGAAGTTGTAATATTTTTTGAGTTTTCATATTTATTAGTTGAAGCTCCTTCCAAAATCATTTGGAGTTATTTTTTCTAAGGAATATTAGTTCTTCTCTGCTTGAATCCATGAAATCGGTCTTTGTATTTCTTAATATCAGTTTAGAAAACCATCTTCATTAATTAACTAGCCTAGATCCATATTAATCCGAGATATATCAAGCGCTCAAAGGGATCTAATCCATATAGGTGACACCTCTTTTTTGAGTGTGAGACTTGATGAACGGATTGCACCTTCAAAGATTTGGTCCCTCTCAACCCTTGATAGATCGAGTGTTAATATGGATCTAGGATGGTTATATAACACTATATTATACCTATATTTGCATCTATGTGTATCTTTCTTATTCCCTCTATCTCACTCCACAAACATACATACTCTATTTCTCTACAACTATCTCTCTCTGTCTCTCTCCCTCCTTCTCTCCCTCACTCTGTCTTCCCATTTTATGTCTCTCTCTCCCTTCCCCTTCTCTCTCTTTCTCCCTTCCCCATTGTTCTCCTGTCTCACTCTCTCTCCATTTTTGCCTTGTCACTCTCTTTCTCTCTCTCCACTTTTCTCCCTCTATGTATTTCTTTTTGCATTCTCTCTCTTGAGTCATCTCTCTATTCCTTCATCTCTCTCCCTTTCTCTCCCACCTCCCTTTCTATCTCCCCCATCTCTCTTTCTCTTACTTCCCTCCAACTCTCTCTCTCTCTCTCTCCAAACTTTTCAATATCTCCCTCCCTCTCTTAATCTCTCTCCCCCCTTGATATTTTTTTGTCCTTCTCTCTCTTCCCCTTCTCTCCATATATCTCTCATGTCTTCTTTTGTGTCTTATCTCCTCTCCTTTCTCTCCATTTCTCCCTTTTCAATCCCTCTTTCTCTCTATGTATATTTTCTTTCAGCGCTCTCTTTCCAATATTATGGAACTATATTATATTAAGATTCACACTTGACACCAAATTCTAAACATCTACATATTTTCTTTGGATGGTTTCAGTGGTTGTTGCCTCTATTGCATTTATTGTGGCTTCCATGTGTCTCACAGTTTGTTGTGAGAATACTGAGATAAGGGAGAAACCCTAAGAATTTACCACTTATCATCCAAACCAAGAGATTTATGCACTGATACAAAAAATATTGATGAAGCCATTACAAGGGTGAAGGAAATGGGAGCTCCCTTGACCTCAAGTTCGAGTAAACGAGAAGGATAATGTTTTGGCTCTATCATAGAGGACATAATGAACATGGTAGATATGATCAGATGAATCACAAGTGAAATTGTAAACCTATTGGACTCCATTTAATGTGAATTTTAGATTACCTCGAAGATTCGATGTCGATATTTGAAAAGGGAAAAAAAAAAACCTTGCAAACACTGAAACACCTAGGATCGATCCTGAAGGAATACCTCGAACATTGGAGATATAAGAACATGGGTAAATAGTTTTAGTATTCTCATATTCTTTGGCTTATGTAATATATAGATAGTAGGGATTTTAACAGAGGCTTTCCCTAGGAAAACATTTTTCTTGTGAAATTAAAATTCATTCGCTTTCATGTTTTTTGATTTCAGGATCTAAATTGGTTTCCAAAATTGTTAGATTATATTTAGGTATAATGTTTTATGATATTACAATTATAATTTGAATATACATGGTACTAAAATAGGAATTAGTCTAGAATATAAAAATACAATTTTGTTTTGTGTAGGTGAACGAATTTGCAGGTCTACATCTCATGGCTGGAAACAGGATCAGGATGTATTTATCTTGATTGGGACTCGAATATGCCCTTGACGGTAGTTCAAATTACGTACCTTGGAGGGAAAAAATGGAATTAGTTTTGGAAGACAATGAGCTAAAGGAATTAATAGACAATGATATTCCTAAGCATTAAACAATAGATTTTCAAGATCTAGTTTCATGGAAGAAGAAGATATAAAATGCAAGAAGGATTCTATTGGAAAGTGTTCGAGACAATATTGTCTCAAACCTCCATGAAAAGGAAAATACATATGGAAGGAAGCGTATTATAGAGTCTTACATATTGATGAATGATGCTAGAAAATATGTGGGAACACCCACATCATAGTGCAGGTAGAGAAGGTCCCATGATAAATACACTCGCTACATGAATCTTAGGAGAGAGAGTGTAGAGACTAAACCGTCATCATTCGAGGATGTATTGGACCAACTAGTATGGGCTGATTCCATAGTTCAGGAGGTGACTCCATTATTAGAAACAATGGATTGAAAGTTGTCCCAAAACTGAAGGACAATTTGGTTGTCGGATCCAATGGATCTACAAGGTGAAGGAAGCACCAGATGGGAGGGTGGAGAAATACAAGGCTAGATTTGTGGTGAAGGGTTCTATCGGGTACAACGAGTAGATTACAAGGATACCTTTGCATTAGTATAAAGGTACTCTTCAATTAGATCTATTCTTGCACTTTCAATGCAGATGAGATGGAATATACATCTCATGCATGTAAAGAAAAAATTCCTCAATGGATTGATTAAGGAAGAGGTGTACATAGATCAGGTGGAAGGATTTTATGATAGAATCGCATGTGTGCATACTCAAGTGAGTGTTGTATGGAGTGAAACAAGCACCACATGCTTGGTACATTAAGATAGAAAACTATTTCATTGGGTTGGGCTTCACCAAAAGTGAAGCAAATGCAGAACTTTACCATATTATTGTTGAAGGTGAAAATGTTATCATTTTATTATATAATGGTGTTCAGAACTTCTGGAAACTTGTGTATTTTTCTCAAAAGGCATGAAGTTTTGGTTGAAAATTCAACCATTTTCAAGGGAAAGAAGATTAACTGATGATAGGAATAGTGCTTGACCATAAAATATATATAGGGAATGGAAAAATTAGTCATTAGAGAATTGGAGATGAAAGGGAACGTTGAGACATTCGACTAGAAAAAGAAACAAATTATTATTGGAGATATTGAAGGATTTTATAAAGAATTAAATAAATAGATTTTTCTTAAAACTATTTGCACACAATTCGATAAAAGGGGGATAAAATGGAATTAACCTTTGGAATTAATTAATTTTATATAAAAGTTGAATAAAAAAAGAATTAAACCAAGTTAGAAAAATGAAAAGTTTGACTAAATTAAATAATTAAATAAAACATTCACTAAAATGTTTGTTATTGGAGTATTCATTGATTATTAGTTAACTAAGGTAAGAAGAATAGACATAAATAGTTACTCAAATTAAAATTATAATAAAATAAATTTAGAATTAAAAATTACGTAATCTTTGATAAAAGTTCAAAAAATGAGGTAAACAATAAAATGAGAATTATAAATATATGTATTAACAAAGGATTTTGTTAATATAGGCAGTAATCTCTAAAGTAAGATGAAAGGAAGTAATATATTAAATTTTTGATGTAAAGTAAGTTGAATTTAAAATTTTTGATGTAGAGTTTGTTGAAAGTAAAGATTTTTAATCGGTAAAGGAAATCAATAGAATTTAGATTATTGAAAAAGGGGGAAGGATTTTTCATTAGGAAAAATAGTAAACAAAAATATAGAAATATAGAAATATAAATATAAAAATATTAATTAAGGGAAGAATTCTATAAGGTAATGTGGAAGGAATATTGTTAAGGGGAAGGGAATATTAGGGAGAGTTGTATTTTGACTTATAAGAACCATGCTTAAATAATAAGAAATAGGTAGTGGGTTGCGAGGAGTAGCTTAAGTGATAACCATCATTATGATTAAAATTGTTTATAGGATGCTTTTTGATTTCGAGGGCTTCTCTAATGATCCAGTTGGTGTGAAATGGGGAAGAAGCTAAGCTTTTCGTCTTTTCAAAACAAATAAGGTGTTTGGTAGAATGGGAATGTTCAACAATGGCAAATTTTGAAATGCAATTGTGGATGGTATCACCCATGTGTTCTTTTAGTCGGGCTTTGAAGTACCTTCTCATTTGTCCTATATAAGACCTTCTGCAGGATAAGGAGATTTCATAGAATCAGAGACGTGTCATGGGGTCATGTTTATACTTGGTTTTTTTAAATAGCGAGTTGGCGGTTTTATTGGGTTTGAGAAAGGTTTTTATGTTCTTTTAAGAAAGGATCTTACATAATTGATCTGTAACTACTTGAATTCAAGGAAGGGTAACTTTGGCTAAGGGAGGGGTGCACGGGTAGTTTTTAGGGTAGGGATGGAGGCGAGAATGGAAGGCTTTCCTCATATGGGCACTTGAGTGACCATTAGACTTAAGAGCTTTATTGAGATGTGTAATTTCCTTGGGAATGGATTGAGATGAGTAGATTTGAATGGGTAGGGTGACGAAGGCTCTAAAAATGACATATTTATGAGGATTATGGTTGTGGTAATTAGCATGATGATACCTATCAGTGTGGGTCTTCTTTAAAAATACTTGGTGGGTAAGGGAACCATGAGAAAGGCATGAGACGAGGACATCTAAGAATGGAAGGGATAAGTACTCTTCAAAATCCATAGTGACCTCTAGGTGGGGGGAAATTGTATTGAGATGAGAGAGGAATTCATGGAGAAGTATGTTTGGTAGTTTATGGGTAACATTATCTACAACCGGGAATTTTGAGCATGTTGAAATTCTAGAGAGGTTGAGTTTCTCAGAATATTCTAGGAGGTGAAGATTCGGCTTAAGGACATCAAAGAGTGTCTATGTTGAAGTGAATAGGTTTTAATTGACTTGAATTGAATATGGGGCTACTTGAATAGGTTTGATAATAACTTTTTGGTTAGCTTGATCACAAAATTGACTAGGTTCATTAGATGTATCTATTGTTGAAATGAGGAATTTCACTAAGAAAAGGTTGTAGGGTTTTTCGGCCATGTGGGTTTTTTTAGGGTAAATATTGTGTCCTATTTGTGAATTATTATATGTACTGTCATTATGGTTTTATGGTTTAATATCTAAAGTGTAATTTCTTAATGATAAACATGAATTGTTGAAATAAGATCTGCATCATTTTAAGTAATTATTAGTATTTTATCAACTGTACTTGAAAAATCAATAGAGGTGATGTAGATATTTATAATTTAGTTGATGTATATGAAACAAATGTTTCAAATGATTGCAAATTGAATTTATCAACTAATTTTGAACCAAATTCCTTTGGAATAATATACTTTTCATGATAAATATGATGGTCTTATTAATAATGGGACATGGAAGTTGGTGGATGTTATATTTTGAACTAAACCAATTGGATGCAAGTGGGTCTACAAGAAAAGGTACAAATTATATGGCTCACTTGACAAGAAAAAATCAAGACTCATGGAAAAAATATTTTTATAAAAAGAAGGCATTGATTATGATGAGACTTGTTCTCCGATAAAAACCTGAGCCATCATCCACATTCTCTTTTCCTTAACACTAAAAAGTGGATGCAAATTTTTTAAAGTGGATGTGAAGACTTATTTCATGAAAGGATACTTGATAGAGGCAATTATTTCTCAACAGTTCTGTTGTACATGCTATAATGAATGTATATATTCTACTCCAAAGCTAACCTTCAAATCCAAATTTCCCCACAATATTTTTTACAAAAAAATCATAAAAATCCACTAGAAAGTATGCTCAATTATTCTTGAAAATTCCAACAAAATTTTGTAAAGAAAAGCTTCCAAATAGTAACACAGTAAAATAATCCAAAGACTGTGCTTCTAACTAGTTATGTTGACAAGAGAGGATTAGGATCATTGTATAATTCACAAAGTCTCCAACAAGTCGATCTCTTGTAAGAAATTTTTTATGTATTGATCAAGATATAAGGTAAAAATTGAGAGGTATTCAATAATCTCAAAATTATAGTGTCAAGGTTGCAATCCTCTCCAAAATTTTACTCTTTCCAAAAGTCTCCAACCTAGTAGAAGATTTTGAAATAATTCCATATTTCTTCTAAGATGGTTCCATAGGTCTAATGGATGTCCTCCATAGTCCGCAGAACATGACAAGGTCTATGTCCAATATGTTTTAATGTATAGGTCTGAACTAAAGGTTTCATGAGGTTGTAGGACTGTATTCTTATGGAACTATAAAATTTAGGTCTTAGCTACAAGAAGATCTGAAAATGTGCCACCATAGGTCTCCACAGGCCCCACAAATATGAGCTCTTCTTTTGAAACAACTCTAATGATAACATGGCCAAATATAAGCTTATTTTTACAAGCTTAGATTAGGTCTTAACTTCTTATAGACTACAAGACCATGGTTTACACAATGTATAGATCAAGACCCAAACACAAAATATTTGTTAGGTCCCTATATTACTAGTATAGTCCCTCATTGTCGTTAGTGTAACCCCCTTATTGTTATTATTGTACCCTTGTAATCCCCATATTGTTATTATTGTGCCCTTAAATTATTATTGTTAGGTCGGCTAGGATTACATTGTGGCACTACTAGGATTACATTATGGCCCGATGGACTCCTATATATAGAAAGGAGGTTTAATAATTTGAATTATCAATGAATTTTTCATTCATGTAATGTATTGGAGGTTGCCACCTCAAAGTTTCGTATTTATAAAGATTTGATATCTATTTTATTCTCTTTTCAAAGCTGGTTTCACAACATTTGGTATCAGAGATTAGAGATTCTATGGTTTCACTGCTCCAAATTTTTGCTATAACTTTTTTTCTGCGAAGGGTTAGAATTTGAAATTTTTAGAACGTGAAGCCGAAATCATGTGGAACATCATCAAAAAATTTCAGAGCTTGGTTCACAACATTTTCAAAGATATGATCTGTGAAAATTAGGTCATTTTGCAGGCTCCTGAATTTAACCTTAACAGGTCATCATGGTATTTTCGTAATAACTTTTTTTCTACGAAGGTTTAGAAGCTGAAATGTATAGAGTGCAAAGCCACAATCCTAAGAAACATCGTCAAATAATTTCAGATATTGGTTCGAAATATTTTCGGATATATGATCTATGGAAGTTAGGGCTTTTTGAGGCTTATGAATTTCATCTCAAAGAGGTGATCATGGGAAAATCTTCATAGCTCTCTCTCTGAGCATCAGATTGGAATGTTGTAAAAAGTGTCCACAAGTGCACGGACTATAGTTTTAGGTCTATCAATTTCAGAGCTAAAGAAGGAAACAGTGACATGTGGAAATTCATACAATTTTTCTCTAATGAACCAATCCAAAATTGGGTCACTATGGGATATTGGACATAACTTTGCGTTGAAGAATCCAATAATATCAGACCTATGGAATTTGAAAGAAGCTTTAGAGGGATACTACAGGGCTAAATTTTAGATATTGAGGATCAAAAATTATAGAAATAATTCAATTTCAACATTGACCTCCTCAAAAGAAAGTAAAAGGTGTGTATTTTTTTTACGAATTGCATAAGTCTTGTTTGAAGAATCAAGTTGAATTGATTACAAGGGAATATTGTAGAATATATATCAGTATTGGATTCTAAAATGGCCCCTAAAAAGAATTCAACACCCATTAAGCCTTTAGAAAGCTCTACTATGACTCATGAAGATGAAGAATGGCAACAAGACACTTCAAAATTACAAGAGAAAGTGTAATAAATTTTTCTCTCGCAAAGAGCAACAAAAAATGAAATGGAAGTTTGAAGAAAGTCATGGAAAATAAGATGGATGGTTTGAAAAATGGTATGGATTCTAAGATAGATGGCATTGATGCTGGCATGGAATCTAAAATGGAAAACATGAAGAATGATTTAAAAGCAGACATGGAAGCTTTGACAAAGTTGATACAAGAAATGTTTCCTGATGGTGAAAATATAGTAGAGGAAACTCATGATGAGAACAAAATAAATTTTAATCATGATTTCATTAAATCTAATGTTGGCGAGAAGAACCACCATATTCCAAAAAATGGATATGAGGAAGCTTGATGAAAAGGTTCCTGTAACATGGATACTATAGATGGAACAATATTTTGATCTCCATAATGTGAAAAACACACAAAAGCTACACATTGAAACTTTACATTTAGAACAAAATACATTTGTATGGTATTGATGCCTTTGCTCCCGTAAAAAAATTGTCACTTGGTCAATTTTTACGGAGGAAATGATAACACATTATGAGGATACAAAGAGAAACACCTTCTTTAGCCAATTGATAAATCTCAAACAAAAGGGTTTAATGGGGGAGCACATTGAGGACTTCCAAAAATTGAAATAAGGGTAGCTAATATTCTAAAGGAACACAGGATTGATCTCTTCATAGGTACTTTAAAGGATAAAATCCAACATGAAGTTCAAGTTTTGGAACCTGATTCATTAGAGAAGGCATTCAGGAGGGCAAGAAAAATTGAATGTAGAATTATGACGACAAGGAAGCATACCACTCACTTCTATAAAGAGGGAAGTGTTACCACTCCTAGATTTCCACAACATACAAGGTTGACACCACAAAAATTGGTTGAAAAAATAGAAAAAGGGCTTTGCTATAGTTGTGATAGCAGATACGATAAAGGTCATAAGTGTTCTGATAAGAAACTATTTTACATAGATTCTGAAGAGGAAGAAGAAAATGAACAAGAATAGGATATATACCAGGAACCGACCCAAGAAGAGGAAGAAATGAGTTTGACCATATCATGTAATGCATTGGCATGAATTACCACTCCTCAAAATCTCAAGATAGAAGGAAATATCAAGAAGAAAAAGGTAATAGTGTTTATTGATTCAGGTAGTACCCATAATTTTATTCATTGTAAGGTAGCCAAGGAATTGAATTGTTTCATATACCCAGCACTAGAATGTTAAGTGATTTTTGCAAATGGAGGAACTATAAATTGCTCTAGAAAATGTCATAATATCAACCTAACCATGGGGGAATATGTATTTAATAGTCCAATGCTTTCCATTTCTATGGGAGGTGTTGATGTTGTACTAGGAGTACAATGGTTGCAATATTTGGGGACGGAAGATTTTAATTTTAAAGAACTTTTCTTGAATTTTTTTTTGAAAGGAAAGGAAGTCGAATTACGAGGTATTGCAGGGAAGCTGGTAAAGATAATAAGCTCTAATTTCATGACAAATATTCCAAATAAATAACTACAAGGCATAATTTCACAATTATGCTCACTAGAAGTTTCAACATCAAAATCATTTATTTCTGTAGATCTCTAAAATGTCTTGGAAAATCAATTCATTTTTTTTTGAAACTCCAAATGGACTCCCACCTTTTCGTGATCATGATCATGCTATTCATTTGATTCCAGGAAGTGTTCCTCCAAACATTAGGCCTTATAGATAACCTTATGTCCAAAAGAGCGAAATTGAACATATGATTGCAAAAATGTTAGAGGCGGGTATAATTCAACCTAGTAAAAGTTATTTCTCTGCTCCTGTAGTATTGGTACACAAGAAGGATGGATCATGGCGCATGTGTCCAGATTATAGGGAGCTCAATAAGCTCACCATTAAATATAAATTTCCCATTCTTGTGATTGATGAATTACTGGCTAAATTACATGGAGCAATTTATTTTACCAAATTGGATCTTCGTTCAGGGTATCAGAAACTTAGAATGAAGACTGAAGATATTATGAAAACAACATTTCTAACTCATGAGGGTCATTATGAATTTTTTTTCATGCATTTTGGCCTTACCAATGCACCTTCTACATTTCAAGGGTTGATGAATTCCATTTTCAAACCCTTCCTTAGAAAATTTGTGCTAGTATTTTTTGATGATATACTAATCTACAGTAGGTCTAGGAAGGATCATGTTCAACATGTTGACAAGGTGCTCAAATGATTGTAGGAGAAACAATTATATGCAAAAACATGCAAATTATTCTTTGGAGTACAAGAGCTGAAATATTTGGGTCATATTGTATCTGACAAGGGTGTTAAGCTAGACCCTAACAAAATGAAAGCCATTAAGGAATGGAAACTCCCACCAACCATAAAGCAGTTGCAAAGAGTTTTCGGGTTAACAGGGTATTATCGAAAGTTTTTTAAGAATTATGGGAGAAGAGAATCACCTCTATCAACATTATTTAATAATGATGCATTTTCATAGACTCCTAAAGCAACTAAGGCCTTTGAACATCTTAAAGAGGCAATGTGCCTGGCACCAGTCTTAGCTATGCCAGACTTCACAAAAACCTTCATTGTGGAATGTGATGCCTTAGGAAATGGAATTGGTGTTGTTTTAATGAAAGAAGTAAGACCCATTTCTTTTGAAAGTTGTCCAATAAAAGGAAAGTATTTACAAAAACCTATTTATGAGAAGGAAATGTTAGCAATACTGAATGCACTAAGGCAATCGAGAACTTACCTAATGGGAAGAAACGTCAAGGTAAAAACTGATCATGATAGTCTTAAACACTTTTTGGAACAAATAATTTCTTCAAAAGAATAGCAAGAATGGGTCACAAAGCTGTTGGGTTATGACTTTGAAATAATATACAAAAAATGGAAGCTAAATGTTGTTGCATATGCACTCTCAAGAAATAATGAAGAGGTGGAATAATTTCTTTGTGCCATTTCTATTATCTAATTAGATTGGATAATTGAAGAAAGAGATGAATGGAAGAAGGACGAAGAAGTGTGGACACTAATTCAAAAGTTGCAGCAAGATCCTAGTACATTTGATACATTTAGTTGGAAAAGTGGTTCCTTGTGGTACAAAGATTGCTTATATATTTGTAAGAATTCCCAACTAAAACAAAGGATTCTTTTGGAATTTCACACTTCTCCTTTAGGAGGACACTCATGATTTTTAAAAACTTACCACAAGCTGAAGAAATGATTTTTCTGGGATGGCCTTAAATCTGATATTCAAAAGTTTGTGGCAGAATTTTTATTTTACTAGCAGAATAAAGTTGAGACAATTAAGACCACGGGTCTTCTACAACCTTTATCCATTCCAAGTCAACATTGGGAGGAGATTTCATTGGATTTTATCACTGTTTTACCTAAGTCTGAAGGAAAGAGTGTCATCATGGTGGTAGTTGATATACTTACCAAGTATGCACACTTTTGTGCATTATCTCATCCATTTAAAGAAAGTACAGTTGCTACTACATTTATGGACAAAATTCAAAAGCTACATGGAAACCCAAGGGTTATTATGAGCGACATAGATCCCATTATTACTAAAAAAATTTGGATAGAATTATTTTCTTGTTTGGGTACTCAATTAGCTCATAACTCATCTTATCATCCTCAATTCGATGGTCAAATTGAGATAGTAAATAAATGTTTGGAAGGATATCTTCCTTCTTTTGTATCTGATAAACAAACACAATGGGTTAAGTGGTTACCTCTAGCTGAATGGTGGTATAACACTTCCTTCCATACTGCAGCAAAAATGACCCCATTTATGGTACTTTATGGACATCATCGACCATCCATCACATCATATTTAAGAGAAAATTCTAAGGTTCAAGTAGTGGAAGATCACATCAGGCATCAATGAGAAGTTGTCCAACTCTTAAAGGACAACCTAAATTTGGCACAAAATCGAATGAAACAACAGGAAGATCAACAGGAAAATCAAGAATTTTTTATGTATGAGACTGGGTATTTTTACAGCTACAACCATACAAACAACTGTCCCTCAAGAAAGCTAAGAAGGATAATAAATTATCGCCAAAGTACTATGGTTCTTACAAGGTGTTGCAAAATATTGGTAGTATGGCATACAAGTTGGAGCTTCCTGCTTCTTCATGAGTGCATCCAATTTTCCATGTTTCATGCTTAAAGAAGGTTATAAGTGAAAATATTCGAGTTCAAACAATATTGCTAGAACATGACGAGGAAGGAAAAACCATATTGGAACATGAAGAAGTCATGGAAACAAGAACTCGATAGCTATGAAATCGATCAATTTTAGAGTATCTCATCAAGTGGAAGAACTTACCCACTGAAGATTCTACATGGAAGGACAAAAATTTTATAGAGAAGCACCCAGAGCTACACAAGCATTGAGGACAACACTATTTTGAAGGAGAGGGGCATATTAGGTCCCTATATTACTAGTATACTCCATTATTATTGTTAGTGTAACCCACTTATTGTTATTATTGTACCCTTGTAACCCCCATATTGTTATTATTGTGCCCTTAAATTATTATTTTTAGGTCGGCTAGGATTACATTATGGCCCTATGGACTCCTCTATATGGAAAGGAGGTTTTGTAATTTGAATCATCAAAGAATTGTTCAGTCATGTAATGTATTGGAGGTTCCCCCCTTGAAGTGCCTTATTTCTAAGGTGTTGATATCTCTTTTACTCTCCTTTTGGAGCTGGTTTCACAAAAATATTAACTAAATTTCATCCTTTCTATATCCTCTTCTTTCATATATGAGTCTGACTATGTATTTATACTTTTTTTCATATGTGAAAGGAAATTTTATGGACTATTGAGCCAACCTTTGTATTAAATATGACTATGAAATGTTTATTTTATGTGGAATAATATTAGAAGGAATTGCCTTGGCACACGACATTTCTTCAAGAACAACATGGTAGTAAAAAAACATGAGTATACCCACTAATGAATTATGTTCTCTTCAGTTTACATAATTTAGACTCATAGTCATGGTTATTGCAGCAAAACATAAATCATACTTCAAGCATTGCTCCTTATCGTTCTATGAGCTTGTATCATTATGAAAAGGATAAAGACCATATAGAACAATTCTCTTCACTATATTTATAGTGACTAATTCCTTGCAAGCACCAAGAGGCACCAATTTTAAACATCCATTTCAAGGATTATTAGACTCCAATAGTTTATTAGGTCTGCCATCAATAGGGAATTCACAAATAGGTCTCATAGAATTAAAACTACAAACACCATAAACACCACTGGTTACAAAATAATCACACTGATTTTCCACAATTTGCAATCCAAATTTCTAATCTACTTTAGCTTCTTCAAGTTTTGTTTTGTTTCCTATGTGTAGAGCCCTCAATTCAATTCCATGTGCATAATATAATTGTATAATAGAATTCATATTTCTGGGGAGCCTTTCCAATCAACCCTAGTAGAGATAAAACGTATTGAATGAAATTATTTAGGTATATAAAATCATAAAATATATCCCTTTTCCATTTTTACCATTAAAAACTTATGATTATACCACTAATTTCTAGGGTTTGATACATAGGGATTTTTCTAAGAACCTAGGGTTTTGTCACGATCATATAATTTTTTATTTAGAGAATATTAGAGATTGCTTCAACTAAGGCTTCTTCAACAATGTTTCCTCATTGACATCAATGATAACTTTATCCAACACGAATTTATATATCATGAATTTGATATTGCCAAGCCAAATATTGAATGGAGGATCCATATCTTTTATGAATACATAAAATCTCCTTTTAAAGCACAACATCTCCCTAATGAAGTTCCAACCACCACAAAATACTTTAATTTGATCATTATAATGAGGTTGGAAAGATAAGAATGATAGGGTCAATCACACACCCTCGAGGTTTTTGATTTTTGTAGTTATGGTCATTGTTGATAATTTATATTTTATCCCTTGAAATACATAATGTAATTGTGAGACATGTTATTCATGTAGTTTTCATTGATTAGCCCTTGAAATAATTAATATGAGACACATGCTTAATGTGTGATTTAAAAGAGAAAATTTCAAAATTTGAATTTTGAATTTTTGGATCAATTCATGAATTCGTCCTGAGTGAAGAGACAAATCCATTTGGATAGAGATACCACTATATATTGAGAAATATACCTCCTCCTCAAGGTACCATTAGACCTCGCACAAGAAAAGACAATTTCTTTGAATATAATCTAAGGAGAAGAAGAACAAAGGACAAGAAGGATGAATTCATCTCTAACTTCTATCTCTCTAGACCTCATACTTGTAAACTTATTTTTGCACAGTTTTTGAGTAACATTCTAGATATGCTGAAAATTTGGGCATGCGGAAATTATAGGGAGGTATAGTTTATCGGAATATTCTGGGACGTCAAAATTTGAACATCATAGAGGGTCAATTTTAAAGGGAAGAATTTTGAATTTACTTGAGTTGAATAGAGGGATACTTGAACATGTTTGGTCATAATTTATTGGTTAGCTTGACCTCATAATTGACTTGCTGCATTAGATGTATATCTTGTTGAAATGAAGAATTTCACTAAGAAAACTATTTTTGGGTTTCCCCCCCAAAAGGGTTTTTTGAGGGTAAATATTGTGTTATGTTTGTGCATTGTGATATATAATATCATTTTGGTTATATGGTTGAATATATAGATTGTAATTTATTAATGATAAACATGAATTTTTAAAAAAAGATATACATCATTTGAAGTAATCATTAGTATTTCAAAAGTTTGTTATTGTATCAACTGTGCTTGAAAAATCAATAGAGGTTATGTAGATATCTATAATTTCGTTGATGTAGATGAAACAAATGTTTCAAATGATTTATAATTGAATTTATCAACTAATTTTGAACCAACTTCGTTTGAAATAAGACAGTTCTAGTTATAATTATGGGATTGTGGAGAAATACAAGGCTAGATTTGTGGAGAAGGGGTTCTCTAAAGTAAAATGAGTAGATTACAAGGACACCTTTTCTCTATTATAAAGGTACTCTTCAATTAGATCTATTATTTCACTTTGAATGTAGATGAGATGGAATATACATCTCTTGGATGTAAAGACAACATTCCTCAATGGATTGATTAAGGAAGAGGTGTACATATATCAGCCGGAAGGATTTGAGACCTTCGACAGAGAGTCGCATGTCTGCATACTCAAGCGAGTGTTGTATGCAGTGAAACAAGCACCACATGCTTGCTACATGAATATTGAAAACTATTTCATCAGGTTGGGCTTCACCAAAAGTGAAGCAGATGCAAACCTTTACCATATTGTGGTTGAAGGTGAAAATTTATCGTAGTATTATATAATGGTGTTCAGTGCTTATTGAAACCTCAAAAGGCATGAATTTTCAATTGAAAATTCAACCATATTCAGGGGAGAAACCTCAAAAGGCGTGAATTTTCGATTGAAAATTCAACCATCTTGAGGGGAAAGAAGCTTAGCTGATGATAGGAATAGTGCTTGACCATTAGATATATATAGGGAATGGAAAAATTAGTTGTTAGAGAATTGGAGACCAAAGGGAATGTTGAGACATTTGACTACAAAAGAAAACTAATTATTATTGGAGATATTTGGGGATTTTATAAAGAATTAAATAAATAGATTTTTCTTAAAATTATTTGCAGACAATTCAATAAAATGGGATAAAATGGAATTAACCTTTGGAACTAATTAATTTTGTATAAATGTTGAATAAAAAAATAATTAAACAGGTTAGAAAAATGAAAAGTTTGACTAAATTAAATAATTAAATAAAAAAATCACTAAAATGTTTGTTATTGGAGCAATCATTGATTATTAGTTAACTAAGGTAAGAAGAATGGAAATAAATAGTTACTCAAATCAAAATTAGAATAACATAAACTTAGAATTAAAAATTACATAATCTTTGATAGAAGTTCAAAAAAGGAGGTAAACAATAAAATGAGAATTATAAATATATGTATTAAGAAAGGGTTTTGTTAATATAGGCGGAAATCTCTAAATTAAGATCAAAGGAGGTAATATATTAAATTTTTGATGTAAAGTAAGTTGAATCTAAAATTTTTTATGTATATTTTGTTGAAAGTAAACATTTTTAATCAATACAGGAAAACAATAGAATTTAGATTATTGAAAAGGGGGAAGGATTTTTCATTAGGAAAAATAGTAAGCAAAAATATAGAAATATAGAAATATAAATATAAAAATATTAATTAAGGGAATAATTCTCTAAGGTAATGGGGAAGGAGTATTGTTAAGGGGAAGGGAAGATTAAGGAGAGTTGGATTTTGAATTATAGGAACCATGCTTAAATGATAAGAAATAGGTGGTGGGTTGTGAGGACTAGCTTAAATGATAACCATCATTATGATTAAAATTGTTTATAGGATTCTCTCTGATTTCGAGGGCTTATGTAATGACGAGATTGGTGTGAAATGGGGCAGATGTTAAGATTTTGGTCTTGTCAAAACAAATAAGGTGTTTGGTAGAATGGGAGTGTTCAACAATGGCAGATTTTGAAGTGCAGTTGTGGATGGTATCACCCATCTGTTCTTTTATTCGGGCTTTGAAGGACCTTCTAGTTTGTCCTATGTAAGACCTTTTGTAGGATAAGGACATTTCATAGACTCTGAGACGTGTCATAGGATCATGTTTATCCTTGGTTGTTCTAAAGAGTGGGTTGGTGTTTTTATAGGGATTGAGAAAGGGTTTTATGTTCTTTTAAGAAAGGATCTTACATAATTGATCGGTAACTACTTGAATTTAAGGAAAGATAACTTTGGCTAAGGGAGGGGTGCACGGGTAGTTTTTAGGGTAGGGATGGAGGTGAGAATGGATGGCTCTACTCATATGGGCATTTGAGTGACCATTAGACTTAAGAGCTTTATTGAGATGTGTTATTTCATTTCGAAGGGATTGGGAGGAGTAGAATTGAATGGGTAGAGTGATGAAGGCTTTAAGAATGGAATATTTATGAGGATTATGGTTGCGATAATTAGCATGTTGATACCTATCAGTGTGGGTCTTCTTTCAAAATATTTGGTGGGTAAGGGATACGTGAGAAATGCATGAGATGAGGACATCTAGGAATGCAAAGGATAAGTACTCTTCAAGATCCATAATGAACACGAGGTGGGGGGAAATTTTATTGAGATGAGAGAGGAATTCACATAGAAGTATGCTGGGTAGTTTATCGGCAACATTCTCTACAACCCGGAATTTTGGGCATGCTGAAATCATAGGGAGGCCTCAGAATATTCTATGAGGTCTAGATTCAGCTTAAGGACATCAAAGAGGGCCTATGTTCAAGTGAATAAGTTTGAATTGACTTGAATTAAATATGGATATACTTGAATAGGTTTGATTATAACTTTTTGGTTAGTTTGATCACAAAGTTGACTAGGTTAATTAAATGTATCTATTGTTGGGTTTCGACCAAGTGGGTTTTTATAGGGTAAATATTGTGTCCTCTTTGTGAATTATGATATGTACTGTCATTGTAGTTTTATGGTTGAATATATAAAGGGTAATTTCTTAATGATAATCATGAATTGTTGAAATAAGATCTACATCATTTTAAGTAATTATTAGTATTTTATCAACTGTACTTGAAAAATAAGTAGAGGTGATCTAGATATTTATAATTTAGTTGATGTATATGTAACAAATATTTCAAATGATTTCAAATTGAATGTATCAACTAATTTTGAACCAATTTCCTTTGGAATAATATACTTTTCGTGATAAATATGATGATCTTATTAATAATGGGACATGGAAGTTGTTGGATGCTATATTTATAACTAAAACAATTTGATGCAAGTGGGTCTACAAGAAAAGGTACAAATTATATGGCTCACTTGACAAGCACAAATCAAGGGTCATGGAAAAAATATTTTCACACAAAGAAGGCATTGGTTATGATGAGACTTGTTCTCCGATAACAACCTGAGACATCATCACATTCTCTTTTCCTTAAGACTAAAAAATGGATGGAAATTTAGTAACCTGGATGTGAAGACTACTTTCATGAAAGGATACTTGATAGAGGTGGTTATTTCCCCACAAGATTTTTTTTTTTAAATCATCAAAATCCCTTAGAAAGTATGCTCAATTATTCTTGAAACTTCCACCAAAAATTTATAAAGAAAAGCTTCCAAATGGTAACACGGTTAAATAATCCAAAGTCTATGCTTCTAACTAGTTATGTTGACAAGAGAAGATTGGGATCATTGTATAATTCACAAAGTCTCCAACAAGTCGATCTCTTGTAATAATTTTTTTATGTATTGATCAAGATATTAGGTACAAATTGAGAGGTATTCAACAATATGAAAATTATAGTGTCAAGGTTGCAATCCTCTCAAAAATTTTACTCTTTCCAAAATTTTCCAACGTAGTAGAAGATTTTGAAATAATTCCATATGTCTTCTAAGATGGTTCCATAGGTTGAATTGATGTCCTCCACACTCTGCAGAACATGAAAAGGATGAGGTCTAATATATTTCAATATATAAGTCTGAACTGCAGGTTTGAGGAGGCTGTAAGACTATATTCCTACAGAACTATAAACTCTAGGTCTCAGCTATAAGAAGATCCGAAAAAGGTGCCACGATAGGTCTCCACAGGTCCCAAAAATATGAGCTCTACTTTTGACACAACTCTAATGATAACATGTCCAAATATAATCCTATGTTTACAAGTTTAGATTAGGTCTTAACTTATTATAAACTACAGGACCGTGGTTTACACAATGTATAGATCAAGACCCAAACACAAAATATTCACTAAATTTCATCCTTTCTATATCCTCTTCTTTCATATATGAGTCTGACTATGTATTTATACTTGTTTTCATATGTGAAAGGAAATTTGATGGACTATTGAGCCAACCTTTGTATTAAAGTTGAATATGAATTGTTTATTTTATGTGGAATAATATGAGAAGGAATAGCCTTTGGCACAAGACATTTCTTCAAGAACAACATCGTAGTAAAAAAACATAAGTATATCCACTAATGAATTATGTTCTCTTCAGTTTACATAATTTAGACTCATATTCATGGTTGTTGTAGCAACACATAAATCATACTTCAAGCATTTCTCCTTACAGTTCTGAGAGCCTTTATAATTATGAGAAGGATAAAGACCATATAGAACAATTCTCTTCACTATATGTATAGTGACTCTTTCCTTTCAAGCACCAAGCGGCACCAATTTTAAACATCAATTTCAAGGATTATTAGACTCCAATAGTTTATTAGGTCTACCATCAATAGGGAAATCACAAATAGGTCTCATAGAATTAAAACTACAAACACCATAAACACCACAGGTTTAAAAAAAAATCACATTGATTCTCCAAAACTTGCAATCCAAATTTCTAATGTAATTTAGCTTCTTCATGTTTTATTTTGTTTCCTATGTGAAAATCCCTCATTCAATTCCATGTGTATAACATAATTGTATAATATAATTCGTAGTTTTTGGAATAATTTCCAATCAACCCTAGTGGAGATAAAACGAATTGAATGCAAGTATTTAGGTATATCAAATCATAAAATAGATCTCTTTTTGATTTTTACCATGTAAAACTTATGATTATACCACTAATTTGTAGAGTTTGATACATAGGGATTTTTCTAAGAACCGAGGGTTTTATCACCATCATATAATTTTTTTATTTAGAGAATATTAGAGCTTTCTTAGACTAAGGCTTCTGGAACAATGTTTCTTTATTGACATCAATAATAACTTTATCCAACACATATTTAGATATTATGAATTTGATATTGCAATCCCAAATATTGAATGGAGGATCCATATCTTTTATGAATACTAAAATCTCCTTTTAGAGCACAATATCTCCGTCATGAAGTTCCAACCACGACATAATACTTTAATTTGTTCATTATAATGAGGTTGGAAAGATGAGAACCACAGGTTCAATCACACACCATGGAGGTTGTTGATTTCTGTAGTTATGGTCATGCTTGATAATTTATATTTTATCCCTTGAAATACATAATGTAATTGTGAGACATGTTATTCATGTAGTTTTCTTTGATTATCCCTTGAAATAATTATTAGCAGCCTAGATCCATCTTACTTTGGATCTAACATGCGTCGAGAGGGATCAAATCTCTCGAGGTGCAAACCTATTTTTTGAGTGCAAAAATTGAGGAAAGTTTTTCACCTCGAGAGATTTGATCCCTCTCAGCGCATGATAGATCCACAATAAGATGGATCTAGGCTGGTTCCAGTTGGAGCCATCAACGTCACATTTTTCAGATTATTAAAATTTTTCTATATTTTTGAGATGTACATCATAATTTGAAATTTTGAAGATTAGAAATACAAATTATAACAAATTTTAGAACACTATTTTGAATACTGAACCACGTACTAATCGTAGAAATCAACATCTACACTATTCAATTACTTAAATATTTTTCTAGAACTATTGTACTAAAAATCATACTTTTCTCTCTTGCTCTTCGATATTAATAGGTTGAATTACTAAAACATAAAAATAAATGTACATTGTCAATAATTTTTCCTGCTTACAGTAAAATTAATGCACAATGTTAATCCAATCATTTTAAAATTAATGTACCATCAATGTACATCCAATTACATTAAATCAAAAATCAATGTTTACACTGAAATCAATGCATCTAGTGGGAGTAGTCAAATATACTTAGAAATCAACATCTACTCTAAAATTAATGCATCTAGTGCAAGGAATCGAATAGGATAAAAAATCGTCATCTACACTGAAATCAATGCATTTATTGCGAGAAAACATATAGGATTAGCAATCATCTACATTGAAATCAATGCGTATAGTGAAAGAAATTAAATATAATTATAAATAAACATATACACTAAAATCGATGCATCTAGTGCTAATAATCAAAATGGATTAGAAATCTCCATCTACACTGAAGTCAATTCATCTAGCGCATGAAATCTTCTGCCCTCTCTCCCCCCTCAAAGTACATCTTTGTTTCCTTCCCTCTATCCACTCTCTCACATCCTCCCTTTCCTTCCTATCTCTCCATTTCTCTCCTACATCTCTATCACTCTCTCTCTTCACCCTCCAACTCTGTTATTATATCCCTACCTCTCTCCTTCTCTCATCCCTTCTCTTCATATCTCATTCTTTGTCTCTTTATCTCATCCGAAAACATACACACTCTCTCTCCATCTCTCCCTTATCATTCTCTCTCTCTCTCTCTCTCTATATATATATATATATATATATATTCCTTCCAATTTTCTCTCTTCCCCCATCACTCTCTTCCTCTCTCTTGTCCTTCATCTCCCTCCAATTCTCTTTCTTGCTCTCTCTCTCTCTCTCTCTCTCTCTCAACATCTACACTAAAATCAATGCATATAGTGCAAGAAATCAAATAGGATTAGAAATCACCATCCACAATGAAATCAATGCATCTAGTGAAATAAATCGTCTTCCCTCTCTCCCCCCTCCAAATCCATCTCTCTTTCCCTCCCTCTCTCCACTCTCTCACATCCTCCCTTTCTTCCTTCCCTTTTCTCCCTTTCTCTCCCATGTCTATATCTCTCGCTTTCCCTCTCTCTCTCCCTCTCTCCACCCTCCAACTCTGTCAATATATCCCTCGCTCTCTCCTTCTCCCCCCATTCCCTCCATCTCTCCTTTTTCTCTTTATCTCACCCCAAAACATACACATGCTCTCTCTATTTCTCCCTTTTCATTCCCTCTCTCTCTCCACTTCTCGCTCTCTATGTATTTATTCTTCCCTTCAACTCCATCTCTCTATCCCTCCCTCTCCTCCTATCTCCCTCCCTCTCTTCTCCTCTCTCTCCCTTCCTCTCCTACCTCACTCTCTCTTCCCCCATCTCTCTCTTTTCCCTCTAATCCTCTCTCTTCCCCCATCTCTCTCTCTCTCTCTCTCTCTCTCTCTCTCTCTACCCTCCAATCCTCTCACTATCTCCATCCCTCTCTTCTCCTCTTCCGCCCCCTCCATATTTATGTCTCCCTCTTCCTTGCGTACCCTTTTCTACCTCTCTCACTCCTCTCCCTCTCTCTATTCATTCCTCCTCTCCCCTCTCCTTGATTTTATCCCCATCTCTCCCTTCTCACTCCCTCTATGTCTTCACCTCTATCACTCTATGTCTTTGTTCTTCCCTTCCATATATATCTAGAGTTAATATATATCATGATACATTAATGTTTATAATAATATAGAAAATTTAATATTGTATTAATCCAAATTTATTAAATATAATAATATTAATATGAATATTAGATTTAGTATTATTATTATTATTATTAATATTTTGATATTAATATTAGGGATAATAATGGTTTTTTTTGGCATGATATTAATAATAATTTGGCCCATAATATTTGACCTATATGATTCACCTAAATAAAACATATTTTTTGAGTGTTGGTAAATATAAAGAGATTTATAGAGTAAATATAAAAAAATTGGTTTTATTTATTTACCATACCTCTTTTATTTACAATGGTATTTGGCCCATAGACTTGGTATATAATTGGATGTTGATTTATAATGATATTTGATATGTTTTTATAAATTTATCATGCCACTTTATACCTCTTTTATATTGATTTATTTATTTACCATAGCTCTTTTATAAATATGCTATTTATCCCATGGTATTAATAATAATATGGCCCATGGTATTTGGCATATAGGCTTCACCTAAATAATTTTTTTTTTTTGAATTATTGTAAATATAAAGATGTTTATGGAGTAAATATAAAAAGAGGCTTTATTTATTTAGTGGAAGTAGCTAAATATAATTAGAAATCAATATCTCGTCTGTCTATCAGCTTCTATCCTCCAGCGGTTCTCAATTTTAGTCGAAAGAGGTCCATTTGTGCTCTAAATGATTTATACATACATAAACATATTATTCCCATATCTAGAATTATAAAATGATCATATGTCGGATACTAAGATGCCTAAAATCCAATCTACTTTATTGGCAGTGTGGTGGGATTGAACTTCGACTTCGTGGTATTTAATCTCACAAAGCATTCCACTTATCTCATATACAACGCATCCTTATTCTTCAGTCCCATAGTGCAGCGCCGGTATCATGAAAAATATGGCTACAATGAGGTCAGTAGAGTATATGTATTAACTAGTTTTCCATCCGATTAGAGTTATTCTTTGTTAACAATTTTATTATAAGGGTTCACATTCTCTAAATATTCAGACATTTACATTTGTGCAAAAGCTTGTTGATCGCCAAATTGAATCCTAATATGGCATATTTCCGTCTTTTACCTGATACTAAGACTAAACATCGAGATAAATTATCATAAAATACAGTATGCCTATTTAAAAAGAAATACACTGAATAGGAGTCTTTCCATTCAATTACTCAAAAATCTCGCTACATGCTTGGCTGAATAATGTTTGACACGAAACATTTTTAAACTGTGATCCCTTGCTCACAATATTCGAGCAAGCTTCTGCTAGGATGAGTTAGGTTTTCTTATGAAAGCGCGGGGATTTTCATCTCAATGGCGTCTCTCCTTCGATTTATATCTGCTAATGCATTTTATCTGCATTGTTGTGTCTTCATCTATAGAGAGAGAGGGATGTAGGAGAGGAAGAAACTCACAAAGTTAACATTTCCAGTTCAAAATTTACTCTTCCAGTAACACAAATATAAGTGGAATGAAGTCAAGTTTCAATTTTTATACATTACCTGAGTGAACTCCAGCTCGGGAGCTTACAGTTCGAAATGCCGCAGAAATGCTTGAAGCTTGGAATTAGAGCCGTGAATTGGAGTTGAGTTACACCCCAGAAATGCTTGAAGCTTTGAATTAGAGCTATGAATTAGAGCTGAGTTGTTTAAAAAAAAAAATTGTTTATTTATACGATTGTTAGAATTTAATTGTTAAGCTTACAAATTTTTATTTTTTATTTTTTATTTTAATTTGAAATTTAAGCCGACCTTGAGGACGTGACCCACCTGACATCGGGGTCATACTGGGCTGTAGATGCGCCTCTTGGCTTAAGATGCAAGTTTGGATTAAGATATAATATTGGCCTAAGACAAGGCTCACCTTAACTCCATCTACCAAGTGTCAAGAGGGATCAATATCTCTTTTCACTCTAAATGAAGTTTGTATTTCAAAAGATTTGACTCCACTTTAGGTTTGGTAGATATAAATTTAATAGTTTTAGTATTAATTATAAATAATTATAATTAATTATAATTATAATAATAACTATTAACTATTAATTTATTTTTATTTTTATCTAATTTGACGAAGCGGAAATGTTTTATTCATAACTATCCAAATTAAGTGTTCTATTTTATGTCATTTAAATTTTTTTTTTCTTTTTTTTATCTTGACTGAGTAAATGTTTGCATGACATTACAACATCTCTACATATAAGGTGTATCCAAATATTTAACTTTTTATTATTTTTTAAATGAGCCAACATGTAAATGTTTACAAACATTTTCACCACTACACAATCTCCTACATTCCTGTTTTATTTTAGATTTACTCTAAAAAAGGTTATGAGAATAGATTACCAACCTAGATCCATTTTAACTAGGGATCTATCTACCAGGCTGAGAGGGATCAAATATATTTTCACTCAAAAAGAAGTTTGCTTATGAAGCGATTTGATCCCTCTTGGAACTTGGTAGACATGGAGTTAAGATGAATCCAAGTTGGTTCAATTGCCCCCTTTAAATAGGCTACATTCCATATGAATACCATGGATCAATACCACTGGATGCTAATTTTATTTTAATTATTATTTTATTTTTATAGGGTTTTATTTATTTATTTATTAAATTTTAACCATATTAAATGTTTAAATTACATTGTTTACATTATCATTATTATTATTATTATTATTATTTTCTTGTAATTTGACTTAGTGATAATTTTAACATTACAATATAACATCTCTACCATATTGGGCCCAAGATCTAGGGGCAAAAATAAAATATTTGTTAAATATTTTGATTTTGAAATAACTTATTGTTTTTGAGCAAGATTTATAAGTCATGGTATTGGCCAATGCTATTCTAACAAAGTCTATTTACAAGTTAATATTATTTACTATAAAATATGGGTGAATATCCATGGTTAAGAATCTTGTTATATTGTAAATTTAGCGTAAGTATTAATTTTTAATTTAAATAAATATTACAAAATTAAATTAAAATATATTGATTTTGAAATGAATTATGGTTTTTGGGCATGTGTTATTGATAAGCCATGGTATTGGCCCTTGGTATTGTACTAAATCCTATTTGGAAGTTGGGTGAATATCCATGGTTAAGAATCTAGTTATATTGCAAATATGAAAACTTTATGTGCTTATTTATTATATTTATATATTGTCACATATTTCTCTTAATTAGAATATTTCGTCGAATGGGAAAAAATTAAAAGGTTATTACCTAGAGAACCTTTTGAGCAAATCATCTGGGTATAATTGAAATCTGATGTTTGGATTGATTCATCTATAATAATGTAATATCCTGTTTCGGGGATATATCTAAAACACGACAAACTTCAACCACAGATAGACTGGGAGAGAATTTACCAGATATGTCGCCTCTAAAAGAGGACGAGATCCGGAGGCTACTTGGCCCTTTCCAAACTCTGTCCAAGAGTAGAAAAATAACACACCAAGTGGTATAGAACTAGAATTCTTAAAATAAATAATAAACATACAATAGAACCACGACAACTACGGCAACTACGGCAAAAACGGCAACAACGCCAACAACAGCAACCACGACAACAACGACAACTACGACAACTCATGCAGAAAACATATGGAGGAAATTTTGAGCCATTTTATTAATCTGAGAATTTTAATGGAGTACAATAAGCTCATCTTACACAAGGCAAATGAGAAAACACTCTCAGAGAATACTAAAAATGGCTACTCTAGGAACTGCGTCCTAGCTGTTCGGAACTACTATGTAGCTGCAACTGCTAGAATGGACAGAAAACTAGGGGCTGATCCCCTTGCCGGAATGAGTTGAAAATTGGCAAACCTCCTCTCCTCAATAACCCGGACAAGATCCATAAACCATTCCAAGAATGGTAAACCCACGAAAACACCAGAAACGACCTCCCCAGTGAATTACGCTGGCCTCCAAGGGATAGCATAGTAGCTAGATAGAAGCAGCTGAAATACTGCCACAAACTCTGCCAAAACCCTCTGGCAAGCGAAGGCTGACCCTCTACTTGAAATCTCGGTGAAATATTCTGCATAAACACCAATCTGGAGCTCCTCCATAATCGAATGCATCCTCTTTCCTAGCGACTGCGCAGTCTCTATCAGCTTTAGCTCTGCAACAAACCCAAACAATGAGACAACTCACAAAATGAAAGAAAACAAACCTTGCCCGAGTAGGAACTCGAAGTCCCCTGGGGCTAAGGGTGAGATCTCTGCACGGAGACACTCGATGCACTAAACAGTGTTGTAGACAGGCTAAATAGCCAATGTGTGAAAGAAGACCAAAGACTCACTCAAAAATCAACAAATCCAGAATGATCCAAATGAGGAGGCTCCTCCATATTTTATAGCATTGGTTTCCCTCCAAAACCAACGTAGCGTCTCTGTCCTCCACATCCTCATCCTTATCTGCACAGAAGCTTCTAGAGTGCACGTAGGCCCCCTCCTTTACGTGGTGTGTGGCCCCCCTTGACCCCCTCCCCCTTGAGTCACAACGTTGTGCCACTAGGCAGATGTCTTATTCTACTAAAGTGAGTTAGACCCTATTTACTCACATTTTATTTATTTACAAACCATAGATGGCAAAACTATACAAAGTATAATATTCCAATTAGCTATCGCTAATTAGGAATATTACAGTCCCACCCCCGGAAAAATGTTGCTTGCGCTTGCCCTCAAGGAACTAAAGTGATGGATGCTGCAAAATATTCTCGCTCTCCTAAGTGGCATCCTCATCTGGAAAAAATTTCTTGTACTCAAGCGATGCCTGAACAAGCCTCCTCTATAGCTGATACTCCCCATTGACACTGAAAAATGTGCCTGGGTCCCAGATGCGCCACTGATTCTTCCTTGTCTTCTGCATCATCCTGATATGAAGGAATCTATCAATGCTAGGATCCCATACTGATCTCTCATGATACTAGCCAACCAACAATCCTCTCGGATCCCATCACCACCTTGGCCAATAATTTCCCAAGTCCCATGGCTTGGACTGCGCACTGCCTCTAGCAATGACTGATGCTCTAAGAGGCGAAGACCATCATGTTGTGTTGTATATTTGGCTATGTAAGCTGTCCCATCAGATGTGTACCTACTCATCACCTCTCTCCAATCAAAGTCCTGACTCAATCCCATGCTGATCCCGCTCTGTTGAAATTAGGATGGAGTGCTGAAGAAATGACGACCTGTGTCCCCCTACCAGCTGGAATCAGTAAAATCTACAATGTCCAAGGGCCCCTACTCCGATGTGCTCCCTACGAAGAATACCGTACCATCAAGAGGGTACCAACTCATGATCTCCCTCCAGTCCATCCTGGAAGAAGAATCCGATGTAGCAACAACAACGGCATATGGAACACGCCTGGAGTGTTGCTACCAGCCCATAATCAACTCCCACTACTCTGCCCTATCTGCCAATGAAATGTGCCTATAGAAGGGAGCCCCTCTCTCTGTAATGGGCCAAAGTGGGCAAGATATGCTGCACGCTCCATCGATGTACTCCTCGAGAGTGCTACCCACTAAAAACACTACAGCTCTATTGACTGCGAGTACATCTATTTGCGCGTCATCCATGTGTAGACCCACACACTAAAAGAAAAAAGCACATTGGTGAGGGGCGAAAATGGTCACCATATGCTCATTGGTGAGGGTCAAAACAACCTTCGTCACCAAAAACTGAACGTCACCAAAGGTGGCGTCGCCAAAAGTATAGGTGTTGTGGTGAAATTCAAGGTCTGTCATCAATAATGATTTATAGTGATGAATAGTGACTGTCACCATTTCATATGAGTAATGGTGACGGAGAATAGCTTCCGTCACCAAAAAACTGAACGTCACCAAAGGTGGCGTCGTCGTAAGTATAGGTGTTGTGGTGACATTCAAGGTTTGTCACCAATAATGATTTATAGTAATAGACAGTAACCGTCACCATTTCATATGAGCAATGGTGACGGACAATAGCCTCTGTCACCAAAAATCTGAACGTCACCAAAGTTGGCATCACCAAAAGTATGTGTTGTGGTGACATTCAAGGTTCGTCATGAATATTGATTATAATGACGGATAGTGACCATCACCATTTCATTTGAACAACGACGATTTTTTGTGATGGACCTTTCATGGTCGTCAATATTGGTGCATATATATATGGCGACATTCATTGAGCGTCACCATAAACTCATAGGTGACATCAAGGTCTATCACGAATAATGACTATAATGACAAACAATGACCCTCACCATTTCATATCAACAACAAAGTTTTATGGTGACGAACCTTTAATGGTCATCACTATTGATGCGTATATATGGCAGCATTCGTTGACCGTCACCATTTCATATTTTGGTGAGGGTCGAAAAATGTCACCATAAGCTTATTGGTGATGGTCAAAAGAGAATCTGTCACCAAAAGCTAATCGCCGTCATTCTCTATGAATATCAGGGCATGATGGAATCGAACCACCAACCTTTTGCTTGTAAAGTAGGTGCTCTTCCATTGATCTAGCACCCTTTAAAGAATTAGACTTTAAACTAGAAATTGCCCCTGAAGGTGCAAATATACACCAAAGGAATAGAAAATCTAGGAAGATCAAAAGTTGCTAGAAATAATATGTTCAATATACATAATAAAAAAAATAAGAATAACTTTTGATATAATCTAACAAATAATGTACTACATAGGATAATAACTGGAAAGCACAACTAGAAATTTGAATCACAACATAACAATATAAAAGAACATGCAACAGGAAAGGAACAACTCCACAGTTTGAGAAATATGAACAATCCATGGGCATGTTCTTATATATTGATATAGATAACGAAATCGAAATCTAGATTTATGAAATTCAAGTATCACACAAGAATGTCTTGAATAAATATCAATATGTAACATAGTATTTTTTGCATTTGGATTTACCTTGCAGAACCTTGGGAAAAATTTTCCACATAAACAACCAATAAACATAACAGCATGGACCTTAGGAGCAATTGTGTAGGGGATAAAATATGAAGGTAAAGCACTAGATAAGTATTCAAAGCAAATGATGAAAAGTGTATCTAGAAAGAACTGAGAACCCTCTGAAGTAAACCACAAATTTATCATCGTGACTAGTACACTTGCAAAAAAAGATTAGAATAAATTATGAACTATTCCACCAAAAAAAAGTGAATTTTTCCACTAAAATACAATTTCAAATTAATCACTAGCATGAAGCTAACTTCTCTACAAAAATAGACAATGTATAATAGCTTGCATGGCAATCGTGTTGATAAAACCTTCCAAGGAATAAGACCACAACAGTCAACAAGAGTGCCATCATACTTAATACTATCAAAGAGTGGTCAATAGAAAAAGTGAATTGACGGATCTTCATAACTTGCATTGGTTCCTTATCCTACATCCAACCCTAAAATTTTAGACCAAGGTTAACATTTTGAAGGAAAATTAAGAAAAGTCACATGAGCTTGTGAAATAAGATTTTTATCACTACCATTAACTATAATGCAACAATTTTGTGCAAACAAAGCGTCCTTGTCTAATGTGAAGTAGTAAGTGATGATTAAGACTAATTGTGGGCTTAGAATTGTTTTTCCATTTTTTTTTTGAATTGTTAGAATTACCGTACTTAGTAGCAAGGGCATTCCCACCATGAATTGGGAAGTCCACAACAACCACTTATGTAACTGGGATTTTTTACTATAATCATTTTAACCTTCTCCTTCCTTTTTCTCAGCCACAAAAATATGTGTTGAGAACTCTTTGCATAAGACATCCCTCATTAGAATGGGCAGACCATTAGTGATAATAACAATATTCTCGTAACATTTCCACTATCATTACAATTGCTTTTGGGCTAAAACTTAGAATTATGGGTATCTTTTTCATGCCTTGTAAACAAATGAAGATGACAAGGGGAAGGAGCAAAAGAAGAGGGATTAGAAAACATCCACTGAGAGGAGCTTAAATCGTTGTCAATCATGCTCCATCTTTAGGGATCACTTCTGTAACTTTCTTTCAATATTCGAGGAAAGCCAGAAAGCCTTGCTCCAATGAATTGAGTGCATGCAAAGTCCATCTTGTGTTGAATATGAAATAAGACACAATTGATAAATTTGAAACATTAATCCTCGAAGATGAATTTTTCAATATACTAATGAACAATCAATACCATTAGCTGTCAGAGAGGCAACCACTACTAAGTAGCTCCTTCCTAAGAAGTACAATAGAAGAGAAATGAAGGCAATTTTAAATGGGTTACCAAATTCTATGAAGGCCAATTTTGAAAAATGTTCATTAGCAAAATTCATATGGGACAAACTTCATGATCTTCACTCAAAAGGAGCATTGAAAATGATCTCTAGTCAAAATGATGATGGAAAACAAGAAAGAAGTCCAAAATCCATCAAGGAAGTTGAAGATAAGAGAGATGAAAACAAGGCTAAAGAAGACATAGAAGATGAAGAGAAGAAAGAAGACTTTAAAGAATATCTCCTTAATAAACTTATGGCTTCCATGGAAGATATTAACAAGTTGAAAAAGGAAAATGGGGAACTTAAAAAGAAAGTGCCAGTTGGTGACCAAAACAAGACAAGGAATGAAGTTGACCTTGTCAAGCTTCAAGTTCAAGAAAGAGATGAAGAGCTCCCTAAACTTAAGAAGGGATTTGATCAAAACAAAAGAAAGAATCATGAAGAAGTCATATCTATGACAATTCAATTGGATAAGGCAAAAAAAAGGGAAGAAACTTTGTCAAGACACCTTGAACAAAGACGTACGAGCTTGAACAATCTTGAAGCAGAGATTGGTCAATACAAGGAAGAGGTCTTGTCTCTTAGATATCAACTAGAGGAAGCAAGGAAACAAGCACAAGGAGCCGAGAAGGTGATAGAAAATTTTGCATTCATAGACGGACAAGTTGATGAAGTAGAAAATGAGTGAAACACCATGATATGCCAACTAGAAGAAAAGGATGAAGAAATCTTCAAACTAAAATCAAACATCGATATTTTCAAGGCCGAAACATGTGAAGCTACAAGAATAAAAGAATAAATGGAGATCGGTCTAGCAAAGAAGAATGAAGAAGTCTTCATAATGAAATCAAAGATCATCTCCCTTAAAAATGAAGCACACGAAGCAACAAGGATGATGGAAAAAATGAAGAAGCAACTAGTTATGAAAGATGAAGATTGTGAAAAGTTGAAAGGAGAAATTGTCTCTCTTAAAAAGGAAGTTGACTTGTTGAATAAGAACTTGAAAAGCTCTCAAACACTAGATGACATCCTAAGACATCAAAGGTCCCCCCTTGATAAATCAAAGCTTGGCTATGCAGGTGAATCCTCAAGCAAGGATGATAATGCTTCAAAAAACAAGGATGTGAGGAAGCCGAGGAAGAAATGATACTCCCAGTTCCGGCAAAGCAAAAGTAAGAGTCGAGATGAAATTAAAATAAACCCTACTCCAAGGAGACTTGGAGATGGAAACAAGAATACAAAAGGCAATGAATAACATCAAAGGATCCCAAGACAAAATTATTTTAGAAGTACATCAAGGAAATATCCATCCTCCAGGTACCAAAGTATATTTTCTGGTTATTGTTATTCTTATACAAATTTCAGGCACATGGCAAAGGATTGTAGGGCATACCACAAGGACAAATATTATGGTCCTTGTCAATCTCCTAGAAGCAATTTTGCAAAAATAATTCATGATTTCTTATTCATGAACAAGATAGAGTGCTTCAATTGCCATTACATTGGACATATGGCACGTGATTGTAACTTGACATGGGCCCCTACACAAGCTAGAACCATGCCATAGAAGAAGGTTACACAAGTATGGAGAAGGAAACAAATTGGATCTGAAAGTCTCTGACACTTCAACCAATAACACATGTTGCTGATTTGATGAAGATATCCTTGGAAGATGTGATATCCCAAGTGTTTAATGATGAGACTCTGCCAAAAAGGAGACCACACTTACAGTTAGGGGGAGCTCTTGATCATTCTTGCAAAAGCTATCCATGAAAGGGCCCTATGAAATCCATGATGAATCACACATGGACAATCATCTTTTGATAAATCATCTCTCAGGAGAAACTCCATTGAGGAACATAATCCCTTCTCATCCAATGGACCACTTTTGAAGATGTCTTCCATTAGATCTCAAAGCAAGCAATGTTTCTTGAGCTAGAGGAGTTTATGCAAATAGGGGGAGTCGATTGACTATTTACATGAATATATGCAAAGGCTTAGGGGGAACAAGTTAATTGAAGAGCACCATGAAAATGAGAGCAATGTATCTACCTATGAATAACTATTATTGATGAAGAAAATATGATAAAAGAAGCAGCTTGATTGGGGGAGCACTTGGGCAACCCATTTACCATTGATGTCAAAGGGGGAGAGAATGTTGAAGGGAAAGAATATTGCCATCAATGACAAAGGGGGAGATTGTTGGTCTAAGGTTGTCATTGATGTCAATAGAATGATGTCATTGTTGAATATAATGAAAACCCTAAGTCTATACTAATACCTATGTTGTTGCGCAAACCCTAGATCCTAAACACATAAAACCTTAAAAGCCCTATCTTATAAAATCCTAAATTCTAAACCTTCCTATAAAATCCCTAAAACCTTAACCATACATTTACACTACCATACATTACCTTATGCTACCATACATTTCAACTACCAAACATTACCTTATGCTACGATACAAACTACCATTCATATTTAATAAACATAATCCTTGACTCCGAATATGTTTTGAAACAATATCAAAAATTCCTTACTAACAACAATGAATTAACCCGATTAATGACGGAACAAACATGGCATACATATTCCCTATGACCATACATGGAGACATAACAACCTGGCATCATAGTTTAATACATCACTCATGTGATACAACACTTGCATGGCAGACAAGGTCTTATATGATCCATGTAGATAGATGTAATGCATACATCACATGGCAGAAAAATCTTGTTTTTAAATAATATACTAAAGATATGTCGGCTACTAAAAATATTACTGTTGGCTCCCAAACATATGTATATATATAAATGATGCGTTGAATTCAATATGGAAACAACAATCTTAGTGGTCTCCACATACCCCTACAGTCGTTAAACCACATCAGAAAAATACGTACGCAGAGGATAAATAAGCAAGGAGCACAACTCGGGAAAAATCAAGGTGGTGGCGAGTTCGGTCATTGAAACAAAGATGTACGACGAGGGGGGACCACGAGAAACCATAATCCTCTTTATTAAATAAACGTTTCAGCAGAATGAAAATATTCTAACTTGTTTCAAGAACATACCCGTAATAATGTTGTTGTAATTTGACAACTAGATTTGGATGTGTAGATTATGTTCAGTGATAAGTGATTTATGTTGTGGGTTTATCCATTTAAGATTCATTCAAAAATTTTCTTCGCATTAATCATTGGTCTCTACATATGTCTACATTGTGCATACCCTTTCAATGAAATACCCTTGCAATGTGATGTATATATGTGATATCGATGCTCTGAAGCATATGTATATATGAGATTGAGGCATAAGCTCACATTTGGAGTAATATGGCCTCTTCCTTGGACGTGTGGTGGCATAATTCAAACTTGTATGGAGCTCGAATCCTCTTGAAGTGCATAACTCAGATCCACAGAGAATAAAAAGAGCTCGGACCTATTGGACAAGAAGCTCGGAGTACAAAAATCTCGTGGAGGCTCATAGAAACGTGGATTGGCCACCTGTTTGCTGACTTGTGGTTACACTTCCCTTGAATCAGCAAGCTTGGGTGTGTCCTTGTGGATGCACGAACCTACAGTTCTATTTGGTTAGTCCTTCAAACAGTGATAAAACATAACAAGCCTTGAACTATTCAAATAGTCCGCAAGATAAAAGGATCACTGGAAGGTTGGAGAAAAATGGGGGGAGAGAACACTTCATCAGAACAGGAATCGTCATTCTAGGGTTCAGGAAGGAATTTTGGAAGGAGAGGTTTTCATATTTGAACAAGTATAAGCAGATCCTTGATAGGGACAAACCTCTGCCCAAGTGGATCGATGTGGATGTGGAGGAGTTCATCCAATCGGATCCCGTCTATGGCCCTCAGCTGAAGCTCACGCGAGTATGTTAGTTGTTGAGTGAATATGTCCAAGTATAATTGATATATAAAAATACAATATTAAATTGTTTATCTGCTTACAATATCTAGGCAACAACAAGACTCATTAATGCCTAACTTTAACATAAGCATTCATGAGCAAGAAAAGGTGATTGAGTAAGAAGTTCAACTACAATGCATGATGGATTTCTGTTAAAATTGGAAACCAAGGTCGGCCTCCCTGATAAGTTGGCTCAAGAAGCTCAAAAGTCACGTCTTTTCGACTCCACCGATTAGTATATAAAGGGGTGATTTCTTCCTCATTTGACACATTGAAGGGCTCGTCTTCTCCTCTGAAATAGGACGACATATAAGGCTGGACACAGGTGGTAGGGTCGAGGTTATTATCAGACCAATCTCTGTTTAGGGCTCGGTTTTCAAGCAATTTGAATTATGTACCACCTATGGGATCGAAGCATCGTATACATTTGTGGGTGACTGATCTTATGTTTCCCTTCTGATAAAGAATTCAAATTGATTGAAAGCCCTCCTAGGGCCTTGTTGGGTGCCTCATAGTGAAGTTACAAAAGGAGTTGAGTCCCTCTCAAACTCATGGCATTTGTATCTTTCAAAGGCATGCCTTAATGCTTATGCATCCAAGAAAAGAAGCTGAGGTTCCTACTTTAGGCATATCCTTGATCAAGTCAAACAAAGGTACAAAAGCAGTCATTTTGTTTTAAAATATGCTTTTCAGACTCATGTAGTACCATAGCATCTCAGTTCTAAGAATATATATATGGTTTAAAAGAGTCGACCTGTGGAGATACATAAAATGATTATCACCCTTAGAGTCATAATCCCAGTATGATGTGACACAATTTATTCATTATCTCAGCAGTAACATTTTTTTTTTTGGCTGGTTGATCCAAGTATCTGGAGCTTATTCCTCATGGTGAATTCTATAATCTAATGTTGGTCGATAATGTCCCGATTAAATACAAATGCTCTAAGTCATATATGTGGACATATTGTTTCTCATTTCTGCAATATTACCTTGATGCAATTTTACCAGCTCTCCAGGTCTGTGACATAATGCATGGAGGATGGAAAGTCTATCTGGGCAGTGTATCTCTGTTTTGGGTGCAGATTTTGTGTTGGATAAGAACCACAGTTGGAGGATAGGAAGTATGTGCAAGCCAGCGTATCTTTAGTTGATTTTTCTGTGCATTTTTGTGAGGTTTATCTCTGCTACAGACCGCAATAAGAAAGCCACTACAGCAGCCTGTTGTTAAGTTGTTTGGAGGGTTTGAAAGCATGGTCAAACACTCCTCTTCTTTCATGAGTTTGGGGTTGTTTATCTTGCCACTCATTCAGGATTGTTGAAGGGAAGGGATTGCTGAGGAGGAGCCTCAAAGCTCTATATCAGAGATTAGATTATGTTACATCACTGTAATGGAAAAGAAAGTTGAATCAAGCAGCCCTAACCAGTGACCCAGATTGCCAACATCAGTCCTTGAAGCTATCTGTGTTCATACCCTAACCAGTATTCATAATAGCACTTTCATTGAGCCTAAGAGCTTAGAGGTCAGATCTTCTATTTGGAAAGTCAGTATTGACTTTAAATCATTGTACTCTCTCTCTCTGTTGAAAATTAGATTATGAATAATAAGAACTGATGAAGGGTTTTTGTCATCTTGGGGTTTTTCCCTGGCTTGAGCCATATTCATGTGTCCTCTTGTCTTGGCTTATCCTCTGCATTATTTTTTTATGTTCTTTTATCAGTTACAGTCATCATGATTTTAATTGATGTGGTTGCTATGGATTGATAATTGGGCTAGATATAAAAATTGATGTGAGCGTCTATCTTATGAACATGTTAAGCTAAATTTAACATGGTATTAGAGCTAGGATGAGGACAAGCCCAAGAAAGAGGGAAAGCAATCACTAGAAATGTTGTCAAATCTTCATGGCCTCTTTCACCCTTAAAGGATCAGATAGTATGAAATTATGATATAAATTTGGTGCATCAGAGTGACTAGCCCACAGTTTTGTGGATAAAGAGCGAAATTCATTTTTGAAGATCATACAAGACCTGGTTCAAATATCATGATTAGAAGAGTCCAGTTCTGGGCACATAATATGAGGTCTGAGATTTCCAATCCACTGATCCACCTCAAAATTCGGTGAACTTGAATGGCTAATCAAACTCTTGACAAAGTCAACAAAGGGACCCATCATTTAAGGGGTTTTTCAAGAAATTTGAATTATGTACCACCTATGGGATCCAAGCATCATATACATCTATGGGTGACCGATATTATGTTGCCCTTCTGATAAAGAATTCAAATTGATTGAAAGCCCTCCTAAGGCCTTATTGGGTGCCTCATAGTGTGAAGTTACAAAAAGAGTTGAGTCCCTCTCAAACTCATGGCAATTGTATCTTTCAAAGGCATGCCTTAATGCTTATGCATCCAAGAAAAGAAGTCGAGGTTCCTACTTCAGTCATATCCTTGATCAAGTCAAACAAAGGTACAAAAGTAGTCATTTTGTTTTAAATAGGCTTTGTAGACTTATGTATTTGCAGACTCATGCAGTACCATAGCATCTCAGTTCTAAGAATATATATATGGTTTAAAAGAGCCGACCTATGGAGATACCTAAAATGATTATCACTCTTAGCGTCATAATCCCAGTATGATGTGACTCAATTTTTGGACACTTTTATTTATTTATTATCTCAGAAGTAAAGTTTTTTTTTCACTGGTTGATCCAAGTATCTGGAGCTTATTCCTCATGGCCAATTCTAGAATCTAAGGTTGGTCGATAATGTCCTGATTAAATAAAAATGCTCTAAGTCATATCTGTGGACATATTTTTTCTCATTTCTGCAATATTACCTTGATGCAATTTTACCATCTCTCCAAGTCTATGACATAATGCATGGAGGATGGAAGGTTTGTCTGGGCAGCATATCTCTGTTTTGGGTGTAGATTTTGTGTTGGATAAGAGACAAAGTTGGAGGATAGGAAGTCTGTGCAAGGCAACGTATCTTTAGTTGATTTTTCTGTGCGTTTTTGTGAGGTTTATCTCTGATATAGACCGCAGGAAGAAAGCCACTACAGCAGCCTGTTTTTAAGTTGTTTGGAGGGTTTGAAAGCATGGTCAACCCTCCTCTGCTTTTATGAGTTTGGGGTTGTTTATCTTGCCACTTATTCATGATTGTTGAAGGGAAGGGATTGTTGAGGAGGAGCCTCAAAGCTCTATATCAGAGATTAGATTATGGTACATCATTGTAATCGAAAACAAAGTTGAATCAAGCAGCCCTAACCAGTGACCCAGATTTCCAACATCAGTCCTTGAAGCTATCTGTTTTCATACCCTAACCTGTATTCATAATAGCAGTTTCATTGAGGCTAAGAGCTTAGAGGTCAGATCTTCTATTTGGGAAGTCAGTATTGACTTTAAATCATTGTACTCTCTCTCTCTCTGTTGAACATTAGATTATGAATAATAAGAACTGATCAAGGGTTTTTGCTATCTTGGGGTTTTTCCCTGGCTTGAGCCATATTCATGTGTCCTCTTGTCTTGGCTTATCCTATGCATTATTTTCTTATGTTCTTTTATCAGTTACAGTCATCATGATTTTAATTGATGTGGTTGCTATGGATTGATAATTGTGCTATATATAAAAATTGATGTGACTGTGCTATGCTAAGAACATGTTAAGATAAATTTAACATGGTATTAGAGCTAGGCTAAGGAAAAGCCTAAGAAAGAGGGGAAGCAATCACTAGAAATGTTTTCAAATCTTCATGGCTTCTTTCGCCCTCAAAGGATCAGATAGTATGAAATTATGATATAAATTTGGTGCATCACAGTGACCAACCCACAATTTTGTGGATAAAGAGCTAAATTCCTTTTTGAAGATCATACAAGACCTGGTTCAAATATCATGATTAGAAGAGTCTAGTTCTTGGCACATAATATGAGGTATGAGATTTCCAATCCACTGATCCACCTCAAAATTCGGTGAACTTGAATGGCTAATCAAACTCTTGACAAAGTCAACAAAGGGACCCATCATTTAAGGAGTTTTTCAAGCAATTTGAATTACGTACCACCTATGGGATCCGAGCATCGTATACATCTGTCAAGCATCGTATACATATGTGGGTGACCGATATTATGTTTCCCTTCGATAAAAATTCCAAATTGATTGAAAGCCCTCCTAAGGCCTTGTTGGGTGCCTCATAGTGAAGTTAAAAAAGGAGTTGAGTCCCTCTCAAAATCATGGCATTTGTATCTTTCAAAGGCATGCCTTAATGCTTATGCATCCAAGAAAAGAAGTCGATGTTCCTACTTCAGGGATATCCTTGATCAAGTCAAACAAAGGTACAAAAGAAAAAATTTTGTTTTAAAATATACTTTGCAGACTTATGTATTTGCAGACTCATGTAGTACCATAGCATCTCAGTTCTAAGAATATATATATGGTTTAAAAGAGCTGACCTGTGGAGATACCTAAAATGATTATCACTCTTAGAGTCATAATCCCAGTATGATGTGACTCAATTTTTGGACACTTTTATTTATTCATTATCTCAGCAGTAAAAAAAATTTTGGCTGGTTGATCCAAGTATCTGGAGCTTATTCCTCATGGCCAATTCTAGAATCTAAGTTTGGTCAATAATGTCCTGATTAAATACAAATGCTCTACATCATATTTGTGGACATATTGTTTCCCATTTCTGCAATATTACCTTGATGCAATTTTACCAGCTCTCCTCTATTAGATTGTTCATAAGAGGCTTTTACAAGGACCAAGCCATGAGTTTAAAGATTGAATAAATGCGAATGATTTATTAATATCATCTATGTAAATTTTGTACATTTCGTCATCCACATAAGGGTGTTTAAAGATTCAACTTCAACTTAGGCAGAGGTATCAAAATGAAGTCATAATACCTGAAGAAATGTGAAAGACACATCCTCGCTTTTCTAGTTACTTCAGATGATGTATAATGTTTGAATGAGGTAAGGATGGCTTCAGACTTATAGTCCGACATACAATCAGTATTGATATTACAGTCCATAAATCATGGTGCTTTGGCAAGTCCCTGGTATATGGTAAATCTAAGTTGATCTCAGCCATCTATCTCTCTGCTCTTTTCAAAATCAATCAAAGAAAGAGGCAGTCTAGAAGACCTAGGATTAATTATTATTACAAGCGAAAGCATCTGATTCCATAATCAATCCTTCTGATATAAAATTTATGACCTTTATATAGGTTTCTATATTATCTTCACATGGCCCTGTTAGGTAACTATGCATATTATCTTGGCATAGTTCATATGGTACAATTTTTTTATTTCAGTTTGGCTATGGACTGCATAAATTCATCTCTCCATCTGTTTGGATAGGGATCGTGACCTCTGATTTCAGTACATCTATGAACCTCAGTCTATGTTCTATATATGGCCATGAACATTTCTCTTATGACTTGGCATAATTATGATATTCCGCTGCGCTTGATATCACAATGGTTGTAGTATCTCAGTGGCAGCTTATTGGCATCACATTGGTATACCATACCAGTGGTATGGTTGATCTTTGGCCTATTTATCTTTTCTTACAATAACATGGTTGACCTCTCATATATGTAAGATTGCTTCACAGTTGTGTGTATGAAAGATCAGTTACTTCATTGAAACAACAGATGCATGCTTGGCATCAATCTGTATTGCATCATTACTTTCAATCAGCACATCAAGCATGAAAGGTCGTCGGTAACAAAATCATTAACAATGGATCGTGTTCACAAAAGAAGTCGTGAACAATATGTGTAAGTTCCAGACAGTATGATAGGACATAAAAGAATATCCTTGTACTGGTACGAGGGCATGGGCTTAGGATTAGGGCACTCATTCCCCAAATCGCCTAAGGGGCTGTGTCTTCTAAATTCTTCTCCTAGCACCTGAAGAGAACATAGAATTAGAGGTGGATTTGTCCTTTTGATATTTTAGTGGCAACTTTTTAGAGATGAGATGAAAATCAGGGAGTATTTTCAAGATAATTTCCTCCATGTGACGCCTTTGTTGAGTTTGTTAAAGAAGTAGTTCCCAAGAAGGGTTAAAATTACAGAAGGTTTTGTCCTTGTTGACAGCTAGTTGGATACGAAAAATCAGATTCGATTGAAAGGGCATGTTTATGCCTGATAATCTTATAGCTATAAGGGAACGGATTGTTGAGGAGGAGCCTCAAAGCTCTATATCAGAGATTAGATTGTGGTACATCACTGTAATGGAAAAGAATGTTGAATCAAGCAGCCCTAACCAGTGACCCAGATTGCCGACATCAGTCCTTGAAGCTATCTGTGTTCAAACCCTAACCAGTATTCATAATAGCAGTTTCATTGAGCCTAAGAGCTTAGAGGCCAGATCTTCTATTTGGCAAGTCAGTATGGACTTTAAATCATTGTACTCTCTCTGTTGAACATTAGATTATGAATAATAAGAACTGATCAAGGGTTTTGGCTGTCTTGGGGTTTTTCCCTGGCTTGAGCCATATTCATGTGTCCTCTTGTCTTGGCTTATCATCTGCATTATTTTCTTATGTTCTTTTATCAGTTACAGTCATCATGATTTTAATTTATGTGGTTGCTATGGATTGATAATTGGGCTATATATAAAAATTGATGTGACTATCCTATGCTATTAACATGTTAAGCTAAATTTAACATGGTATTAGAGCTAGGCTGAGGACAAGCCCGAGAAAGAGGGAAAGCAATCACTAGAAATGTTGTCAAATCTTCATGGCCTCTTTCACCCTCAAAGGATCAGATAGTATGAAATTATGATATAAATTTGGTGCATCACAGTGACCAGCCCACAGTTTTGTGGATAAAGAGTGAAATTCCTTTTTGAAGATTATACAAGACCTGGTTCAAATATCATGATTAGAAGAGTCCAGTTCTGGGCACATAATATGAGGTCTGAGATTTCCAATCCACTGATCCACCTCAGAATTCGGTGAACTTGAATGGCTAATCAAACTCTTGACAAAGTCAACAAAGAGACCCATCATTTAAGGAGTTTTTCAAGCAATTTGAATTATGTACCACCTATGGGATCCAAGCATCGTATACATCTGTGGGTGACCGATATTATGTTGCCCTTCTGATAAATAATTCAACTTGATTGAAATACCTCCTATGGCCTTGTTGGGTGCCTCATAGTGAAGTTACAAAAGGAGTTGAGTCCTTCTCAAACTCATGGCATTTGTATCTTTCAAAGGCATGCCTTAATTCTTATGCATCCAAGAAAAGAAGTCGAGGTTCCTACTTCAGGTATATCCTTGATCAAGTCAAAAAAAGGTACAAAAGCAGTCATTTTGTTTTAAAATATGCTTTGCAAACTTATGTATTTGCAGACTCATGTAGTACCATAGCATCTTAGTTCTAATAATATATATATGGTTTAAAAGAGTCGACCTGTGGAGATACCTAAAATGATTATCACTCTTAGAGTCATAATCCCAGTATGATGTGACTCAATTTTTGGACACTTGTATTTATTCATTATCTCAGCAGTAAATTTTTTTTTTTGGCTGGTTGATCCAAGTATCTGGAGCTTATTCCTCATGGCCAATTTTAGAATCTAAGTTTGGTTGATAATGTCTTGATTAAATACAAATGCTCTAAGTCATATCTATTGACATATTATTTCTCATTTCTGCAATATTACCTTGATGCAATTTTACCAGCTCTCCTTTATTGGATTGTTCATAAGAGGCTTTTACAAGGACCAGTCCATGAGTTTAAAGATTGACTGAATGTGAATGATGGCTTAATAACATCTAAGTCAATTTTTTACATTCCGTCCTCCACATAAGGGTGTTTAAAGATTCAACTTCAACTTAGGCAGAGGTATCAAAATGAAGTCATAAAACCTGCAGCAATGTTAAAGAAACATCCTCGCTTTTCTAGTTACTTCAGATGACGTATAATGTTTGAATGAGGTAAGGATGGCTTCAGACTTACAGTCCGACATACAATCAGTATTGATATGACAGTCTAGAAATCATGGAGCTTTGGCAAGTCCCTGATATATGGTAAATCTAAGTTGATCTCAGTCATCTATCTCTCTGCTCTTTTTAAAATCAATCAAAGAAAGAGGCAGTCTAGAAGACCCAGGATTAATGATTATTACAAGCGAAAGCATCTGATTCCATAATCAATCCTTCTGACATAATATTTCTGACCTTTATATAGGTCTGTATATTATCTTCACATGGCCCTATTGGATAACTTTTCATATTATCTTAGCATAGTTCAGATGGTACAATTTTTTTATTTCAGTTTGACTATGGACTGCATAAATTCATCTCTCCCTCTCTTTGGATAGGGATCCTGACCTCTGATTTCAGTACATCTATGAACCTCAGTCTCTGTTCTATATATGGCCAGGAACATTGCTCTTATGACTTGGCATAATTATGATATTCTTCTACGCTTGATATCACAGTGGTTGTAGTATCTCAGTGGTAGCTTATTGGCATCATAGTGGTATACCATACCAGTGGTATGGTTGATCTTTGGCTTATTTATCTTTTCTTACAATAACATGGTCAATCTCTCATTTATGTAAGATGGCTTCACATTTGTGTGTATGAAAGATCAGTTACTTCATTGACACAACATATGCATGCTTGGCATCAATCTGTATTGCATCATTACTTTCAATCAGCACATCAAGCATGAAAGGTCATTAGTAGCAGAATCATTAACAATGGATCTTGTTTACAAGCGAAGTTTTGAACAAGATGTGTAAGTTCCAGACAGTCTGATAGGACATAAAAGAATATCCTTGTACTGGTACGGGGGCAGGGGCTTAGGATTAGGGCACTCATTCCCCGAATTGCCTAAGGGGATGTGTCTTCTAAATTTTTCTCCTAGCACCTGAAGAGAACATAGAATTTTGAGTGGATTTGTCCTTTTGAGATTCTAGTGGCAACTTTTTAGAGATGAGATGAAAATCAAGGAGTATTTTCAAGATAATTTCCTCCATGTGACACCTTTGTTGAGTTTGTTAAAGAAGTAGTTCCCAAGAAGGGTTAAAATTACAGAAGATTTTTTCCTTGTTGACAGCTAGTTGGATACGGAAAATCAGATTCGATTGAAAGGGCATGTTTATTCTTGATAATATTATAGCTAT